>PYXC01001844.1:3685000-3707500 GCA_015244755.2 Tenualosa ilisha | reverse complement strand
TTATTAAAATATGTTTTTTATTTATCCATAGTCCACGAGTCTACTGTCTAACGTCTCTTCATTGAGTCTGGGTGGTGACAAAGGACCAGTGACACCAAAGCCATTATGTCAGCACCTGCTTTTTCACAATCTTGGGCTGATGAGCGAGACCGAGCACTTTGTTGCCAATTTGCACCATTATCTGCTGTGAGGCAAATGATTGAATGTTTGAAAGGATCTTGGGTGAATTGGACTTTGAGATTGTCAGTGTCATAAAAGAATCATGAGAAAAGTGGTGCGTCACAATGGCCGTTTCCGTGGCAAGGCGGTGGACTTCTTTGTGACCCCCAATTTCTCCTGCTGTGCAAGAATCTTATCATGACATGCAAGTGACAATGACAGAGACAGCGCCTCAGTATTTCAAGGAATTGTTAGAAGGTGTGCGTGTGTGCGCGCGTGCGTGCATGCCAGCACACGTGTTCATTTGCACAGGTATGTCGGGCCACACAGGAATGTCTTCTTCTGTACGTCTGTGTGTGTGTGTTAATGGATATAAAAGTGTGTGTGTATGTGTGTGCCACTGTTTTTGCTTGTAAGGGTGTGCAAGCCTGTGAGATGTGGCAGGACGTACACACACACGGTGACAGACGCTTTAAGATGCTGAGTGACCATTTGCCATATTTCCACTTTAAAAGTGGCCGCTGCTCTGCAGCGCTCTCCCGGCAGGTGGTCGTCACCGCATGTTTTAGGCAATTACCGACAGGGAGAGTGTGAGCGAGATCATTAAAAGTTTCCCCCACTCACTACTCTCCCTCGGCAAGAACTTCACTTCCCCATTAATCCCGCCCTTCAGTCGCAAGATGAATGAGAGGCATGCCCCCAGCCTACACACACACACACACACACACACACTCACTAGTGAGAGAAAGCGAGCAAGAGATTGAGGAAGGGAGGAAGAGAAGAAAACAACAAATGCAGTCTGTTAATCTAGTGTTTGACAGAGACCTATGATGTGGAAACGCTTTTCTGCACACAGTGCGTTAATTAAAGTCCGCTCCTCCCCTATCGAGATGAATGAAGCACCAGCGTTGCCCCCGTGTTCCTTCTGCTGCTTTAGGTTGTTCACACAGTGGGGGGATAAGCTCAGGAGAGTAGGGACTGATGACACCGGTGATGGCGCTGTGAGTGGCTCGACCTGATTTTGTTTCTGTGTAAGGTTCTCCCCTGTAGAATAACTGCCATTTGAAATCCAGTGGGCAGATTGATGCTGTTTAAGGTTGTTCAGTCATCAGAGGGACAGGGGAGGTGGAGTTGGGGTGGGTGGTGGAGAGGGTGGGGGGTAGAGGGGGAGTGGTTGGATAATTGACAGCCGCGATTATATGTCCCAGTGGACATTAGCAAATGTATTGTGTAGGAGCAACTGCCACGTGATGCGTGGGGCAAACACAGACATAAGCTAAGGTATGCACGGCAAAGTCAGCAATCTGCCACCTCCCCTGCGGCATTAGATAAAAGACACATTAATACTGTCAGTTTTGATAATGATGGTACCCATCTCTCTCTCCCCACGGCCATCAAGCGATAGAGTGCATCTAGACTTGAGGGCGGTTCCCTGGGTAAGCCTTGACCTATACCAGGCTCTTGACCTGACTTCTGACATGTTTTCCCACTCCCCCAAATAGATCTTTTACCTGAATGATGGATGAGCAAAGGACTGGGAGTTGGATTACTGAATGGAGATTTCAGAATTAATTTAGCGGCACTGTCATTTCGTGCGGCAGAGGCACATCGGGGAATTGTACTCCAACCCTTGGTGTGTCAGAACCAGCCAGAACAGTAAATATTTAATTGAGGGCCAGGTTCTTCTGGAATCAGAATGCATATGTGCAGATTTGAAGCACCTGAGTGCAACATTAAGAGAAAGGTCACTACATGGCGTCACACACAAGGGTTTGGTGTGAAACAGATGTGCGCTCCGCTGAGGGTTGTGTTCACTTTAGAACACCCCTGCAGGATTCACAGATACCATACTCCCTTTGCTCCAGACTGCAGGCAGTTAGGACTGTGTGCTGTAGAGGAAAGCCATTTTTACCAGTAGCCAAGCACCAAGCATAGATAAATCCACTTTACAGAGCCAGGTGTTTCTCCTGCAGGCCCTATTCAAACATAATTGATTTCCTATAGCCTTTGAATCAGGTGTTGATGTAGCAGGATTTTGGACTAAGCAGTGCGCCTTGTCAACCGCCCTAAAAATAGAAGCCAGTTGAGTGTACATATTGACCCCCTCTCTTTGGCAGCACTCGTCTGTGCTCAGGTAGAATCATTTTTTTATTATTATTATTTTCCATCTGGCTTATCATTTCATGTTGTATTTAGTGACAGGTTGCACTACTTCTGGCTGCAGACGTGTCAGTTACTTCAGTTAGGAAAACTCTGATAAGATCCACATTCCGACTCGCTGAATGGCAGTTTTGTTGACTGGCTGTTTGCACCGTGTTGAATCGAATGCTTGTGAATGCTTTCCTCAGATTTATTCGGCTGTATAAACCGCAAGATTGGTATCATTTAATGCAATAGACTTGGGGAGAAGATGTCCCTCTTCCACTTCATTTGACATAAGGTAATCCAGGAGTGGCGTTTCACGCACGGCCAGAGATGAAGTGGCACAAATGTCAGTTTTTACTGAACACGAAGAACAGCCTGTCTTAAATCATTTCCACCACACCTTCCACCACAGTAACCTTGTAAAATTGAAAATAACATGGTGTATATATTCACATTCAAGGGACAACTAGACAAACCTCCTGTCAATAGTTGAAAAAAAGAATATAACCTAGTTTTCCTCTAGAAAAAAATGTAGTCTTAAAGATGTCTAGATATGGTATGCCTTGGCACATCATGTCTCATCCTGGCCATAACCCGAACCACATTTCTAGGGTCAAAGTTCATACTTCTCAGTAGAGGTAACACAAATGTCTCTGGCTTGAACGTGCCTTTAAAAAACAACAGTACTAAACACAAGTTAGGCTTGAGGAAGTTCAACATTACATTCTCAAGGTTACCTATTGCTGTTTAGTATCTCTGTGTTGTAAAATGGTTTCAGGATTGAAATTCCTTAATAAGTGGCCCTTTGATGTTTGGAAATTGCTCTTCAGGTGTTTAGACAGTGCATGTGTGCAGGTAAGATAAGGGCCTACTTAACCAGAAATCTCAAACCCTGACTAAACTGGTTTGCAGTTACTACTTAGAAAGTTACTATGATACCTAACAGCTGGTGTTACATGCATTCGTTGTCTTGTGTTTAAATGTTAAAAAGCACAAATATACAAATCTATATCAAAAACATGATACAAATTATATTGTTTACAGACTGTTAAATATTTTTTAATGAGATTTCATACAAAGAGTACTTTTAGATCTTGTAGTGTGTAGTAAGGAGATCTTGTATCCCTCCTTGCTTGAGCTCCCTTACTCTTCTACTATAGTTGTAGTGAACATTTATCCAGGTACCTGCAGTCCCTCTACCCTTTAATTGGTTTATGTCATCAGGCAGAAATATTATGGGATTAGTATGCATGTCAGATCTGTTGTCTTGTTTTAATTATAGCAGACGCACATATGCACGGAAGAGAGACGCAGACAGATGGACAGACTTAATTAAAAGGACTTTGACCAAGTGACAAAAAGTAGTTAATGTAACTGTTGGACTCAGATGAAAGTAATGTCAGATCAAAACAGACTTTCTGTTCTGTGCCACTCTGTTGTATACACTGTATCTCTGTGATGTTTGTTTGATTGATAATTGTTTGTTTCTGTGTGAAGTTGTTGAAAGCACATTGCAAGGGCAGTGCCCAGACAGACATCTGAGGGCTCTGTCGATAAGAGCAATATGACCGTCCTGTACCATAAAGCTGTCAGTGGAGCCCCTGCTACCTCTTCAATCACCCCAGTTGGATGATGACTCTGCTTGAAAATACAGACTGCTCGTAAGCCAGAGCTGAGCCAGGCCAAAGGCTCAGACTGATGAAAAGATAGCTAAAGTGTGTTTGTCGATTTTTGACATCAACAAGATAGCATCGCACGGTTGAACTTGTAAGTGTACCCTGTTAAATGTTAGCACTGCGGTCTTAGGGTTGTGTGTTCTAGATGTCCAAAAGAGATGCTTGCCCAGTCACTGCAGTGAGATGCAGAGTGCAGTGTGATCTAAACTGCATGTATCCTGGACAGAATTAGACAGGAGTACTGACAGATTGTACCGGACAGCCAGCAGGCTGTTCCATTTGTCTGTTATTGATGTATCTTGCAGACAGCACAGTGTGTGATGTCACTGCCTAATTCTATCTCTTGGTGACACAGCTACAACAGAGTAAACTGTATTCTATTTGCTTGAGACTCAGTCCAATAATGGTTTTGTACTCTTCTACCTACTATTGTGGTTATGTGTGTGGGTTTGTTTTATTTCTGCTACACTCTCTGCATTGTTTTTAGCACAACCATGAAAAACATCACAGAAAATATGTCAGAACCCTGGAATATTTTCATGAACGTGGCCAAAAACAGGTGTGATTACTGGCCGAATTATGCATGTGAAAAGTTGACACACTCCAAGTGCTTACATGCTTTAGTGATCTTGTTAGTTCCCCAGAGCCACTTTTAGAGACTCAAGGAACAACAAGAGGATCAAAAAGGGGATTTTTTTTCTCCCCCTCCCCTTTCCGATCGTCTTTGATCTTTGGACATAACCACACATGACAGTGGTAATTATGCAAAACAGAAACGCCACAGAATGGCAACTGTATCCTCCTGTAACACACTTAACCCCACCTGAGCCTCGTCAGAGCCAGCAGGCTGGAGAAGCTTAGGGGGACGAAGGCCCTAATAACAGCAGATTCATGTCTGTGGAGGAGACAAGTCTATGAAATTTGCATTAACGGAGTGATGTGAAACTTTAGATAAACTCGTGGGGAGCCCTAAAGAGAGAAAGCGTCTGGCCAGGGAGAGCTTTTTAGGCCCCCCAAGAGAAAGTCCACTTAGAAGGTAGATTTTGACGTTTTGCGACACACAAACACACACTCCCTCTCTGCCTGTCTCCAGCTCTGCCTTTCTCTCTGTATCTAGACAAGTCTTTCGCTCAATAAAAGCCTTGGCTTCCTTTGTGGAAATACGTTTGATATTCCATCTTTATATCACAGTTGTCAAAACACTGACAGAAAAAGAGCGCGTCAGCGGATGAGGGGGAAAAAGTCATCTGAGCTGTGTGGCAGCAGAATATGAGGTAAAACTAGGAGTGCTGAGGGTTGTACCAAACCATCTTTCACAGGAGTTTGGCCGTCACTGTTCAAAGTAATGATTTCAGAGTTGCAAAAAGGAAATTAAGCCACTTAAGGTGTAAGGGGATGTCAGGGGTACAGGGCAAGTTTATTCCATTCATGGTGGCTTAAGGGAGAAGAGTAAGCCATTCAGAGGGTCTTAAGAAGTCAGGCATTTCTCAAGGGATCAAAAGCTGGATGCCAATCTGCCCTAAGCAGACAGGAAGCAGCTGAGGGTGATGGCAGGGCAGGCTCCAGCCCCTCGCTTTCACATCAGTCTGGTACTGTTAACAAGAACTGACATTTGTATGTCTGACAGATATTCACCCTTACATATATATAATGTGTGTGCACTAAATATATATATATATATATATATATATATATATATATATATAAAGTGCAGTTACTACTAGAGTATATAAGACAGACAAGGGACAGGACAGACAACAAAAGATAAGTAGACACTTAACAGCACTGATTGTTATAAGTTAAGTTCACAGTGAGGTGGAGGTAGAATATATAGAATTTAGCAGCAGAAAAAAGTGCAGGAGTGCATTTCAGTTCAATGTGGAAAAAAATGGCACCATGTTTTGTTGTTCAACAGTCTGACTGTCAAGGAAGAAGCTTTTCCCCATTCTGGAGGTGTTGGCGGTTATACTGTGGTACCTTCTACCTAATGCCATTAAAGAGAAGAGTGCATGGGACGAGTGTGTTGTGTCCTTAAACATGCTTGTGGCTTTGTGCAGACAATGGGTGTTGTAGATGTCAGAGAGGGAGAGAAGAAAGGGCCCACTGGTATTTTCAGCCATCTTCACAATCTGCTGCAGGGCTTTGCAGTTATTGAACCACGATGTGATGGCACTGCTCAGGATACTCTCAATAGTCCCTCTGTAGAAGCTTGTCAGGATAGGTGAGTGGAGGTGTTTTTTTCGCAGTTTCCACGGAAAGTAGAGGTCGTTGCTGGGCTTTCTTTGTGATGTATGTGGTGTTCTGACTCCATGTGAGGTTGTCTGTGATGTGAACGGCCAGAAACTTTGTGCTCTGAACAATCTCAACTGGAAGGTTGTTTACGGCCAGTGGGGTGTGCTTGCCTGGAGGTCGTCTGAAATCAACTGAGAAGTGTAATTATTTGTCGTACTTGTGTGACACCATAGAGCAGTTCCACAAAAAAATGAGTGCCACTTCAAGACAATGACACTTTTGTATTCATTTTTTTATACCATCTTCCTGCATAACCCCTGTCGGCTCACCAGGGTTGGCCCCTTGAGTCGTGGATCTGCCCAAGGTTTCTTCCTTGAATAACTACCACAAGGGCGTTTTTCCTTGCCCCTGTTGCTCTTGGGTGCTCCTTGTTAATGTGTGGAAGTAAGCCATATAGCCCTTGCCCTTTCTCTACATCACTCATTACCTTTGCATCACCCCCTCCCCCAATCTTTATACAGCCCTTTGCACCCTGCCCACTCCACACACACACCCCACACACACACCCCTCCCCTACTGCAGTATGTGCACTTTATCCCACCCCTTTTCTTAACCCCTTCCCCATTTATGCAGAAAACAGGCTGACAACAGACACAATTGCACTGCACTTTTTATACCCAGTAACTACATGACTTGACCAACCTGAAAAACAACCATATATTAGCATCACCCTTGTATTAACCACAGTTTATTACTATTACTTTGTTTGAAGAATCAAATCATGATGTAATGAGAAAGTAGATTGAGGATTGAAGAATTGTATTCCTAAAGGACCAATAAGATTCGGCCTACGCAGTCTGGAGATGTGATTAATGTAGGCTTGGCTTGACTGAAATCAAGTAGGCTGTGAAAATGTATATCAGCAAATTAATCAATATGTGACTGGCAGTAGGCCTACATAACTCTATACAATCTAACATGAAATTTTTGTTTGTAAACCATCCGTTTCCTGTGTTTGCCTGTCCTGTTGTAATAGTGTCTGTGGCTCTGACATCATCTCTGCGGCTTACATAGAGATGTGTATTTAAGATTGATGATATATTTAGTGGAAGGAGATGTTGGAGTCGGAGCAGTGAAAAATCTCCCTCCTCCTGTCGCCGACGGCAACATGCCTAAGACGTCTCCTACAGAGCCAGCGCGAGGAAGCAGACAGAAATTTGGCAACTTGGCAGCTGCCAGGTGGATTTTTTTTCCTCCTGCCCTTGCTCTCAACAGACTTCTTCTGCACCTCTAGGCAGGTTTTAATGAAAGTCAATAGTAGCAAGAGCACTGTCCTTTGCTGCTGCACTGTGAGCGAAAAACCAGGGCGGAATAAGTGGTGTCCTTATCAGAATATTGGCCTGCTGAAGACTAGCAGACACGCTTCACATCTTCATATGTCTGGAGGAGGCCCTTTGGTGGACATTTGAATCTCTTTAATAGACACCCTCTCTACCCATCTTCAGCACACTGACTGCTATATTGCCACAGAGCCCAGACAGATGAGGGCTTCCTGCTGGGTAGACTATGTAATGTCAACCAAGCATTTCGATTTAGAAATTAGTGACACAACTTCTCGTTTTGCTACAAGCAGAACTGATGAATAGAATCATCTGGGTTGTTCAGGGCCTGGAGGAAGGGGTCGGGGTTGGGCAGCACGTAGGTCTATACACAAATCAAAAAATAGCCCCTCTGCTTTAAAAAACCCAGACTGATGGACCTCAACCACCAAAGTGCCACTCAATCTCGGAGCCCCCTTGTGGCAGGTCACCGCAAATACATGTACTGTAATTATCTTTCAATTATTCCCCTAATTTACAGCAGGCCTGCCATGACTAACACACAGACAGGCATAGAATGAAGCTGGAGGGGTCTTCCCTTACATACACACACACACACACACACACACACAGATACACACATCCCCACCCTATGCCTCTGTGATTAAAGGCCCGAGTGTCGACGCGCTCAGTAGCCCATGGACTCATCCCCAGTTCCCCCCATTAAGCACACTAATGAGCATACAGGCTCTGATTGCCAACCCCTATCAGCCTCTGGCTGTCTCTGAGTATGCAGGCAAATGTGTGTGTGTGTGTGTGTGTGTGTGTGTTTAGAAGGAGGAAAGCTGTGTCTTGTGTGTGTGGTCTGTGTTTGTTTGTTTGTGTGAGTGTTTGTTTTGGGCTATTTACGTTTTCACCCAGAGGTAAATTATAGGGTGGGGAATAAGAGGTGGAAATGTGTATCTTTCTGTGTGTGTGTGTGTGTGTGTGTGTGTGTGTGTGTGTGTGTGTGTATGTGTGTGAGTGTGTGCGCGCGCACATATATGTGTGGGTTTTAAGCCCAAATACATACCAGGAGGGTAAAGATGGAACAAAGCATACAAACAGCTGAGACTTCAGTCCCCACTAATCTATTCATCACTATTCATTTGTTTGTGATGTATGTATAGCCATGTGTGTGTGTGTGTGTGTGTGTGTGTGTGTGTGTGTGATCATGCTCCATGAAAAAACAACTCTAGCTTTGTATCCTTTCACCTACTTGCCCAACTCCCTAAGGATATGCTTGTGTTTCAGAACGCTCGACTCAGCCTGTTTAGGTTGTCCATTCACACACACACAAAACCACCTCTGTTCTGCATCAGCCTTCAAGGAGCCTCTTAACCTGCCAGTGGTCAGCAAAAAAAAAAAAAAAAGAGCCAGTCTGCACTTAATGCTTGATTTGTAATTGGCTTCCTTCCGTGTGCGTAATTCCCCAGCGTCTGAACCCCCCCTTACCTCACCTTTACCGGAGCTTCCAGCCCCGTGGGCTCTTGCCATTATACCTGCGCTGGTAGATCTCTGCTCTCAGTGGAGATTGCCGTGGCTCACTTGAGCCCCCTTCTTTGGCACCATGTGTTGAGATGACAGCGCGAGATTACAAAAGAGAGATTAATGCAAATTTGCGAGCCGCGAGTCAGAACCCCATCTTGCTGAAGGAAGCTTTCATCTGCAAAGCCATTACCCTTTTCTCCAACCAGTGTGAAAGAGGGCTACTGGTGCCTATGGACGCAGAAATAAACCATTGGCTGCCAGCCGGAGTCATGCTCTTTACAGGATGACAGGGCGCAAATTAAAACCTGTGTAAAAAGCATGTCTCTGTGTGTGCATGTGTGTATGTGTGAAAAGGAGGCTCAGGAGACTGTATTGAGAAGAGTGTGTGTGTGTGTGTGTGTATGCAGGTGACAATTACTGCATAAGTATATTAATGCACACACACACACACACAGTTGCACTCACACAAATACACATGTGTGTTTTCCATTCTGAGAGCGAACCTAATTAAGCGCTTAGCAAAATGTGTTGTTCGCCCCAAATAAATAAAAAAATAGTTTAATAGTGATCATTTTGATCTGTCACTTATGGAATATACTTACCTGCCTCACCTGCACCTGTACCAATAAAGGCCTGTGCACAGGGACACCTATGGACTTTGATATATGTGTGTATGTATAGAAGTGTTTATCTGTTTCCTGTGTTTGTTTCTTTCTCCTTCCCTGAGAGCAAAATCATAGATTTGAAGAAGAAGATGTTAACTGCAGGCGCTGCTTTGCATGTAATGTAAAATGTTTGTTTGTGTAAATTGATTTATAGTTTTACCCACATGGGTCCGGAGTCTGCAGTCCAGGCGGCTAGAAAATCAAACAGTGATGAAGAGGGCCCATAGAAGGAGCTGGAGAGGGCAAAGATATGGATAATTGTTGGAAATAAAGGATGACCTTTGACACTGGAAATAAATGGTGGCCATCGTCACATCCTTGATTGCCAGGTGTTGGCTAAAAAGGCCAGATCACCTTCATCCGAATCGGATATTGAGTGAAGAGAGCTACACCATCTCAAAATAGTAGGTTCCTTTCACGATCCATCTTATGCCCGGTTTGTCCAACATTTGCTCTACTTGTTCCAAGTTTATGCTATTCCCAGTTTTTCTTGTAAAACCTAATCTGGCTTTGTGTGTGCATGGACACACCTTGATCTCATCTTGACTCTCCCGTGTGTGAGCTCAAGGCTGAGTGTGATCGGAATTCTTTCTTCCACATTTGAACAGTCATGTGAACATGACTGTAAACAGCTGCTCACACACTATAGGATGGTAAGGGTGCTTTGTGGTCCAGTGAGGGGACTGGAAAAGACACTGATGGGCTAAGCTGAAACCCCTGTTATTACAGCTAAGAGTCCTTGGCTCATGGTGCTGGTGACAGGCTCTTTAGAATGAGTGATGAACACCAGAATGTGCTCTGTAATTAGCAAGCCTTTAAGGGGGCTTCAGGTGCAATTATTTAGTAATTATGTCACTTCCTGGCACTCTGGACTCCACAAAAGAATATGTCCCCACCCCCCCCCCCCCAACATACACACACACACACACACACGCGCACGCACATATATGCACAATAAATGCACAAGAGCATATTTCATGCTTCAAATGCACGGCTCCTTCTTCCAGTACATTCTTTTGCACTCGTGCCGAGTCTGAAAATGAAGTCGTGACTGTGACGAGATGCCCTAAATATTGTACTGAGAGAGACAGAGAGAGATAGAACTCTGACAGAATGGGGGGAAAAACTCCTGGCTCTGCTGGGGAATTGGTAGCCAAGGTAAGGGCTATGTCCATGTGCTCATCTTCAGTCCTGGTGTTTTCAGGGATCGTCCGGGGAGGATTCACACAGGCTGGGCTGAATATTGATGCTTTACATCAGTCAGCATGCTGTCTCTCTCTCTATCTATTTTCTTGTTTAACCCTCTCTTTCTCTCTCTCTCTCTGTCTCTCTCTAACTCTTTCGTTCTGTCTCTCTGATTTCCTCTCTCTTCCTCACTCTCTCCATCTCCCGATTGTCTTTCTTTATCCCTTTCTTTTCTCTCTCTCTTTGGCCCTGGTGCCTTGAGGATGGAGCAAAAAGTCATTAATCAGGTTAGACACTTAAGCCTGGTTTCAGTCAAATATCACAAATCCTGTGCAAATCAGCCAGAATGTTCCCCTGAGTATTAACAGGTGTTAAAAATCAAATGTATTGATCTAGTGAGGATCATTGGTCCCATTTTCAAATAATGTTAATTGTATATTGCTCAGTGTGAAAAGCTCAGAACATCACTTGATTTCATCTTAATTAATGTATCAATTATATTCATGAATATGCAACACAGCAATAAAGGATGTTTTAATTTCTGTCTGCTGAGGCATGATTAAGGGTTTGTAATTACATATTGATGGCAACAATGACGTTTTGTCCTCGCTGACTTGAATTTACTCTGGAAATGAGCCTCCGTTCCTTTGGCTATGAGGGGGAAAACTAATTCACTTCTGAGATAATAAGGACAGAGACTAGTGTGTGGCTGAAGCCCTCAGGAAATGGAATGCCTGTGGAAAGCCTTCTTGTCTCCTCTCCTTGTGCTTCCCAGATCTCCCTCCTTCACTTTTCCTGCACCGTACTCTCTGCGTGCTGACGGTATCTCTCTCTGGCCAAAATGCGTTCATTAGGGTATATCTAATGCCTACAAATTCCCAACAAGCCGGTGGTCCATGCAAGATAATCACCCATGCTGATTACCATTCTAATTGTAGAACCCCAGTGCCAGGTGATTGAGACCCATGGAGAAACCTTAATGAGCCGCTGATCCCCACCTGCACGTTCTGCATGTGCCCCTCTGTGGTCATAATGTCTCCAAGTGTGTGTATGTGTGTCTGTATGTATGATGTGTGTGTTGGGTTGTGGGGGCGGGGGGGGCTAGGGAGACTCTCGTGAAAGTAGGAACGCACTGTGTGTTTCATCACAAGAGCCCTTCATGCAGTAACCCCGACCTCTGCAGATCCTTGGCAACATGATGTTACCATCTTCCCTTGATTCCCTCACCTGCTAGTTTCACGCTAATCAGGCACTTTGTCATGATAAGATGGGGCCTTGTTCAACATGGTTAATCAAGAGGCGTTAAATATGGAGCAGAGCAGTTTCCTCTTCGAGTTATAGAGATAAGAAACACTGGCTCTAAAACATGCAGGCATCTGCCACCCCACACAAAGACAGACAGACAGACAGACACACACACACACACACACACGGGGACCCCTAACTGTGGTACGGCCCTCTCATCTCATTGCGCCGACATCTACACACAGCTTTATACATCAAAGGTTTTCTTTAAGGGGCCACCAGCACAGGAGGGGGCGCACCGATATTATCACATTTATGCCGCTGACATTTACATTTATTTTTTATGTATGTTAGAGACATAGAGAGAGAGAGAGAGAGAGAGAGAGAGAGATGTCTACTTTGAAAATTGTTTGATTTACAGTACTGTATTTTTTGAATAGGCCTAAGTACTCTGAACAATTAATTGCATCTTATTATTTGATAAAAACACTTAACAGTGTTAGTTAACACTGTGATGATAAATATGAGTTTTGTTGTTCACTTGTTAAACATAACACTTGTGCATGTGCACATTCTTCAGGCAGAGGAGTGGCACAATCAAACAGGCAGCCACACAGTTGAAAAACATTGTTTTGTGCAGAGCTCTTATCTAGTAATTATAATAGTTCATGGGAAAAGCAAAGACAGACAACTTAGTCTGTGGAAAGGAAAGTCTGCTTTTCTGTCTGGAGCCTGCAGTATGGGGTTTAAATTTAAACAATCACTAAAGAAAAAAACACACACACACCAAGAAACCAATTAATTCAATTAGGATGCCAATGGTGTGAAAATGTAACGTGTTGATACTGCTATAATGACTGTAATCCCCTGCAGTTTGTTTGTGCCTTACATTTGACAGGCCAGGTTCCAGAGGTCACGCCAACGTGACTAATTGTGCGTCTGTCTAATCTGCACAGGCGGGGACTCACATTGAACTGCACTGCATAAGACATCCAGCAGATAAGAGACTATTAACACACAGCTGGCAATAGACATGATGAATGAAGGTGTCTTAAATATGACCTTACTGCGGAATCAGCAAAGTTTTCTATTTAAAAACTCAAAGCAAACAGGGGAATTATGCCAATGGAAAGTATACCACAGTCATCATAACTGAACTGAATGGAAGTAAGTCATCTGAAAGTAGTCAAACGACATTGGTTATTACACAGCCACAGATGTGAATTCAGTTCTATTGCACATCATAACACTAAAACACTATAAATTACTGACACATTATTTTATTACAGTGGAAAGATGACATCTTTTCACTTTTCCTCTCTGGCAAAGATGCCTTTATCCAGAATATGTTTTTTTATGTTTTATTTTACCACCATACAGTTTTTCTTACTGAATTTCTACCACTCGATTGCTCACAAAAGCAATGTTGTGTTTCACTGGCAGCGTGATCTAAACAAACAGTGTGTTGATTTACCTGAAGGTTATGAAGAAATACATACATTCTTTTACAGAAGAAAATCTGAATGCTGGTCAAAAAGATTTGTCTAACACAGAGAGGAAATCTCCCACTTCGCTGTGAATGAGTGAATCAATGCTCCCATTGTGCCAACACAGTAAGGATCTCTCTTTGCTCTAATTTCTGGGCTTGCTGATAATTGTCATTGATTAGCCACTTAAAGTTTTCTGACTGGCTGGATTGATTAGTCTTGATGTATTGTACGCCTCAAAGATCTTTTAATGCACCACACAGACGGAACAAAATGTCACATCAATTTAAACCTCTGCTGTTTGTGGTGACTGGAGAAATCATCCACAATCAAACTTCTCACTCTGTATGTAAAATATATAAGCAAATACACGCACACAAAAACACACACAAACACACACACACACACTCACACACTTTCAATCACACATTAAAAGCTTGATGTTGAGTCCAGTGAATTAAAACACTAGATACAGTGCGTAGACTGGTCACTAAGACATTTCAAAACCCATTCATCACGACCTGCATTATTAAGGTGATTTGTCATTTCAGTGGCTGCCAGACCCCCTCTTGTCCTCACCTCATAAAAACGGGCACATCATAGAACCTGGCCTCTGTGTCTCTCTCATCATCTGCAGAGGTGGGCGTATGACGTGAACTCTGTTTGACAGGATCCACCTCTCTGTCTCTCTGCTTGTGTGTGTGTGTGTGTGTGTGTGTGTGTGTGTGTGTGTGTGTGTGTGTGTGTGTGTGTGCCTGCTTCTGCCTCCTTATCAGCCTGCACAATGGGTAGGAAAACTCTCAGCTCCCAGGGCATCTTGCCATTGTCAACACATCTCTGTTCCACTCTGTCCATTAACCGACCATTCATACCCAGTTATCTGGACATTAGTCGCCTTCACTGCCAGGACAATGCAGCCATTTGTCATACAATGGCATAGCAACATCCCTCAGCGCTGCGGGAAAACTTTGTGTCGTGTCACAGGGTCCTTCGCACACTCCCACGGGATGATATTAGAGGTTACCTCCGTTTCTGCTCGCCGTTCGCATTCCTCCGTGACACTTTGACTGCATTGTTCAGCATCTCCTTTGCATGTTGGTCACGATCGCTCCAGAAAACATGAACAGGTAAGGACTGGGCAGTGGCAAAAGGCTGGGGGAAGAATAGAAAAGAGGTGGCGAAGGTGGTGTGTTTCCTGCTCTAATGGAAGGCCTGCTGTCAGGGGATTTGTTTGGTCCATTTTGACGACAGGATTTACATATCTATCAGGGACTTACAATGCACAGGGAAGGAGTTGGGGGGATGGGCGTCCCTGCTGCTGCCACTGCCCGATAACGGCTGTTGACTTCCGCCATTGATGTCGGGTCGGGCACCATGACCTCTTTCCACCATAAGCATCTAGACTTGGCACAAACAGCACTGGAACCACCAGCAACACACTCTCCGGCAATGGGGGGACTGGCTGTCACGCTGCGCATTCACACACACACACACACACACCACACACACACACACACACACACACACATATGCATGTATTTGAGTACAATCAGATTAGGCCTACAGAGGAATTTCATTCATTTGCCATAACCAAGGATTTCCTCCCCTGGACTCACTCACAGTAATCATTCCTATGCAAAAATGTGGAATGAACAGAAATTGTGTTGTGTGTGTGAGGGAGATGGAGAGATAATGGCATGTTATTGGTTTTTTTTGTTTTTTTTCAGGTGTGTGTGAGCAAATGGTAGTGGAAACGAGAATCCCTGGTCGGTCTTTGATCCACAGTAATTGGGTGACTCCAGTCCTAGGAAACCCTTAATTTCACCTCAGCAGCATCTACCAGCATTCATTAGACCTCTTGCGCAGCCATTAAACTTGCTAACAGCGCACCGCGTGATCTTGCATACAAAATCACTTTCATCATTTTTGGTTCAAAGATTGAATTTAAAAAAGCCATCATCATCGCCTGCCCCACCACATCACTTCTGTGTTTACCTCTCGTGTGTGTGTGTGTGTGTGTGTGTGTGTTGATTGCATCACGGCGTGAGACGTTTCATATCTCATCAGCATTTCAATTTCTTCGAAAGTGAGTCAGGTCTGTTTTAAAAAGAAAACTGCATTGCCTGTTAGGAATGTAAGTAGCGCAGCAGTACGCGGCTACCCATGGAAGCATACCTGTGTTCTGTATGCCAGACTGATTTGAAGAAGACACCGAGCCCAGACTTCAAGCACCCCCACCCCCATCCATTTAAATAGAGTTCTGATGGGGTGTAACAACCCCCCTCTGTGAAGTCCTGATCAGCCAAATCTAAGCACAGCGGGGAACAGGAAAAATACCTGTGATGAAAAAGACAGGGGGATCTGATGAAAAAGACAGAAAAGTGACAAAGATGACTTTTCCACTTCACCACAAGACTTGAAACGAGGAGGGGGGTTACTCCCAGGTCCTTTTGAAAATCTGCTTGTGTTTATATATGTGTGTGTGTGTGTCAGGTGGGTGGTGGGTGTTGTTTGTGTGTCCGTGGCCGGAGGGTATTGTTAGATTCTGTGCTCAAAAAAAGTGCAGAAAAATCGATGGCTCTAGTGCATGCCAACAGTACAGAAGTGGACCCCTGTGTTGGTGAGAAACAACCATGGTAGCAGAGACTGAGTTCAAAACAATGATCTCTCAGTCCATCACATTTATTGTAGGCTATTGTAGGCTAGCGCTCCACGCCAAGGCCTTTCCGTCCTCAAAACATTTCCTCTGGAGTGGAAAGGTATCATTTCAACTTATTGACAACAACATCCATCCCTCCACATCATTAGTAATTATTTATTTATTTATTTATTTTTCGGAGCGGGGTGTAGGGGGTGCTTTTGCCTTTATGTCAGATAGGATAGAGTGAATAGTGACAGGAAAGCCCTAAAGAAGCGCTTGGGGCCCGAAAGATTGCCTGAAGAAGCATGGAGAGATTTGCAGTGAGTTGCAAGGCACAGTGGTTGAGTGGTTGCCATGAGCACCACAGCCGCCCATCCCCAGGCGTGCAATAACATGAAGTCAGACAGTTTGCCGAAGAGTGACATCGACCCTCACCACTCCTCAGCGGGGATGAAAGGCTGCAGCTGCTGGAGCCGCTGGAGGATCTGTTGTTAGCTGAATGATAGCTGCACAGTGTGTAGGCCACACTCGTATTAATTAATAATTAATCATTTGTTACATTTCTGTATAGTGCTTTTCAAAGTATCCAAAGCATTTTTGCAGTGGAAGGGGACTTCGCTAACCACCAGCAAAAAAATTGTTGGAAGGAAACATAAGCTAAAGGAGAGATCCCTGACTGTGTTGTAACAAAATGTGATATTGAGCGGAAGCACTGGGTGGCGCTAGCCTGCCTAGGTGTGAGTATGACTGCAGAGCAACGCTGAGTGGGATAAAGGAGATTACATTACATTGGTGCTGTGCAATGTAAGGTAATAAGGTTTGGGGGGTTGGGTGTTGTCAGCGTAGAGGTAGCCAATTTGTCGAAAGCTGTGCAGTGTGTAGGCCGGCTTTAGGAAACCTCCCTCTAAATAGCTCACTTGCTAGTTAATTTGCCTCTTGGTCTGTGGTGCTGTGAGTTGCACTTTCAAGTCTGGGAAAATGTAAGGCTGATTTGTGCACCTAATGCAGGTTACTACCAACCCAACCGCGTGCAACAGGACTGGATGGAGTGCTGTAGCAATGGCTGTGGAATCGTTTTTTTGGTTTGTTTTTGGTTACACTTCACTTCGAAATGACTATTGTCATTAAGTGTCATTTGGTTTTTGTAATGTGACGATGACACTGTTTGGGGGTCAGACATTACAAAAACCAAATGACACTTAATGACAAGACAAGTCTTAAACATTTTGAAGTGTCATTACATGTACATGTTTATGTTTATGACAGGCTCATGTAAATCTTTTTTCTAAAACCGCAAGCAAAGTGTAAGGTTTTTTTTTCTGTCCCTGGTGTAGTGATGAACACATCACAGGAGTAGGAGTGTACACATCAAAATCAAGCAGCTCTTTCCTTGGAGGAGTGGAGTGATGACATCAAAAGCAGGCAGCTCTTTCATTGGAGGAGTGGAGTGATGACATCAAAAGCAGGCAGCTCTTTCACTGGAGGAGTGGAATGATGACACAGTTATCCCCTCAGATGAATAGAGATGAGGAGAAAAGCGAGCAACTGTTGTCTGACCGTGTCTTAAATGCTGTTCTCAATGAATGCAACAAAATGCCATTCAATAGCATCACCTTTCCCATCTTATATCAGCAGAGCAAAGTGAGCAACAGAGAGGTAACCGGAGGGGGCATGTGACAAAAGTTCACTCGTCACCTTTAAAATGCCACGCTGCACAGCACTCTGTCAAGTCACACCCAGTAAGGACATACTAACTGAGAACAAATAATTAAACTGATTTTGACACTCAGTTGCTATTAAGACACAGTGACTAAGGGGCAGCACAGGAGCCATGGTCAATAAGGAGCTGTGGAGGCTGGTCTTGAATCTGCATGCACAATTCACAACACAACAACATGCATGAATGCACAATGGAAATAGGCCTTTGGGCTTTCTTGTGTTCTCCTTTTGACATGATGTACAAAGGCACAGTTCCATATTTATTTATGTATTCTTTGTACAGTGTCAATAAAGAATTTCAATTAGTCAGTCAATCACTGCTACCTCTCAGTTGGGTGGTGCAGCAGCTTTGGCTATTCAATTAACATCCAACTCCCAGCAATCAGCAAGCCAGGCTAGCACTGCCTAATACCTGTCCTCAAAATTGCATTTCAAAGTACTAGTCAGGGTACTCTCCAAAGGCTTTGGTTTCTTCCACAAAGTTTTTTTAGCATTCAATCATTGGCAGAAATTGAAGGCAGATTTAGGTTTAGGTAGGTTTAAAGTTTAAACCACCAAGTAGATGTTTGCCTGCCGAGAGTGTCCAGACTCTTCACCCAAAGAGAAGTGAAAGAGTCTGGTCCACCAGGCTTAAAGAGAGGCTGTAAAATCCCCTAACCCTGCCCCCCCCCCCCCCCCCAAACAAAGACACACACACCTCCCCTTCCCTACTGACTGACCCCTGACCCTAGACATGATACTGGGACTGAACCAGTGTTACATTATATTATTTGACAGTCAGCTGACGCTCTCACTCAGTAAGACTCCAGCTTGGCAGATTCCAGTGACAGATCGCCTGGAAAACTTGGGTTTAAGGTGCCTCCTTGCTCGGGGGCACAAGAGTGATTGAAGTCGCAACCTTCTGATGTTCCACTACGAAGGCTTGATCTCTATCCAATCATAGTCTTGTTCCCTATCCACATGACTGTGGACGAGGGGATGGTCTTTCACAAGGCGTGGGACAGACAGCACTTGGCGATGAAGTCCTCATGCATGAAGGCTCCAAGACTGATGCAATTCAATGTAACTCTTTGCAACGTCAATCCTCTCTTCACCAAATGCCCACTACAGCAAACACACACACACACACTAGTTAGAGTTTAGAACAAAAAATAAATAAACAGAGAAATAAATGCACAAAGGACCGAGTTTCACAGAGGATAATAAATAAATAAATAAATTGATAAATAAATAAAAAATAAACTGATGAATAAATAAAGAAATGGAAGGCTCTTTTCAAGCATCTTGTTTGTCTTGGACAGGCAATCAAAAACGACAGGCAATTGGCTATATTTTTCTTTTCAGGCGTACACACGACCCAGCACAAGGACAATCAGTCTGTGAAGTCCGTCTTTAGAGGAGTCCATCACTCTGCATCTACCACTCCTCTACTCTCTGTTGTCCTACCATGTTGTCCCCCTGGCTTATGATAGCTGTTTTGATTAATGCTTGGCTTCAACAGAAACTTAACACTGTCTGGACTCTGGGAAATTTTAACGGTGCCTATCTTAAGGTTCTATCTTTCTGTGTGTCATTTCTATCCGGGTATCTTTTCAAGAGGTGCCCTTTCTCCCTTTTCTTCTTTCACTTATTTTCTCTCTCTTATCTCACTCACACACACACGCACACATACACACACGCACACACACACACACACACACACACACACTTTCTCTGCGTCCCCAAGATATCTGTTCCTGGCTGATATTAATAGATTCCATTTCTCCATGAGCAGCAAGTCGATCTGTGCTTCCCAGCAAGGATATAATGACTCTGGGCTGCATCCATCACAGCCAAAGGCTATCACAATTTCTACCAATTTACCACACACAGCCCCACTGAGGGCCTAGCTGAGGAGCTTCTGAATGTACTCTGACATGGCCTGAGAGGCGACACTTTTAAAGTCCTAATGAAGCGAGTGGTCGTGGATCTTAAAGGAGCTGCAAAAGAGACTGCTCCCGCAGTCTCCCACATCACTGTCATTATTGGTCTACTGGTCTGGGGGAAAAAAAAAACAAAACAAAGCAAAAACAAATCATTTGACAGCCTCTGTACCATCAAACACATAGCTACCCAGAATCGGGAACAACTCCAGCTCCCCTGGAGTTTCAGAACTGCCAGGTGGCTCCACATGGTGCACCAGTCTGCCAGAGCCATCTATGGAGAGAATTTTAACATCCCCTTCAAGAGGAAGCTACTGTGTGCTTTTGCAAAGAGTCCTCTACTGCTTCCCCTTGCACACAGCAGGACGATGCAAGCGCCTCATGACAGTTGAGATTAAGAGGAGGGGGTCGACCGAACGACTTTAAAACAACTTCACAGGACTCGTTGAGCATGCAGGAAGAAGCTTTGAGATTGGTTAGTGACAGCTGCCAATCAGGGCAGTCCAAACCAGTCCTGTCTTTCCCATTACTACAAGGTGTCATTTATCAGCCAAATTAACCCATGCTGAGTTAATGTGATAGAGGGTGGAAAACTTCCACTGTGTTTGAAAGATGAACAGCCCAGAGACTTAGATAATTTATTGCATCTGACTGATTAGATGAGATTAGCCTGGTAATGGACCAGTTTGGTCTGGCAGTGCCCCCTGTGGCTCAAGAATATTTCACATTAGCTGCAGTAATCTGTACGTGTGAGTGTGTGTGTGTGTGTGTGTGTGTTGTTTCTTGTGTACGCCTGTACATCATATTATTAAGAATATTTCACATTAGCTGCAGTAATCTGTATGTGTGTGAGTGTGTGTGTATATGTGTGTTGTTTCTTGTGTAAGCCTGTACATCATATTATTAAGAATATTTCACATTAGCTGCAGTAATCTGTATGTGTGTGAGTGTGTGTGTATATGTGTGTTGTTTCTTGTGTAAGCCTGTACATCATATTTTTAAGAATATTTCACATTAGCTGCAGTAATCTGTACGTGTGAGTGTGTGTGTGTGTGTGTATGTGTGTTGTTTCTTGTGTACGCCTGTACATCATATTTTTAAGAATATTTCACATTTGCTGCAGTAATCTGTACGTGTGAGTGTGTGTGTGTGTGTGTGTATGTGTGTTGTTTCTTGTGTACGCCTGTACATCATATTTTTAAGAGTATTTCACATTAGCTGCAGTAATCTGTGTGTGTGTGTGTATGTGTGTATGTGTGTTGTTTCTCATGTACGCCTGTACTATACATCTTATATTTAAGAATATTTCACATTAGCTGCAGTAATCTGTATTTGTATGTGTGTGTGTATGTGTGTGTGTGTGTGTGTGTGTGTGTGTGTGTGTTGTTTCTCATGCACACCTGCACTATACGTCTTGTACTTGCCTCATACTCTACACCAGTGCCCCTGTGACTCATTAATGTTAAATATCACTCTGGAGAGAGAGATAGAGAGAGAGAGAGCAGTGGCAATCTGGCTATTTGCATACACGTGTGTTTTGGGTATGTTAATGTGCAGTAGTGTTTATTTTTAGTGGTTCATATACCGTGTGTGTGTTTGCCATATGTTTAAGGTGTTTATGTTGTCACTGTCAGTATAAAATACTGTTTTTTTTTGTGTGTGGTGTGAACGCATGCCACAGTGTAATTGAATGGATGTGCATGAGCTGTAAATCATTGTGCATGAAAGCTTTGCATTCCGCATAAGCACTCGCTTCTCAACTCAGGGAGCCGAGTGGGGAGAATAAAAAAAAAACTTAAGTAGCAAGGAGAGAGAAACAGCCTTGACAGGTCGAAAAGCATCTCATCACCGCCGCTCCCTTACTGCCTTCTCAGGGAGTAGATCAGACCTGTTTGCACGCATGGCACCCTAATGCTTGGCAGCACTCAGGGGCAGACTTCAGATGGCCGGGTCGGCCGCTGCCGTTTGTGCTTAAGTTTCTGCTGAGCTTCAGGCCTGACGCACGCACGCAGCTGCCGAAGCACTAAAATAAAAGTGAGTGAGAACGAGGGGGAAATAAATGATAGAAAGAGAGGCGGGATGGGGGGGAGGGGTGTGGGGTGGATTGATGTGTGCAGAAAAGAAAGTTGAGAGAGAGAAGAGTGAGGGGAAAGGAAAGGGAATGAGGCGGTCTAATTGAATTCATTAGTTGTCAATTTGCCACTCTGTTCTGATGGGTGAAGTGCGGCTGCCTGCCACCCCCATCCCCAGCACCGTCTCCTCCCTTTCAGGCGCGTGGGATACTTCACACTCAGGACTCTAGGCAGTGCGAAGGCACATTCTCCCGAGCCCAAGCCCTTCATTGAATAATTACTCGAGGAGAGAGAGAGAGAAAGAGAGAGAGAGAGAGAAAGAGAGAGAAAGGCCCTCAGTTATGTTGTCTAACGCTGGCTCTACCCATCAACGACAAGCGCGGGCACATCATGAACACTGACTGCTTCCCACATAACAAGCTCTGAATCGCAATTATCTTTTCTCCCACCCCCACCCCCACCCACTTCCCCCCGCCCCCCCCCAACACCCCATCATTCTCTCT
>PYXC01001844.1:3607500-3682500 GCA_015244755.2 Tenualosa ilisha | reverse complement strand
CACGCACGCACGCATGTGCGCCCACACACACACACACGTGCGCACGCACACCCGCACATACACACACACACACAGGTAAGTAAAATCAAATACACTGGTACATATTCACTCATACACACACTCACATGCACATGCACACACACACACACACACACAAACAAAAATGCATCACATGAAGCATAGATGTAGACACTGAGTATGTTTATAGACTGACAGGCAGTGAACCTTCGCCAAATGTATATTTGGAAACACATACATTGGCAGAGGGAATCAGAAAATTAGTGTGTGTGTGTGTGAACTTTTTAATTAAAACATCAAAGGAGCTGCTCGAGCCTCATTACCCTCTGTATTTAAGCCGCATGGGCAGGTGAGGGAGTGGCACCTCAGCTTGGTGTGTGGGTACATCAAAGCCTGGACACCAGTGTCAATACACTGTATCTGAGAGAGACAGGCCTCCACTACCCCACCACCATTTACACCTCTAAATTAACCCTCCACACACACACACACACACACACACACACACACACAAATCCACATCAATAGACACAAACACACACAAATCCACATCCATACTACACACACACACACACAGCAGTACACACACACACACACACACATCCAAATCTACATCAACACAAACACTCACACATCCACATCCATACAACACACACACACACACACACACACACACACACACACACACACACGCTATTTCCCAAGGTATTTCGGGGCACAGAAAACTTCCAAATCCATGCCACAAGCAAAAAACGATCCAGGTCACATGACCATGTCGAACCAATTAGCTTGGGGCTGACCCAGCTGAGTCCCCCTGACATACACTCATACGCAGCTGAGAAGCATCTGCTGTGTGTGCGTACTCATTTTCTGTTCAATTAAGCAGACATCTCAGATTACCATCAACGTCGCCCATCAATGCCTGCACGCATTGGTCAGTGTCGAAGGCAGGCGGACGCTCAAATGGGATGAGGGAGACTAAATTGCATTAAATTGGCTTCTTTGATTTTTTTTCTTCTTTTTTTTTTTTAACTTTCCATTTTTGGAGTCCTAAGGCGTTTACATCCCATTTCCACTTTTTGGAGCGTCCAAACTTCAGACATCTCAGAGTCAGACTGCTGATCAAGCATAAGCAGTCAACCTTTACATTCCAAAATTTGCTGTAAATTTCATTCCTCTTGTGAAAAACATCAGAACACAGTATATACAACGTCCGGAGAACTTGCTGTAGCTAACTCAAACACTGCAAGCTCTAAACTCAGAACATTAAAATCTCTTGTCTACCGCGAAGGGAGTGCCTACATCCACACCTAACACAATATACTTTTATGTTATCTCTTGTCTCCTTGTCTGTTGTGTTCCTAAATTCCACAAAGATTAAATCAATGTCTGTTATATACAGCAAACGTATTATTCCATTACAAACTGCCTGACTGCCTGTTCTGACTAGGTTTTCAGAGCTGTCCAGGTATTTATCAGCCTTTTTGTTTTGGTTCTTATCTATTCTCTCTCTCTCGTTATCATTCTCACTGCTCAGCCCACTCCCCATTTGTCTCGTCTACGGAATACAGTCTGCTCATGTGGAAATCATGTGACAGATATGGCCGGCTTCCACAAATCATGCTTTTGAAATACTGAACTATCTGTCATTGTCATTGCTTTTTGCCCCTGACACGTCCAACCATAAGTGGCCTTAGAGTGCATTATGTGCTTGCTAGAGATGCAAATTAAGTTGCTTCTATTATTTATTGGACATAATTACAGACTAGAGTTGATAAGTGACAGAGCTGACACTGAACAGGAAGGTGAAACATCAAATATAGATGTGGGTGCGAATATATATATTGATAACAGTCACGAAGATGCATTGCTTGTCTTCATTTAAATGTACAAGACCTGACAAGAAACTTTCATGAGCATGTTAATTTATTACTCTGTGTCCATCTAACTTCGTATTTTTTCTCTCACGCACGTAATTGACTTTTTGTGTCATTTCAAAAGAAAGGGCATCCTCAGGGCATACTGAATTTTTAGTGCATCCTATTGGCCTTGATGCACTGTAAAATGCAGTAGTAGTAACAGCCTTTGCCTACATCTGCTTCTACTATGGTTGCTACTTTGTTCCAAGATTTATGGTTGGATCCTTACCCAGCACAATAGCCAGCATCTGTGTGGCCTTCTTCTCCCGTGTCTGCATGTTTCTGATTCGCAGCTGGCCCGGTCGGACTACGGGACCCGGTGTCGGCCGAAGCGTGGTGTGCGTCCGCCCGTTCGACATCTCCTTCACCTCGCAGCTACGCCTCAGGGTGACGCCCCCCTGTGTCCTTTCACCCGTTGACCTGTCCCCCTCTTCCTCTTCTTCGCCGTCCCCATCCTCCCCGTCGTGTGGCCCGTCCTGCTCGGTGTGGGCGAAGGACGCCTGGCTGATGCTGCAGTAGTTCTGAAGGTCCACTGGTGGCAGCAGTGAGTTCTCAACGGGGGCCGTACGCTGCTTCTTGGGTCGCAGACATCCCGGGAGGAGGCGGGACTTGGCCTGGGGTGGCTGGTCAGATGTCTCCTAGGTAACAAACAAGGAACCAACAAGGTTCTTGTGATGTCATAATGGGTTGTGCATAGAGCTGTTTAACCAAAGATCATTGAATACTGAACAAGACAGAGCAATATAATACAATGGGAGCAAATGTGAATAGTTCTGGTCTGCATATGTGGGAGTGTCACATAACGTCACAATATAAACTTTTCAGTGATTTTTACCAGCGTATGAGGGCTCAACTCTGGTCTAAATAAAGGGGGATTCCTCCCTCCTTTTGAAAATATAACACGGAACTTAACGAACAAAGAACGAAGAGAGCATCCACAACTGGAACCTTCTCCTGAAACTAAACAGGATCCTAATAGTTTCATACTTCATGGTTACAAGAAAAATAATTTAAGTTTTTTTAGCCCAATCAACTTAACTATACTAATCAAAAAAGTGGGGCCTACAAAAGCAGTTTGTGAATTGATGTTGATCATGCACAAGAGCGAATCAGTGTCTTCCAACACATGGCGAAGGCGAACACATTTCCTCCTGCTGCTTGGCTCATAATCCCCTCTGGTCATTTTCTCATATTCTCCAGGTGCCGATAAGAGAATATCCTCTCCTCGGGGCCTGTCCGTTATCCCAGAGCTCCATCCTCTCTCAAGCCCCCACAATATCCTTCACCCCACCTTGCCTGACCAGCCAAGCCTGAGAAACTGTTATTGCAGTGCCCTATCTGGAAGCCACTTGTAAATTGTCTTTAAAAGTTAAAACATTTTTTTCCCCAGCTCTGAGGTGATTTATGACTTAAATGGAACTGATGTGACCAAAAGGGGGTGCGTTGGCCGGTGCTCTGGCATACCAGAGTTTAGCACCAGAGAAGTGTTGTTGTCACGACTGTATTTCAGCATCATAAATTTTCAGTTCTGTCTCTGTCTCCGTCTCTCTCTCCTTGCCCCATCCTCTCAGCCCTGAGGTGAACATGACAGTGCAAGAAACACTGATGGAAAACAGTCTGCCACCACACTAAAAACAGACTGTGTGCTTCCCTGCCAAGACTTTTCAAACTTCATTGGAAAAATCACTCACTTAACTCACACTCATTTCAGGCTACACTGCCGTGGCATAAATCAACAGCCGGACTGCGTCTGCCGAAGGTACACACACATACACACAGACCACACACACACCGACACATACGTACACACACACACGCGTGTACACACACACACCACACACACACACACACACACACCAACACACACAAGCAACAGCCACCACACATATACTGGTAAGCACACTCTCACCACTTTAATCCTAATTGGGGACAGATCTCTCTTCTCCTTCAGGGTCTCTTGCAAACAGGTCTCCTAGAGAGGAAAGCACACAGGACATGCATGTTGTGAGTGTGTGTGTGTGTGTGTGTGTGTGTATGTGAGAGAGTGAGAGAGAGAGAGACAGAGGGGAAAACAAACACTGCACATGGGTACACACCTGCTCCAAAACTTCTGTTAATTATGGAAATTCAAACATAAGTATACATTTATTAAAATACAATGTATACACATACACAGTGTCCTCCTACACACTACACATACACATAGTGTCCTCCTACACACTACACATACACATACACATAGTGTCCTCCTACACACTATGCATACACATACACATAGTGTCCTCCTACACACTATACATACATATACACATAGTGTCCTCCTACACACTACACATACACATACACAAAGTGTCCTCCTACACACTATGCATACACATACACATAGTGTCCTCCTACACACTACACATACACATAGTGTCCTCCTACACACTATACATACACATACACATAGTGTCGTCCAAACAACCTGGCACTTCTAAGTTTTCTTTCCATCGTTGCCATGTGTATGGTATGTGTGTGTGTGTATGTCATGTATGTCATCTATCTATTTTTCTTTCTGTATCTATCTATCTATCTATCTATCACACACACACACACACACAGACACACACACACACAAACACAAACATATACTAAACACTAAAAACATTTCAGTTCTCATTCTATGAATCTATAGTTCTCTGTTGGAATTTGGGTGCACTGCCGTGATACAGCTAAACTCAGCTTGACTCTATTAAAATTAGATGTGGTGGAAAAAATAGATGACTTCAAAATGGAAGAGGAAAGAGAATCAGGCTACTACAAAATGCTTCAACACCCCCGCCCCCTTCTCCCATATCAAGTTTTTGCTCCAGTTAGCAGGATCTAAACTCTATCCTGGGTTCCTGGAGTGTTCACTGAGAATGGCTTTTCTGGAATGTCTCCAAGAGAGATCAGCTCCCAACTTCCTGAGATCTCAGTGTGAGGGACTCCAATTTTGTCTAAGACACAGAAGATCACATTTAGAAACCTTAAAAAAGCACTCAATGTACTTAACATTATAAAAAATTTCCATGGACTCATCTGGTCTGTAACCTCTGCCAGTATCATAGAGGAACTGTTTCAGTAGAGTTTATAAGGTTCCTCAAGGTTAAGGTCACTGATATTTAGCCAACCTTTTTTTGTCCAAAATGTATCAGGGTATCAACACTGTGTGTTCAAGAACCAAATCTGGGGTGATGGACTATTATACGGCTCTCTACCATTGTTCCATCATGCCTGCACAAAATATCTACCACTAAATAAAACGAGCAAAATCACTGCGGCTCTCGAGGCTCTGCCCCTGCTTTAGACATGTGCACCTTCCTGGAGGTAATTATACAAATGCAGTCAGATGAGTGGTTGCAGGGGGCTTACATGCCAGATAAAGCATCTCATGATAGGCATGCAGCCTGGAAAAAAAGCACTTAATGTAGTCAGTCAAGAAAATCAATGCGTGGGTAAAGAGAAGGCAAAGAGTAGATTTGAAAGTGGCAAAAGTCAATTACCTTTCCCAAGGTTAAACATGACGTTACTGCATAACTAACTGTGTGGAACATGCTTGGGTTTGTGTGTGTGTGTGTGTGTGTGTGTGTGTGTGTGTGTGTGTGTGTGTGTGCAATCTTAAGGGCTATTCCAACCTGTAACTATGAAGATAACTGTAACTATAAGGATATTTCTGCCCACACTGACCAATGATAACATAAGTCTGTCCTCATGTGAATGAACTAATGTCTAAAATTCCATGGTTTCTGATGGTTTTCAACCTTTTATCATTCTAAAAACAATGTTGCCATTCATATTAATTAGAGAAATATTTGTAATAGTTGTAGGCATCGTTCCTGGTGTGAACAGCCCTTTATGCCTGTGTGTGCCCTTAGTCCTTACCAGTTTTCCACTTAGCAAAATCAGGTTATGTCCGGTTGTCCCTTGCTATAAGAAAAACTGAAGGACTACTATATACTACTACTATAGTGCAGTCTTTGAGATTGTGTGACATGTAGATGCCTGTGTGGAGGGTTGACTGTGTGAGTGCGTAATTACATACAATGTTACTTTATATTCTTGTATTGGCATAAGTGTCCTGAGGCATAACAGACCTTAAATCCATGACGTCAGTGATTGAAATCCGTGAGGTCAATGATTTAAATCCCAGAAAATCCACAAGCCATCCACACCACCCACGCACACGCATGAATGCGCAAGCACACACAAAAAGGTGACATGTGCAAGGATATTGTTACATTTGTGAGGCTTTTGGTAAACAGGTCTATACAAACTCCATTGATATACGATGCTGCTGAAGGTACTTCTCTACTGAATAGACTGTTGACTGAATAAATCGTGGCTTTAGTATATCTGCTAGATAGATGTAGAGAGCTCCAAAGTGCAAACACAGCAGTCTTACTCAAAGCAGTCTGGGCTTTATTTTTTTTAATTCTATGGTATGGAAGTGGAAATCCGTGAGATTTATTCAGATCTGCAAGGTTTAATGTCATGTACGTGCTGTGAAAATCTCTAAATCTCACAAAAAAGTGAGGCTTGACTACTATGTGTGCATGTGTGTGTGCATGTGTGCATGCGTGTCTGTGTGTACATGTGTGTGTCACTTGTGGTTACTCATTTCCTTGTGTTTTTATCCAGAGCCACTTATCCTTCTTGAAGGAGATTACACACAAGCAAAGTGCTGCACACACACTAAACGTGCATTAATATCTTTACACACATTTCAGATTACAACATACATGTGATACACATATAATTCTGTGTATGTGTGTGAGAATGCCCACTGTGTGTGTATGACAGACTGGTCCCTTACAGCAGAGAGTGGAGCGGTTCCTGGCTGGACTTTCCCACTGGCCTGTCTGAAGGCGATGCGTTTCCTGCGCCTCCTGAGGAAGACATAGATGCGAATGTAGACCAGCAGCGTGACCATGAAGGGGAGGTAGAAAGACACTACTGAGGAGTAGATAACAAAGTCCGGATTGGAGATGGAGCACACTTCAGGGTCATCTGGGAAACACACACACATACGTATGCACATGAGCACTCTCTTTCGATTTCTCTCTCTCTCTCTCTCTCTACCCCCCGCCTCTCTTTCTGGCTCACTCTCTCTACCACCCCCACTCTCAATTCAATTCAATTTCAGTTCAATTCAAATGAGCTTTATCAGTATGACTCAATTAAGCAATATCTGTTATTAGAATCATTATCACTATCATTAATAAGATATTGTCAACATACTACCATTAACTGTGCCACATTATCAAGGGTCACTCACTTTCTCATTAGTGGGGAAGGGAGACAGGGAGAGAGAGAGAAAGAGAGAGAGAGAGAGAGAGAGCAAAACAATAAAGGCAATTCCTAATTTGTACCAATTTATACAGATACTGTTAGCCTGATTCTCACACATACTGATCTACTATGCATCTCAGTTTGGTCAAATTCATGTCATCTCCAACTTCCATGAGGTGGGATTAACAGACATAGATCAAAATGCCAACAACCAATCAGACCAGAGATTGCAGTGGGAAAAGGCAGTGGGATGCATGATAATTTGAAGCAAAACATATGTTAAGCCCGCCTCCATTGTGTTGGGGTAAAAGACAGTTTTTGATTGGTTTCCTATCGCAGGCAAATGGGAAGAAGTGGAGCAAGGCCTACTAGCCAGACTGACTGAGATGCATAACAGATTAGTATGAGTGAGAATCAGGCTAAGACACTGTGTGAAAGAAAGCAAATGCAGTGCACACACATACCCCCGCCCCCTCCCAAGTCACATGTTTTCCAAGTATAAACAGATAAACACAGACAACACACAACAAACACAAGTAATTAATGCCAGCAGTGGCATACCCACGTAATTAGAGGGCCAATGACCCCCTGATTTTCCAATAATGGACCGACCACAATGCCTTCATCAATTTTCCCACTCACTGGTGGACCCAAGCGTTCACCACTAGAGAAATCAAGAAGAACTAGAAGTTCCACATCATCAGCCTCTCCTGGAGGGTGGTGGGCTAAGCAGAGGCCACCAGTATTCAATGCAGGCCATAAGCTCTACAGTCGATCATTAGGCACTGATAAGCACCCACTGCCCTTTAGTGATTAGAAATTGACTGCTGAGTTTTAAGACCCTCTAATGTTTGTTTTTGTTTTGAGTTGTTTTTTGTTTTTTTTCTTGTTGCTGATTAGCACATTTCTAATTTGTATTTCTCAACTAAGTCCTTGTTAAACCAATTGTTTTTGACACACGGCCACTCTAAGACCCACTCATTAGTTCAAGCAGTACAATCAGCAGCTTTCTGAAAAAAGATTTAATTTTATCAGTATAACCAGTTAGTATAAAAGGCTTTGAATTACATACATAAACCTTAAAAGGGTGGCAAAGATTTATTTTTCCTTTTCACACAAATGAATATTCACACTCAACACAACAAACTGACAATGAGAAGAAAAAAAATAAACAACTCAACCTTGACTGTCATTCCTGGCTCCAACTTTATCATTTTCTCTATCTTGAGTAGAAACTAGCAGAAGAATGCCATTTATTTAGCCAGTTTAGGGGTTAATGCTTTGCCAGTGTCTGTTATGGAATTGAACCTTTGTAGCTAAGTCCTAAATGTCCTCAACGTTCGCATCTGGTGTCCTTGCAAAAACTAATAGGAGAATAGCATTCTAGAAATAAATCTGAGATGTTTTATGGATGATCGTACTGCTGAAGCAGTGTTTGAGGAACAGAGCTTGACAATGGTCTTCTTTTGGAAATACTCAGCCCATATTCAACATGGGTTTCACACACAAGATCAAATGACAAATTTAAGTGGCCCATCGGCTGAGGCCATTCTTTACTCTCTTATCCTAAGCCGAGGAAGACAGGTTTTAGCTAAATTCCGGAGACCTAATTTCTGAACAGACACCACGCTCGCAGAGTTCTTTAAAGTCTGGTCACATATTCCTCAGCTGCTTACTGAGATGAAAATGCTCAAAATGGTCATGATATCAGATAAGTATTTATACCCAGTAAAAATTCCTTCGAAAGGCTATCAAATAAAATAATTATGAGTGTCTTCCCTCTTACATTATAGATTGTTTTGAAATAAAAAGCGTTGCATACTACATGATGATTTTTTATAGTGATTTATTTATGGCACTTGCGGACCATTGATTTGATGCATTATTGATACTTCTCAACCGATGAGCATCCCATGTTTACACTTTACCTCAGTTTATACATAAACTATTCGAGCAAACGGCTTCATGTCAATAGCCTGTCTCCATCCGCCTGCATCTCAGCTGAAATTTTCCCTCTGCCATGTCAGCCTGGAAACGCTCTTATAACCATTTCCCTTCACCATCAGGATGGAGAACCAGCTGAAACAAACTGAAAGAGGCTGTGATTGAGCTGGATAAATGTAATAATACCAGCAAACAGAAACAAAAAGGCAGCTGGAATGTGTGGATTTACTTTGCATTGTTTCCTCAGTATCAGTATGGTTTATTATCAGAGTGCAAAGGTAAGTGGCATTAGGTTGGTCCAATGATCTCAAAGTTAGTGCAAAATGTATGACCATTGGAAGAAACAATCTGGAACATTCCCCAGGGAAGTATTTTCAGACCTATGCTTTCTCAGGCCCGACTGAGTTTGATGGGTTTTGATGAAACCAGGCAATCACGGCAAGGACAATCTCACCCCAAACTCATGCCTGAATTCAGTGAGGTTCAAACCCATTTAGGCCTGTGCTGCAGCCCCAATCACTCGCATGTCTCAGGAGGCTCTGAGTAATGGGGTTAACTCACAACACAGCTCAGCCCTGCTGGCTATCCTTATATTAACTAGGTTAGCATATGCTTGGCTGCTGTAGCTGTTTGAAATGAGCAGCATGAGTCAACCAAGTCTTTGGAGTGCCGACGGGATGGGGACAGTCTCAGATGGCCAATTCCCCCCCTCTAGACAGCAACAAATCCTGGAATGGATATGCATTGTAGCCTTTATGTGGTACCATTACTGCACTTCAAGATGTCCCTGTCGAGACTCTTTTCTTTCCAAGTCATCCCACAGTGATGAAGTTAAGTTCGAAAAAACAACTCCTCTGAGATAATTGACATATTTTATACATTTGTAGCCCCAAGCTTTTCAATTAAAATAGTGTTTTTTCTTTTCCTCTCTCCTTGAGCTTTTCACTGCTGCTTTTGTTTTTCCCCACCCACCACAGTCTGCCTGTCAGTAAAGTGACGACTGAGAGACGGCTGAACTAAAGCTGAGGGAGGTGTGATTGTGTGTGGACTGCGTAACGCTCCATGCGTTTTGTTTTTTTTTTCTCAACTAACGACTCACCTCTAATGGACCTCGCATTATGAGTCACTCTAGAGAGAAGAACGTGTCTGACAAATAAATACATGTAAATGTAAACAGAGACTGTCTGGCAGGAATCTGTTTCCAGGACTCCATGCTGCAAGGGACATGCAGGGACGAATTCCAAATCTGTTGGGTCCCCTGGGTCAGACAATGCTATGGGGATTCGAACTCACTACCCATAAGACGGCATGGTGTGACACACCATACTGGCTCCAGGTAAAAACTGCAGAAACAGCCTCATGAAACCTATTGGGGGGGGGGGGGGGGGGGGATTTCTGTGGGGACACTTTTCTCACGCCTTAATCCTCTCCTTTTACAAACCACTTTCTGTTACGAGACACCAGAAATCTCTCAGCGATTTCACTCTGCAGGTGATAGGAAGCGTACAAAGCGTACTGAGCACAGTGCAGAACACTCTGGTCTACAGATGTTCAGTGATTCACCCAGTTGACTTGTGTGGTGTGTGATGTTTTCTGAACTTCAGAAGGTAAAGGAAACAATTTGCCCACCTGTAGTGTTGAACCCAAACAACAGGGGGCAGGAGACAGCGAAGGCCAGGATCCAGACAGCGGCGATCATAATGGACACCCGTCTACGAGAGCTGTGTGTGGTGTTATACAGGACAGGCATCACCACTGCAGTGTACCTGAGAAAGCGAGCGAGAGAGAGAGAAAGTGTGTGTGTGTGTGAAAGAGAGAAAGAGAGAGCACATGACAGAGGATAAAGCAGTTACAAACATTAGAGTGTAATGTTGAGAAGAAGAAAGAGAGTGTCACAGTTTAGAAGAGATATGCGATTTGGTATTTTTTTTCTAGGCCTGATGACAGGATCAATTACTGACGTGGCAGTTAATGGTGGCAAGCAAGTAAATCTTTTATTAAAATGGCCTTGTCACTGAGGGTAACATCTTACATCTCATCTGTGGAAACACTGCTGTCGCTGTGGGACCTCAACTGAGGATTATTTGGTATATTTTCTTTGTAAACCACGTTCGGATATCCATTCTTGTTCCTGAACTGTTTTTAGGCCGTGATGTGAAATGGTAACTATATTATAATGGTGAATGCAAAAAAAAATTTGCAAAACAAAGTAGCTTGTTTGGTTATTGTTTAGCTTTAAAAACGAAAGTCACATAGTGTGCCGCACAGTGCAACTTAGGCACTTGTGACACTGTGCCTCTTCACAATGCACAACAAATGCCACTGTCCGTGGTCCTGAAATGTTTGAGTGTGTTTGCTATGTGCAGTGGGAAAAGAGACTTGAAAAAATAGCAATCTCCAAATGTTTTATTAAAGTAAACTTGAAATGAGACTTTTCAATACTGTCTCTGTGACACTTTTATTTCAGTCAATATTGCTGTTATGTTTATTTATTTATTTATTTATTTATTTTTATAAACAACTGGAGGGTGTGGGGCATAAAATATTCTCCGCCCACCCCACCCACTCACTCACACACACACACACACACACACAAACACACACACACCTAAGCAATGGGACCTGCTTTATATGTCAAAGGCATAACCACTGCAGAGAGAAGGCAGTCAGTGAGAGATATATAGAGAGAGAAGGAGAGAGAAAGGAAGATAGAGAGAATCGTGTTCTGTGGCCCATCAACATCGCAATGTATTGTAAAGATCGTGTAATGGCCAGTCACACAAAGAGATAGGAAGGGAAGAGAATGAATACTGGAGGGAGGGGGAGAGGGGTCAATCACCACACAGCCATCACCACCTCTATGTGTTTCTGCCAACACACACACACACACACACACACACACACACACATCAGACAGGTTAGAGTACAAAAACACGACAAAAGCATCGATTTGAGAGACTCACGGCGATTTGAACTTAAGCTAGAACTTCCCTCTTTTCTCTTGTGCGTTTAAGATAGTCTGAAATTGAATTGATGAATGAGGGTGACGATAGGAGGAGGAAGATGGCAGTGTGTAGAAAGAGAATCATCATGAGAGGGGAGATTGAAAAGAGCGAAGAGGCAGAGAGAAAGGAAATGGGGAGTTTGAGAGAAACTGCAAAGCAAAGAGGGGCAAGAGACAAAGTGGCAAAGACAAATAGACAGAAATAAAAACAGAGAACAGATGAGAAAGAAATAGTTGAAGGGTGAAATTGCAACCTCATATATTCTGAATACTAATTGAGATTAGCAAAATCAATTTGCTAATTGTATGAGTTTACAAAATGGCTGGCATGAATGGTGACAGAATGATCACAATCTTTGGCTTTATCACAATGAGATTGTCCGTCACGGCTCTTCCAAAAATAGTCTATCACGACAAAACTCAGCCCCCATTCCATTTTCAAAATAAAGCAAAACCATTGCTTTAGCAAAAATTAATTACTGGCATTTATGCAAACAATATTGAATCTGTGAGCGCTAGTGAGAGTCGGGCGATGGAGGCTCGGCTCGAAGGGAGCGGTAATTAAGCTCGACCCGATTTGGAACAGAGAGAGTTTTATTAGAACTAGATTAGTGTGATCAGCATTGATGCCATTATCTAAGTAATTAATTCCCCTTTTTCCCATAGTGCAAACACTGGATGAAGGAGGTGAGGCCGTGGAAAACAAACAAAGACGAACAATAAAACAAAGAGAGCACCCACTCTCTCTCTCTCATTGTCTACCTCCCTTTCTTTCCCTGCCTGCATCTGCAGACCTTGTTCTCCCAACCCTCACATCAGATGAAGAACGCAGACATTCATTGGACAGAACGGTACAACCACTCCAACATCAATATAAATCCTATTAAGGTAAGCTTTGAGACGCAAAAATATCCAAATTTACACTCTCTTGCTGTTTTCTCTCCAAACTGACAGTATCCATCCACCCATCTCTCTCTCTCTATCTCTCTCTTTCTCTCTGTCTGTCTTTCTCTCTTTTGTCTGTTACTCTATCGGTCTCTCTCACACATTCTTCGCCCTCTCTCTGATTCTGTGATTCACTGGGATCCATACACAAAATTAAAACAAAGCTGTCAGAGAGCACCCAGTGTGCAAGTGTTAATTATGCACCTGCCACTGATGAGCTCATTCCCCAGCTATTAATAACGATGGCACACTCACACACACACACACACACACACACACACACACACACACACACACACACATACATATGGGAATCTTAAATATATCACCACATGAAGCCACATACGCAAGCACACATAAAACTCTGTGACTGCTACAAGGTAGAGAGAGACAGTGTGACAGAGAGAGAGAGACAGACAGAGAGAGAGAGAGAGAGAGAGAGAGAGAGAGAGGAGAGCAGGAAGGAACATTCGCTCGGAGCAAGGAGGTCCAGGGTTCAAAGACCCCACAAGGCAGTGAAATATTAAAAGTTACAAGATCTGTGCACCGAGGGCAACTAAATAATGCAAGCGACTATACATAAACAAGGGATAAAATACAGACAAGAAGTTGGTATGCACACACAGGGACACGAAACACACTAAAGAGACACACTCAACCCACACACACACATTCTATGCATGCACACAAACACACGTATACGCACGTATCCATGAGCATACACAAAAACACACCGTCGGCACACAACGTTTTAGAGCCACAATTTCCAAGGGCAGCACAATTTGTGATCAAATATTTAAAGAGCATATGACAGTAGGAGACTTTGACCAAGGGTACTGAGACAGCTGGAGAATTTGGTGAGGAGATTCCGTGAGCTGTAACTTCTGGGCAAACACCAAGCGATTTTGGTCCTGGCGGATGCGTGTGTGTGTGTGTGTGCGTGTCTGGGAGTTAGTTGGATGAGTTAAATGTGCATCAGGTAGGCTAACCTAATGTTTTTCAAATTATCACTCTTCAGTTGACAACAAAGATGTCTTTAAACTTGCAACCCTCTGTCTCCTTGAAGTGCAACTTAGAGGTCATTTTCGACACACGTCATTTAAATGTGTAATGGGGCCCATTACCATTCAGTAGGCAATTTCATCTCCACACGCTTTTTTATGAGTTAGATTAATAGAAATTTCCAGAAAGGAAAATAAGACAACGTTGCGATCAACCACAATCTTCAGGAGGTCACGTAAGGTTAACTAAGGTATTTTTTGTATGCACAAGATAATAAAGAGACATAATAGTTTCACTACACAGGTTGCATACAGATGTGGCCAGGTTGCCTTACCTGTCAATGCTGATGGCACAGAGGTTGAGGATGCTTGCAGTGCACATCATCACATCCAGCGTGACAAAGATGTTGCAGTACACTCGACTGAAGAGCCATGCGCCACCCATCACCTGTTCAACACACACACACGCACATACACATATGCAGACACACAACAGACAGACGTACACACATACATACGTGCATACACATGTACACACACACACACGGACCAAGAGATCATGTATCAAGCATGGAGTAAATACGTCAGTCTCTAGTACACAGAATTAAGGAGAAGACGCCCACGCTTGTGTAACACTTAGGATGACGCACCACAGAGCAGTCGACTTTCTCTTCCACAAGCGTGCATGTACGCTCACTCTCATACTGAAGCATCTACACACACACACACACACACACACACACACACACACACACACACACACAAGGAATCTTGAGACAGCAACAGCCGTAGGTGGTTTTGGGGAGGAGGGGTGAGGTAATAGTGCTGTGACAGAGATTAATGTGCGGTTGGGCAAAGCGCTGGAGTCTGGTTGCCAGGTCTGCCCGCCGCTAACAGATGGACTCTCTATTCCCTTTACTCCTGCTCTAATTGTACCGTAATATAACACCCTAGTCACTGTCACGACCAGACACAGCCTGTGCTGGGGTGGGGGGGGTCGGGGTTGGGGTTAACACGCCCCGACTGTGACTAGGAGGATGTGAGAACAGCAGAAAGCATGACCCTTGGTGACTTGATGAGCTTCAACTTTGTGCCCACTGGCCCCACTTCAGCCTTGAACTTAATCTTACTGTAACATTGCCGACATGAAGAAATTATTTCCGCAGCTCTTAGTGCTTCCTATTCCTCAGCTCATCTCATCTAGTTCCCCTTGTCCATGTGCTATATATAACGTTTAACTTCTCTCATAATTCCACTCCTTCCTTTTTTTTTTTTTTTTTTACACATTCTACTACAGCAAAGCAATAACCACAAGCGGAATGTCACCTTCCAGCTCAGACTCAAGGTAATCCAGTTCAAAGTTAGCTAACTTATTAACATAATCAACTTCACCTTATCTCAACACCTAGGATACAAGCAGAAACGTCAAACACTTCCACTACCTTGTCTGTGCTTGTGCACCTTCCCTTCCATCATACAAGTCAAATACATCCAAAATCTATGCATCCAAATCCTAGCCTCAATTCTCTAAGGAGTCAAGCAGACCTTATATTCTGAGTCTGATCCCAGTCCACTCAATCCCCTGCGTGTACAGACCTGTGCACTTCACATCTTACACCACTGGAACCTTTTAACCTAACTTCCAATTTGGAATACAGTTAAACCCTCATTTAAGTTCACTATTATTGAATTATTCATTTAAAGCCAGGGTAATACATTTAACCTGCCTCATAATTTAATGCAGAGCAGAATTCTGAATACCTCAGCCAAATCCCCTATTCTGCATTCAGTTACAATCCCATCCCCCAATTAACATACATATATTTAATGTCTGTGCTGTTTCAGTTGAGTCTGAAATTTGGCAAGAAAAAAAATTGTGTGTTATGAAAAAGAACAAACTCATGTTTCATGTGAAAGCACATCAGATCAAACTATAAAAAACCTTCAAATCTGTGCTGTCAAATTCCTCTCACATAATTTGTGATGCCACGCCCAAACCTATTTTATTTCATTGCAGGCATAAATGAATTGCTAAACAACAGTGAATGTGTTTTTTCCCACAATACCTGAGCATCACTAACATGTGTACTCTTACCACACTCCACATATCACCCCTTGCTTGCTAGCAGACTATTAACCTCACCTTGACTTTGTTGGAAAATGTCATGAGATCAAGGAAAGATTAAAAAATGAATTCATTAGGACTTAAGAAAAGACAAGACTGCGATTTTAAGAGAATCTGAATCTGAAAAAGTTACGTGAAGGCGGATGTTATTGATCTGTGCCAATTGTTTCATAGTGCAAGGAATTGTGAATCTTTTCATGCTTCCTTTCACTTCATAAGAATCACCAGTGTACACTGTGCTAAAGGAGGTTTAAAAGGGAGCATCAAAGCACCTTTCTTAAGCATTTAGAGAAGGGTCCTTACCACTAAATATTTCAGGGTTTTTCATTAGGAAAGTAAATTTGCTAAGCAAAAAAGAGCCCTACATTATCCACTACAGAAGTTTGGCTTGTAAACATATGGTAAATGGACTGCATTTATATAGCGCTTTTCTACTCCTACAAGTACTCAAAGCGCTTTACAGTGTATGCCTCACATTCACCCATTCACACACTGGTGGTGTAGGCTGCCAAGCAAGGTGCCAACCTGCCACCGGGAGCAATTTGGGGTTCAGTATCTTGCTTCGATGGGGTCAGGCAGAGTGGGGCTCAAACCTGCAGCCCTCCGGTTGCTGAAAAGCACCTCCAACACTTGCGCCATCATTGCCCCCATATGTCTTGAGATCTTATTTTTGAATCACTTCCAGAACATGGAACCCAACAAAGATGCTGTGCCTACACAAATGCTATTGGATACTGAAGATACTGTTGTGCTATAATGAAAAATACAGCCAACAAAGCAACCAGATCCCAACTGCCAAACACCAATCATGTGCACCTATCACAGTGGCTCACGACAGTGTGAAAGTTATGCACCAGGTCTTGTACACTAATTTAATGTGTTGTGATGTGACACAATGCTTTTTGTGGTACATTTGAAGCTGTTTTGCATTTAATACCAACATTTAAAGCACACTTGCATTTCAAAGCTGTTTACATGCTCTTGGAACACTAGCCGCTCTGTGCTTTATCCATCTCCACATTAACTCATGCCAATGTAGTGCTTCACTTGCCATGCATTTTAACAGCTTTTTTTGGTTTGATGTATATTTTGCTGTTTGCTTGATACAAGCACAATTTGGAAATGTTTGCCCTTTTGAATTAAAACTCACTTTGATGTATTTCTACCCTCCCCCCATCTCTTACCCTGACTTACCTCCAGGTAGACAGCCCAGGGCATGACGAGCGTAGCCACCAGCAGGTCAGCCACAGCCAGGCTCACTACTAGATAATTAGTGGTGGTCTGCAGGGAACGCTCCCTCAGCACGGCCAAGCACACCAGCACGTTCCCAAACACAATGGCCAGGATGAGCAGAGAGTAGAACATGGCATAGTAGTTCCGCTCGCTCTCTGCCTCCTGCTGTTCCAAGCTGGAGTTTCCATCCGGAACAAGGCGGTCAGAGTCATTCCAGGACCACTCAGCGTCGTTAAACATTGCCATAGACCAGCTCTTGAGTTGCAATGACACACAGAGGTTGGGGGACATGAGGAACACACACGCACACACACAGGCACAGATAAGCATTTGCACCTGACTCGGAATTCAATCAGTCTACACACACAAATCACACACTAAAGTATTCACTCCAAATCAAAGACATGACACACGTTTCTCATAGCAAGTATCCAAGCACTGAGCTCCTGTCTTGTGTCCATGCTGCAGTGTTGATAAATAAGGCATTTAAAGGGACTGGAGGCTTTGAAACAATGGAGACAAAAACAGGACAAAAGAAAACACAGCTCAAGGTGAAGGTGGTTCTGCACAAACTGCCAGGAAAAGACCTCCCATTATGGCTTTTCAGTGGTGTGTGTGTGTGTGTGTGGGTTTGTGTGTGTATGTTTATGTGTGTGTGTGTGTGTGTGAGAGAGAGAGAGTGTGTAAACATAGCCACCTCCCATTCTGTTTTGCCACATCTGTATGGGCTGAGAGGCAATGATGCGCTTGTCTGTCCTCTACACCGTCCTGAGAAGGTGTTTCTGTACCTGGAACGCGCCAGTGCGTGACATTCAAATTACACATTCATCAATGTGTTTCGACCCATGCGAATACACAGAGACAACGCTCTAATCAATAACATGCAAATCTCTCGGTATCATTTTCATGTGGGGAGGTAACTAGGTAATAAAGGTGTGTCAATTCCACCTTTAATTAGACCTCTTAGAATCCAACGTTACGCTTCAAAGCCTGCGCGGACATGATGACGCCTGACATTTGCATTGTGGTGAAATTTATTTCATGTAGGATTAAAGTGGTCAGACGGTAAAACTGCTTACCCCTTAAAATTAAATTCTCTGACAAAATGTCATATCTTCAATGTCCTATTTGACACAACAAATGGGGACTGTAGTGGGTAGACATTAGACGGTACCAAAACGGCACAGGCTAGCGCGTAAACCATTTCCTTTCACACATTAAAGTTTTTCCCTTTTTCTTTTAAATTAAGCGGCCAGTGTAACGTCGTGCAAAATAACAGACTGAAAGCAGAGTTAGAAATTATATTATAAATACACCCTGAAATACAAGATAACTAATTACAATAACATATGCTTCCTCGTCAATAAAATCGTAGATCTAGAATATTTTTACGCCTACCATAAGTTTTAAATTCCTCTTACCTGACACTTCACCTGTTATGCGTTTCCAGTGTGGGATTTATAGGCAACCACTTCAAAATTCTGCCGCCCCAGTAAGATGAAACTTACGTGGTTTAGGGATGTTCGTACGAACTGTAGCCTACTCCAGGCGGGGATGGCTCCCATTCTCCGGGCGCACTGAGGAAGAATTCGAAGTCTGACACTCATTAATGCACGAGACTGGAAATTCTCGTCTTCTTTTTTGGCACTGAATAATTCCAGCTAAATCATACGGCTTACAGGGTTCCAAAGAGCTCTTGTGTGGCGCAGACGCTCCTGGTGAGACCTCGAATCATCTTCCACATTCTCCAGCCTAACAGCCAGGGGAAGGCAGTTCCAAACTAAGTAGCCTGGGAACCGGAGGAAACACTCCCAAAACGCAATGAGGTGGTTTGCTGAAAAGCAGTATTTTAAAAAAAAATGTTTAGCAAGGCAAAACAAGCTCTTGTCCCGGAAGACTTGAGACGAAAATATTGCAATAAACAAATTCGGGTAAGCAAAATATAAACGACTTTACCTGAATGAATAATAGCCCGTCAGACAAGTAAAAACGAAGAAATGGTGGTCAGCATATAGGCTAAAATAGGTAACTTCTAATAACAGCAAATTATGAAGCAACTGACAGGAGGGACTCTTGCGTTTGACTCCGATGTGGAAAGGTTCATCTTTTTTTAGAGTAATCAGCCATACCTGTAAATTAAAATAAGCAGCAGGACAGTTCTGCCGCGCGCGCAGTGAGTGGTTATTATCAGGTTGTCTCGAAATAAACCCCACCTGAGATCACTTGCGCAAAAAGCATCTGAGTGAGAACCAGGGAGTTTGGGGGTTAGCCTACTTATTCCCGACTCGGTTTGCCCTTGTTACAGCCGACGGAATGGTCTTTTCTAACGATACAATGGCATTGTTAAGTATTTCCTTGTGTGGAGGAAGATGTCGATGCTGGTCCGAACGCGCGCGCGCGCACGCACGCACCCGAATGCACTTACACATAAGCAAATCATCATCTAATGATTTAAGCACTGTTTAGTAGTACACAACTCTGCGTGCATTTATACACAAAGGTCGTGAAGGGCAAAATGAGGTCAGGTCAGTTTTCTTCTCTACAAACAATCCTAATTGTATTTTTGACCTGTGTTGGACTGAGGGCTTGTGCAGTCTGTTCAACAGAAGTATAGGGGGCTGTCACTCCAGGAGATGCCTCAGCATGATAAAGTCCAGGTGGGTAAGCTGAAGGCCATTTCTTGTGTGACTGCTCTAGATCATTATTCAGAGAGTAGGACTAGAGGGAGAAGACGGTGAGGAAGAGGAGATTGAACAGGAGATGAAGATTATGATCATGATGATACGGAGGGCGGGAGAATACACAGCAACAATAAAAGAAAAACACACTTCAGCTGATAAGAACAACGGAAAAAGAGATGTTTGTTATGCTCAAGCATCTAATGTTTTCATGGTATGTGCGACTCCTGAACTGAAAGTCTGAGAGTCTGAAGAATATATGTAATTGCTAGGAAAAATCCCAATTTTCAAGATACTTAATTACCAAACATGCAATACATTCTTACACCTTCCATATATATTTTGCTTTGTGTTGGGTATCTTGTATGTTTGTATTTCCTTGTTGGCCTATAAAAGTACACTGACAGCAGCTTCTGCAGAAAAGGTGGCTAAAATAATATCACCTGTCAGGGACCTCACTGCAGTTGAAAAACTGTGCAGCCTTGGGTTGACTGAGTTATTGACACTTCCTCAGAAAGCTTCTGTTGACCACAGCCATACTGATAAGCCTTAAAATGTTTACTTCAACACCTGTGGCCTTGCCTGTGTGCTCTTGGCTGTAAACATACATACTATTCTGAGTGTCATTCTACTTGAACAGTGAAGCGCATTATACTGGTGCCATCTAGTGGTGTCAAGGACTAAAGAAACTTTAAGAAAACATTGTAGACCCTAAGGATACCCCTAATTATTCAACAGTAAATGAAAAATACCACAGAAATTAATTGTGACAGATTTTTTTACATTACATTTTTACATTTTTATGCATTTAGCAGACACTTTTATCCAAAGCGACTTACATTATCTGTAAACTAGCAATTGTTCAGGGCCAGTCTCCCCTAGAGCAACTTAGGGTTAAGTGCCTTGCTCAGGGGCACAACGGTGACCTATGAGTTGAACCCACAACGTTTTAGGCTAGTTGCACACTAGCCAGGTTCTTTAACCGCTACGCTACCACCGCCCAGATAACGTCCCTTTGTAGATATTAGATCATCACAATAAACTTTAATGACTAAATCAGTATCACATTAGACAGTGTTATCTCAGTGTGATCTTGGTGCAAATCAGATGAAAATCAAATCAGTAATGGAGGGAGCTAAATTCCAGTGTGTAACAAATACAGAGATATAGACTTGTTTTTACACCACCAGCAACACAGACCTGAAAATAGGATGTAATCAACAATTTCCCACAGAACTAGGATACAAATAATGACCTTCGGTTTGACATTTGAAGCAACTGTAGAGCAGTCATTTTTCCTTTTTAATGGTTAGCAAAACAAGCCGAACCACCCCAACCTTTTACTTGTTTTGTCCTGCCCATTCGCTGTATCCTCCCGCATAGTGCCGAGCCCTTGAAATAGAGAGGGGAGGAAAACAAAAATATATATACTTGTATCTATTTCTGAGTTGTCTTTTGGAAAGGAAATTGTGTGTATTGGATGTCATAGCAGTGTGTGGCAGAGTACCTCGTGTAGCCAAGTCTCTTGGCGATCTCCAGTGCAGATGCACTTCTGCGACCCCTTTGGCAGTGGAAAACGATGTTGTCATCTTCCTTCCCAGGAGCTTTTGCTTCAAATAGAAGCTCAAAGTGTTGTGGAGATAGCTTCAGTGATTGCTCCAGGTTATCCACTGCAAGAGGAAAGAACATAATGAGAAATGGGAGAAAAAGAACAAACACACACACACACACACACCAATATTCCACTGGGACTGCTGATTAACTTCAGCTGTCACTCACATGGAACGTTAATAGAGCCAGGGATGCGGCCGGCTTGGAATTCATCAGGATTGCGCACATCAAACAGCTGGATATCCTTGCTGGACAGCATCGATCGCAGTTGCTCATAAGACACCACAGAATCTAGTATTGACAAAGACACACCAGGAAATAATTGCGTCTACCAAGATGATGGAATGGCTGTCATTGGCCAATTAGTAGCCTGTTGAGCACTTAGATACAGTGAGCCATGAGGGCGAAAACTTTTTTTTTCCAAAAATGTTGGGCAGAATTAGTATCATTTCATATGGTGAAATAGATTGGATAGCCAATTTTAGCGTTTTACGTTGCGTTACGTTGACGTTAGCACACTGATTAGTAGACACCTAAATACATCGCTACTGAGCTACAGAAGTAGGACAGCATTTTAGCCTACCGGGGTCATGTGAGGCATCGTTGTAGCACACAGCTGAAGTCCTTAGATTGCACTGAATTGTCATAGGCCAGCTTCCGCTGTAGCATGTCGACTTTCCAACTGCGGAAAGGGATATTCGCCGTAGGAAAAGATAAGATAACATACTCTGAGGTCGTAAAGACTTTCCTCACGACTTGGGTTCGGGGGTTGAGTTTAGGCGAACTGCAAAGTCTCACGATAACATACAGGCAAGTAACCCCCAGTCTTGGCTTTGACACCCTGCTGTCCACCACGGTGTATTACATATTTACAACATTTTAATATATCTCATGATGCAGATAACGATACTGGAAACTAACCGAACAAATAAGTCATTTTGTACTGTATACTTAAGACGAAAACATAAGCTTCTCAAAAATAATAGACTCCTATACATCATTTATGAAAGCAAAGCTAATCCTACCAGACATCCAAATATTGAACTGAGCATGCGCTGTTGCGATTGCTTAAGCAAATTCACACATGCGCATTAGTATTGTACCGGCGGAGGCGAAGAAGCTGTGGCCCTAGCGAAGTGGGGGATAAAAGAGACGAATTTGACAGGTCAGTGGCGATGAAAGACATTACACTGAAATTGCCATCTTAGTTAGTGCCAGATGAAAAAGATGGTAAAGATGAAAAGTAAGCAAATTTGCGTGTTATACCCACAGAAAGATGATCGCTAGCTAGCGAGGTAGCAAGATTAGCATCCGTATCCAGCTAACGGGTATCAGCTGTGACTTAGCTAACATTAGCAAGGCGCGAGTACGATTTCGAAGCAAATCCTGAAATGAAGCTTTCAGCTAAGGCTAATAGCAAAGCTAAAGACTGCGTAGAGGTTTAGATGGCAGATTGTTCACAGTTAGAGACTGATTATTTTCTTACAATAAACGTTGATGTAATCCAGACGTTGTCGTTTTGGTCAATGACATGACTGTTGGTTTTTGGCATAGAAAACTGGCGAATGTAAATCGTAAAGAGTAGCTTAGGCTAAGGTTAACGCTAGTGTACGTTGAGCCGAGAGTGTTTCTGTCGCTAATGGCTAGTAATCGCTACTTGGGAAGCCCATTAACATTGGCATAACGTTGACCGATGACGGATGAAAATGACAATTTAAGTTAGAGCCGGTCTTACCTTTTTATTTTGAGGAACTATATAGCATTTCTGACGTCAGTTGTAACGCTTGCTTTGGTAATGTTATCCAGTTAGAAGCTGTGTTATTGTTTCTGGACAGATAATGCCTAGTAACGTAAAGCAGTAATGGTAAGGACACTAGCGACAATCTTAAGATGTTAAGTTGCTGACCTATGATGATGTCTTATATCCAGTATTTTTGTGTTAATGATGGACTATTGGAAACAGACCCTCAATATAGCTTGTGAGTCGCAGCAGTCAGATACAGTGATAGTGTGTTTATAGGAATATTTGTCATATTTGAATAAGTGTCATACCTGCCTAAACAGGGTCAGCAGCGGTCCCCAAAGAATGATGGTTAGCAATCATAACTATCTTCATTCACCTCATATTTGGTTCTCACTGTACTGCTGTATTTGGCTCATGGTGGCATTTGATCATCCATTGGTCAGTCTCAACAGTCCTTGGGCAAATACGTAATTCGGTACTGTACTGACTGTTGATGTTGTATAAGATGTGTTTTCATAATACTATTCCAATGATCAATGCCGTATTTCGTTATATGGATTTTGTACTTGATGTGTTGCTAAAAGTACATCTCTCCGTGTTTGATGTGCATTTACTGTTTAGGTTACACCATGAGTCAGGGTAAAGACAATGCGCGACTCAAGAGTTACAAGAACAAGTCGCTCAACACAGATGAAATGCGGCGGAGGAGGGAAGAGGAAGGGCTGCAACTACGGAAACAGAAAAAAGATGAACAGGTAAGACCATGAGGAATATAATCATACGTTTTTTTTATTATGATTTATATATTTTTTTACATAATCCAGTCAATTACTGATCAGATATCACTGTGACAAATGCATCCTTTTAAATGGTGGGATATGGAATTTCTGTGGTTGTGTTTTCCGTATCCTGCAGTTGTTCAAGAGAAGGAATGTGGCCACTGTGGAGGAGGATGGAACACTGGAGGAGGATGGGATGTCAGACAGTGGGTACCTGGAATCCCAGGCCAACAACATGGACCAAATTACGGTGAGACAGAATGAGACTGGTCGTGTGCTTCATTTTAACAGAGCTTTTTGTATAAACAGTAATGGTTTAAAAGCAGAGAGATTGTTTAATATTAAAGTTGCATGCCTGGGTGTCCATACAGGTATTCCTGGCAAGCAAAGTTTAGCATTTACTTGGCAACAGGCTATTTTAATTAACGTCCCATGTCCTTAATGTTTAATTTAGATTAATTTGATTCAATGTCAATCTAATCAGTGTTACTAAATGGACTGCCATATCTGTCTGCCTGTCTCTGTGTCTGCACACACTAGGGTGGAGTAATTTCTGAGGATATGACACAAATGATTTTCTCAAGTTCACCTGAGCAGCAGTTGATGGGCACACAGCGATTTAGAAAGCTCCTATCAAAAGGTAAAACCCTGGTCAAATATATGGCGATTTGCTCATTACTCAACCCTCAAAAGTTGAAATTATTTTAATGCTGTCCTGCTAAGCTTGGTCTCAGCAGTGGTTATTTCACCTGTAATCGACAAATTCTCTGCAGTAGACAGACTGATCAGAATTACTTTGAATGTTATATTCATGAGCATGCTACCTAGCACAGAAGGGTCTGCTGATATCACCCTACAGTTATTAACAACAGTACCAACCAGCTGCTCTCAATTTAACACATTAGTTGTTGATGGTGATGATGTTGATGAGTGGGTAGTTACTCCATGCCTTTTCATCATTGATGGAGTTTGATAGAATAGGTACTTGTAGGTGAATTACAATGAAGACAAAAAACATTGTTTTCAGGATGAGATGGAAAGTAGCTTAAAGTGTTGCTTGGGCATTTGGATTTAATGTTCCTAGAGTCTTTTATTTCCAGATAAAGCCATGATGTTATATACTTGCACTGCATGAAAAATTCATGTCAGTGGGTGTTCATAACAGTTCCATCAGTACATACCCCAATGCACACAGGGTGTGAGACTTGGTCAGGGCTGGACTGTTTACTTTTGTGATGTTTATCTCAATCAGAACCTAACCCTCCCATTGATGAGGTCATTGCCACTCCTGGTGTGGTCGACCGATTTGTGGAATTCCTCAAGAGGAGGGAGAACTGCACATTACAGGTGCCAACACATACACAGTCACACACGCACACGCGCACGCAAAGTGCCCTATCAAGAAATTGCAAATGACCAGGTGACATGCACTGGTCAATCAGGGTTGTTCTGTTGAGCTCTACAGTTACCCTTTATCTTGATTATTCAATTAATAACGTACATGTTTTCTGCAGTTTGAAGCTGCATGGGTGCTAACCAACATCGCCTCGGGTACGTCCCACCAGACGAGAGTGGTCATCCAGGCTGGTGCTGTGCCCATCTTCATCGAAATGCTGTGCTCAGACTTCGAGGACGTTCAGGAACAGGTAATCTTGCTGCTACAGCAACAAACAAACACACACACACAAAACAAACATGCACATAAACAACAGCAACAGTAGGAAACGCATACACACACAAATTTCCAAACGCAAATTCACAACTGCACACACATTCATAACACACATGCACTTTCACACATTTTTATAGAAGCAATAACAGAACACGTAAACAAATGAAAATGTATTGTGCACACATTCATACACCCTAAGCTCTTGTTATGATGTTGCTTCATGTGAATGCTGATGTCTTGGCTATCCTTTTATGTGGAGATGTTGCAGATTACCATGTAATGCAATCACCAAACCTGTAATGATGTTACCACGCTTGGCAGACACATTGTCTTCCAATTATAAAAAAACACTACACTGCTTTGATCACTAAAATCAAGTAAGAGGCTGCTTTGCTAGTCTTCTCTATTGTGTAGCCTCACCTGGCAGACCTCAGATCTTGTGTTTTTGACTCTTAATTTAACTCTCTCTCTCTTTCTCTGTCTCTGTCTCTGTCTTTTTTTCTCTCTCTCTCTCTCTCTCTCTCTCTCTCTCTCTCTCTCTCTCTCTCTCTCTCTCTCTCTCTCTCTGTGTGTGTCTCTGTGTCTCTGTCTCTGTCTCTCTGTGTCTCTGTCTCTGTGTCTCTGTCTGTGTTTTTCTTTGATGTGTCCCCCAGGCAGTGTGGGCTTTGGGCAACATAGCAGGAGATAGCACAGAGTGCAGAGACTTTGTGATAGACTGCAACATCCTTCCTTCCCTCATACAGTAAGTAGCTCCAACCAGTAGGTTATTGACGTGACTTGTGATGTGTTTCTGAGGCCCTCCTATTGTCCACACGTAAACATTGGTTACCGGCTAGTTTTGCTTCAGCCAAAGTGGAGATTTCTGAGAATGTTAGCCTCAGTGGCTACATGTGGAAAGGGAGTTGTTCCGTGTGTGTGTTTGCATGTAACAGTACCTCTTCCTTTTTTACAGATCTCTGAACATGTTTATTTGACATGTTTTTGACATCCTTCCCCGTCCTCTTTTTCAGCATCATGTGCACATAATTATTTTTAAATCGGCAGGAGGAAAATCCATTTTTCTGTTTCTGTTTATTTGTTGTCATAAATACCCACATATGTGTGCATCACACCTAAGCGAGTCTAGCTTTTAAATTTTATGAAAATCAACTACAATATCAAAGTACAGCCACTTGGTTCTTGGAACACCAGAGCCATGGGTTTTGTATCTGGAGGAAACACATACTGTTTAAAAACACTGATCAGTAAAAAAAAGTGAGATGCTTTGGATGAATGCCCTTGCTAAATGAAGAGATGCAAATGAACCTGCAACTGTGAAATGTGAATGTGCTGGGGTTAAGGGGTTTGACAGTTAAAATACTTTGAAGCATCTGACGTGAATTTGTTTGCAGAGATGCCTTAAGGTGTCTTTATAAGTTGTGTCGAACAAAAAGACTCTGCTAGTTACCTGAATGATGTATTGTGTGGTTCGCCTGCAGGTTGTTGGCCAAGCAGAACCGGCTCACAATGATGAGGAATGCGGTATGGGCCCTCTCCAATCTGTGCAGAGGCAAGAATCCACCCCCAGATTTCTCAAAGGTAATTAGACTGCATCTCTGCTGAAAAATGCAGAAATTCTTGCTCAGTGTTAGAAAGTCAAGAAGAGTCACTGTATCAGACATAGGAATGAAAATAGTGTACTGGATTGTTTTCTGTTTTGTGAGACAAAGGTGCTGATGTGGAAGTCCTGGGATAAGATTTGTTCATTTGTATCCTGGAATGAACCACATTTTATTTTATTTAGTATCATAAACCCTATATGCCTTTATGACAGATGTTTGGATATATATGTGAGTGGCTCATTGCTGATATGTCCACCACTGTCCTCTCTGTCTAGGTGTCTCCGTGTCTCAGCGTTCTTTCATGGCTGCTCTTTGTGAACGACACAGACATCCTGGCCGACGCGTGCTGGGCTCTGTCTTACCTGTCAGACGGCCCCAATGACAAGATCCAGGCAGTCATTGACTCAGGGGTCTGCCGCAGACTGGTGGAACTGCTGCTGTAAGCATCTATCAGAAGGAGGACTGGGTCTAGTCTAGACAGTGGGGAAGCAAAAAGGAATGGGGCCACCAGAGAGTAGAGATGATTTAAGAGCAGGAAGGAGGGAAATGGAGGGAAACGGAGAAGAAAACAGTGAGAAAACAAATGGTGCAAAGAGGCTGGTAACCAAATAAAAAAGTAATTCTGTGTTAATCCTGTCAGAAATTTGTGTGCTAACACTGTTACTATTTAGAGATGGACGTTATGCTTTACATCTCTTGGCTTGGTTGTTTGTGTGCAGCAAGAAAAACCTATACAGGATGTTTACCATTTTTAATGACATATTGAGACCCTTTCCCCTTGTTGGATTATGTTCGAAAGACTCCTGGATATTTCTCGTTTTGTGTTGCAGACATTCTGATTATAAGGTGGTGTCTCCAGCACTACGGGCAGTGGGCAACATCGTGACAGGAGACGACCTGCAGACACAGGTACAGGTCTCGCCAGCCTCACGGCCTTCGACCGGCACCTTGGGTGACTGAAACTGTGTTCATTATGCACAGTCAACCACAGGAGGACTGGAGCACAGGGTCTTTATAGTCTGCTTAAGCAAGTAGAAATGCAAGCCCAGGGGAGACACTAATAACAATGATTAGGCAAATTAGAAGAAGCTTAGACTGCATAAAACCCAGCCATAAGGTAATGTCCCAGATTAAATACAATTACACTGATTAGGTGGGGGTGAAGGGTACTTTCAGACAGATCTTTTACAGTGTGATACCAGAATATGTGAAAACTACGGTACTTACTTTGAATGCTAATGGATGAAAAAAATCTTTTGGGTTAAAGTCCTAGTGAGGGAACCTTAGAATGCACTGGGAGTAGCTGTTGATGATGAAGTACTTAGCACATTTGTTGGACAGTCAGGAAATGTATTTAAATGCAGTATAATAAATATATTTAAATAAAATACAACAATACAGAGTTCTAGTTAAGATGTATTTTAATATGTTTGTGTGCATGTGCTTTGAATGACCTCATTTTGTGTGTGTGTTTGTGTGTGTGTGTGTGTGTGTGTGTGTCTTTGTGGGTTGGCTGCAGGTGATCCTGAACTGTTCAGCACTGCAGTCTCTCCTCCACCTACTCAGCAGCCCGAAGGAGTCAATCAAGAAGGAGGCGTGCTGGACTATCTCCAACATCACTGCAGGGAACCGTGCACAGATACAGGTGTGTGTGTGTGTGTGTGTGTGCACGTGTGTGCGTGCGTGTGTGTGTGTGTGCGTGCGCGGGTGCGTGTGCTTATCTCCCCACTCTCTGCTACTGGGCTGAAAAGGGATGGTTAATATATTTCTGTGCTACTGGAAAGTCATCGGTATTCTCTGTGCTTCAGGAGAAAGAAGCAATGGTCAGTATTTCTCCTTGGCACAGGAGAGAGATATGATGGTTAATATTCTTTGTGCTACAGAAGAAAAGGAATAAAAAAACAAGTAGAGGTAAAAACAAACATTAGAAATGCAGATTGATTAGAAACACAGACAATTGAATGCACATAATTGACCAGGAGTGTTGGACATTTCATCATGTTTTGTATTAAAGGTGTGATTATTATAGCTTTATTATAGCTATAGCTGTAGCTTGTGCATTATTTACCCCTCTCTCTCTCTCTTTCTCTTTCTCTTTCTTTTTCCCTCTCTCTTTCTCTCTCTCTCGCGTGTGTGTGTGTGCGTGCGTGTGCATGCATGCGTGGCTTGTGTGTGCTCAGATGGTGATTCAGGCAGGGTTGGTGCCCCCACTCATCAACATTCTGCAGGTAGCAGAGTTCCGCACGAGGAAGGAGGCCGCCTGGGCCATCACCAATGCCACATCAGGAGGCTCAGCTGAGCAGATCAGGTACAGGACCATTCTCAAACCATTATGTTTCTGTTGTGCAGAATCAATGACTATAGTTTTATACTGACCATGAGCAAAACCAAACGATTTAAGTTGCCCATTTGTTGAGTGAGTTACATTTTGAACAGTGAGCCTGCCTTTGCAAAGAGAGTCATATCATTAGTTTTACAGTGTGTACTTGAGGAACTGTAGTTGCAAAGTTAGGGTTGAAAAATTCACTGTCCAAAATCAACTCAGAGTTTGAGAAAAATGTATTTGTGTCAATTACATTGTTGCCCAAAGTAGGGATGAGGAGATCAACAGAGGTAACATTCATTGAACAATGTTCAAAGTGGTTCAGGAAAAGGCTACCTTATGGTATCTGTCTGGACCCAGGGATGAGGAGGCCCCTCAGATATGTCAGCTATCTGTGGAACTCCAGTGAGGTAGCGAGTCAAACAAACAGCTCCTTACACGGATCTAACAGCATGGACCCTGAATGAATAGGCTCAGCCGTTTCTGGCACGGGTGGCCCTGTCCTTGAATGAACCCTAGTCCACAAATGCTCAGTCAGATAGGCCCAGGAGTCTAATAAATCCTCTCCAGCCGTGTGGCTCATGTCAAACACCTGTGTTTGCTAACCGCTGCGAGTGTTGACAGAAGGGGTGAAATTAACGAGAGGAAAGTCAGGCGGGCGACACCATGACAGTGGTGAAAAACAAAGCGAGGAGTGTCGCGGCTGACTCTCGGCCTCTACCGCCGTTTTCGCGTGCGCCGTGCGTGGTGAGACAAAGTGATACCTAATGTTGGCATTACTCACCTGGTGCCTCTTGCACGGAAGCCCAAGGGAGTGAGTGACTGAGTGGACAGAGCTGGACCCGCAGCAGGAGTGAGATTAGCTGCATGCCGTGTGGCCCTGCTGATATGGACTGAAGACTGAATGCCCTGATGCTGCCCTTCTGTTCCATGCTCTGTGCCCTGCCACAGCTGATAAGACATGTGGTGGCAGGAGTGTGCCTTTACCTGCACAAGTTGCCCGTGTCTTAGTGTGGGTGTGTAGAGATGGGGAGGGAGGGGGTTGATGTAATAAAAAGTCCAAAAAGAAGTTTATGCCAAATTTTTGTTGTGTGTAAAAGGAGTGCCCGACAGCTGAGCAAACTTTCACAGTGTCATTTGAGGGGGGGTTTCGATGGTAATTTTTTTACTGCATGCTCTTGCCTTTTGTGCAATCTCACCCCAAAGTTAACAAGTAACCTCACTGACAAGATGGAGAACTATTGTTAAAGCAGCATTAGATAGTGGCCGGAGTTCTGTGTGTGTATGCCGCCCTTTGAAATGCAACCCTGCTTCTTGGCATGGATTCACTGCTGAAAATGTTTACCTGAATGGCTTGTTACGTGATGGCTTCTCATCAGGCCTCCAAATCTGTCATTGGACTCAAATGGTCAATATAATTTAGTTGCTTCATTGGCAAGAAAAAGAGAAACATCAGATTTCAGGACATCTCATTTCACCAAAGCATCACTGCCTGTGTTTTGTGGTCATGGTTGTGTGCTAGTTCTTCGGAGTTCTATTAACATTCTATGTCGAAACATTGTTTACTGAGTTTGGTATTGAGTTTTTTTTATATAGAGCCATAATGTAAATGTATGTATAAAAGGCTCCTTACAGAGGCCAGTTAGAAGGTTAAAATGAAGCATCATCTCTCTGTTTCTGTGTGGAGTCGATTGTAACTCACTGTGACTTCCCACAGGCACCTGGTGGACATGGGCTGCATCAAGCCCCTGTGTGAGCTGCTGACCCTCATGGACTCCAAGATTGTGCAGGTGGCTCTGAACGGCCTGGAGAACATCCTGAGGCTCGGGGAACTGGAGGCCAAAAGAGGTGGAGGCATCAACCCCTACTGTGCCCTCATCGAAGAGGCCTATGGTTAGTGTGGCCTTTATTTCTCTCTCTCTCTCTCTCTCTGTCACACAGAGACACGCATCCACTACAAACCCTAGAAATGACTACTCTGTAAAGCAACACTTGTTGCAACTGCACAGATTTTGAGCTCAACCATTGTGTATTTCTCTCTAATCAAAGACCAGCCACAAACAGAAAGTGAAGCTATTACCACGAGCTGTGTGATGTTACGCTCTTGTAAATAATCCCATTAAGTGTTGGGGAACTCTGCTTGAGGAGAAATGCACACCTAACCGACTCCAAAACTCCAACTTGTGTTGCCTCTGTGCCTGTGTGAAGACGGTTGCACTACTATTTTGACTGCCCACCTGCTAGGCTACATTTTGTTGCTAGTGTGTTTCTAATGTTGCTTACTAAACTTATAAAAACATACTAAACACATAAAATATCAACTTCTCATCAAGAACATGTTTGATAACAAATTATAAGTGATACTGGTATTGTCTGTCCTGGGTCTTTTGATTTTGTAAGAAAGACTGAGGTGGTAGGAAGGAAAAGGGTGAAACAGGTGACTCAATTGTCACCCAGAAGCAAAACTCTAACTACCAGGATTTCCCCTCTTTTCATCATATCTCAAGTATGCAAGCTAAACAGCTAATTGGCTTAGCCTTTTTTGCCTGGTGGCTCTGTCGGCAATGCAATATATTGAAATGGCAGTGGCATCACTGTTGGCAGAGCTACGCACATCTCTGTTTGAAGCTGAAGACGCTTAATGAACTGCCCAGATGTCTCTGATGTCAGATGTCTGTCTGACTGACTGGCTGGCTAGGTCCGCAACCTTTTTCATGATTTCTGTCTTCCTCTTTCGACTTCCTTAGGCCTTGATAAGCTGGAGTTCCTGCAGGGCCATGCGAACCAGGAGATCTACCAGAAGGCATTCGATCTGATTGAGCGCTACTTTAGTACGGATGATGAGGACCCGGCACTGGCTCCCGCTGTGGACCTACAGCAGCAGCAGTTCCTCTTCCAGCAGTGCGAGGCACCCATGGAAGGCTTCCAGCTCTAACCCCTGTCCAACCCCTGCCCACCCACCCTTTCCAGCCCCTGACCTAAACCTTGTCGCCAGTGCAGCTCCACAGGAGAGACGACCCCTAGTGCCCCCCGTCCCCAGTGCCCCCCCAGTTCTTCCCCTGTGTCCTTCTCGCCGAGAGAATGGTTGAATAATTATCATGATTATTAATGATTACCCCAGAGTGTGGTGTTCCAGGGGCTGTCACTCTCTGACACTCCTGCTGTCTGCGAGTTCTGAAGTACTGACTGCGCTCTTGTCGTTTCATTATGCGCTGAGCTTTCTCCTCTGCGTTCTACCTTCAACCCCGCCAACCCCCTTTCCCCACCATGTCCCCATCACCACCATCTCAACCCCCTCAGTCTAGCATTACAGTGACGTTATCTACCCAATGCTGCTCAGCAGGTTTCTCACCATTTCATATTCAGACCCCAATATCCTAACAGCCTACAACCGAACAAATCAGTGTACCAGAGTTCCTCATTCACTTATCTCTTCTGCAAGCACATAAAGGAAGCCCCCCCATGGTCTAGCCAAACCCACATACCTCTCCCAACCAAAAAGCCCCCCAATCCTTGTAAGCCGTTGGGAGTGAACCTGCCTGTCTGACTTCATAACTGCAATACTGGACTCCCTGAGACAGGCGAGACGCTGGTTACATCCCAACCCCTTACCCTTCCAGAATGAGGCTGCATATGTTAACACAAACAGACAGACAGACAGACACACATAGACACAGAAACACACACACTGGACTGACCGAGCGACTGTGTGATGGCGTGATCCATGTCTCTGCTCACTGGACCCACGATTTCCCGAGCGCCTCAACTTTTGTGAGACAACGGCCAGTCTGACCCCCTAAACCTCCTTCCTTCCCCACGACAGAAAGACTTCTACTGAAGGTGACGCACTTTTATTGGAATTAGATGTTTTTGTTTCCTTTTTTTTTCAACTTGGTCGACGCTTCCCAAAGCTGCTAACAGCCGGTGGTCTGTGAGACGGCTGTTACGGCAGCTGCAGCTTTTTATTTCAAACTTCAGTGACCGCAAGGCCTCTGAGAGTCCGGACTGTGTGACTGACGATGTCATCTGGGTACTTTTTTTTTGGGGCTCAGATATATATCATGCATTCCTATAAGAAACAGGACGACAGGAAGTCCTGCAACAGTGTGGTTGCAACCCAAACAAGCATGGGCCAGCCTCACTCCTCTTAAGCAACATTCTACAAAGCACCTTTGGAATTATGGGGGTTGGAGTCTTCTTTTGGACTAAGACCAATAGAAGTAACAGATAAATAAACAAACAAAAAAAAAAACTTTTAAAGGAATATTGATCCTGCATATCCTTGAGGATCCGACCAGAGAGACTTAAACAGGACCATTTTGATTTCCCTTCGCCCAGTTACCTTCATCTTCATCATCAGCATCTTCATCAGCACTTTACTGTCAGGACTGAACCCAGGACATTACAGTGAACACACATGCATATATACACAAACATATACACACACACACACACACACACACACACCAACTCAGTCCCATGGTAATGCTGTAGCACCCAGGCAGAGGAGGTGTGATGTCGGGCTTTGCTGTGCCCCCCTCGTACGTGACATTGGTCTATTAGTGTGTGAAAAGGGCATGGTGACAGGACTTGCTTAAAAGATGCTCGAAAACAAAATGCAAAATACACTAAATATTTATGAGGAAAATTGTTTTTTAATCTGCTCCTACAAAACAAAACCATAATTTCCCAATCCGACTCTGGAATATGCCAAGGACTGATCCCCCGCTGAACAAATTTTTCATACATATATTTGTGTGTGTGCGTGTGTGCGTGTGTGTGTGCGTGCATTTCCCTGAGATAAACTGGTATAACTGTCAAATCATTCACATGAAGGCATACATACATACATACATACATAAAATATAACATAAAAAATTATGATGAAAATGGAAACATGTACTCCTTTAAAGAAAACAAAAACATTTCTTTAGTTTAATTTCTTTTTGAGGGGGGTAGACTCTATTTATACCGAAGGTGCCATAATTCGAGAGGCAGTAGAAGCAAAGACTGTACTGTACTGTTGATTGCACATGGCACTCACTTGCTGTCCTGTGCCACTATTCTGCTGTCTCATGCTATTGCTACTACCATCTCACACCACTGTCCTGTGCCACTCAATACTTACCCATACCACTTGCCAACTGTACCCATGGGGTAGCTGGCAGGTGGCACAAGACTTAGTTGTGGGGCAGTAGGTAAGTGGACTGTGGACTGTAGGTGAGTGGCACGGATCAGTGGTGCGGGACGATAGATGACTGGCACGAGATAACGGGCTAGTATGGCAGGACGGTAAACAACTGGCACAAGATGGCGTGTGAGTGGCAAGTGGCACCAACAAGAGTTGGCAACAACAGTAGAGTTTTTGCTCCTACCGCAACTGGATAGTTCCTCATTCAGAAATCGAGGTGAAAAGAAAAAAAACAAATATAACAGAAACTAAAATAACTCTAAATTAAACTTGAAAATAAAATAAAAGAATACTGGTGATTTAATAGCAAAAGAAGCTGTAAGATTGTTTACCACATTCTTTTTTTTTTTTTTTTTTTAAATGTTCTCCAGTGAGAACCAGCTCTTCATGTTCAATACTGCTGTTGTATTGAGTTGTGTATCTGTTCTCTGTTATGCCATTTGCATAAATGCTGTTTCATGGAGCCCTTGTGAGGTTGTGGTCTTACTTGCGTGTCTACAACTTTTCAGATTCAGTCATTCATTCATTCATTCATTCTGCTGGTCTGAAATTCAACAATTCAGATCCAGTAAGTGTGCAAGTCATAAATGTTATCTATTGTTTTTAATTTTACTGGTTAAAAACACAACTCTGAGGTTAACATTTGATCTACTCACTTCAGTTACATACAAGGAATATTTGTGTTCTAATCGGAATACTGGCAATGTCTGGGTTGTGCCAAATCGTAAACTCCTCGCTCTAATTTTCATATTTCAAATTTGGCTGTATCCCTGTGTCATGTACACACCTTAATCTGAAAATGCTCCTTACCAGAATGTTTTTTCACATATGCGTATGTTTAATTGGCATGATGCAGCCATTAACAAAGCAAGTATATTATATGGGCTATGTTGGTGAATTAATTGGAATAGACTGATTGATGATACGTAAACGGAAATATTCTCATGGCGCACTTTTCTTCCACACACGTGAACGGATTATTCAGGAGCTTGCCTTAACCAGAATCTTGACTTTATTCTGAATTCGCTCTGCATGTAACTGTAGTCAATGTAAATGTTCATGCATTTCATTATGATGTGTAGCCTAGAAATAGTTTTGCTCAGCGGGTAGGTCTAGCCATGCACCACTGGATCCTTAGTAGGGCTACCATTTGTCTTGCACAGGCTTGGTCAGGCCAATCACAATGCTCTGTACATTACATTTATGCATTTTAGCTGTCTGTCTTTGTAAAGAGTCGTTGGACGGTCTTAGCACGATAGTGACCGGGCTGTGACAGTGCAAATCAACGAATTCGCCAAGGAATTGGCATCGACTTTGGAAGAGTCAAGACTTGACTTTTCTTTGAAAGTTGATAAAAAAAAAAGTACTCAAGTTATTCGTTTCAAACAAGGATGTATTTATTGTTTTGTCAACGTTGCTCTGATTAGTTGTAGCGCTGTCCACTTTGAAATACAACCGCTGATTTTGTCCCTCGGATTGAGCTCGGCCTATTGGCCATGGTCAGACTGTACATGTTGATGTTATAGTCTGTCTTGTCTGGCTATATGGTGTGCACATACACTCATGCTCCAAGGTTACAGTCTGTCTCAGTATTTCCCTCCTCCCAGATGTGATCTAGCAGCTCAACCTGATATGGGAAATGCAATATCTGGCAACCAGCTGGAATGACATGTCTCCATGTCCACACTCACACCCCACACTGATGCTCCTGGTAAGCTCATAAGGGCCTAGGGCTCACTGACTGTGAGTCGGCATTTATGCAGATTTGATCAAAAGGAACTGAAAACAATTCATCTTTGTTGTGCCTACTGTCATAGAGCAGAAATGTGTTTGCAATGTGTTTTGGTGCTGTTGGTACACCAATCAAACACAATCCAATCCAATCCAATCCAGACAAAACAAATTGGTGCTGCTACAGCACTTCAACCACTTTGCATCAGATGTTAGTTAAGTCTTTGAGGATTAAAGGGGCGTAGAAGTGGGTCACTTAGCCACTGCCATCACATCACCACTGGGCCCTAAAAACCAGACACCAGTCATATTAGGGGTGGCCATTTCCTTATTTAATACATCACTTGTAAAACAAGCAGCATGGTTTGAAGAGAAAAAGGTCACTGTGGCAGAGGAAAAGCTCAGTGAAATAACTTAATTACTACATCTCTGGCAGCTGAATATCAACACTCAACTTCTACATAATGCTGAGCACTGAATTCTTGCCTCTAGTAGAGGGATATACGCGTTTGCATCACCAGAGATCCAATCCAGTGACTCGAATCGAACCGTAGTTTGTGTCTCTTCTGGTCCTCCTGATGCAGGGCTGCACTACCTACAAGTTACAGGCAGGGGACGCCAGAAGGGGTTCTTAAAAGGTGGGGTATCCATGAGGACTGTGGATGTGGTGGTGGAGGGGGTCCCACTTCTCCTCCGGAGTTCCTCACTGGGCTTTCTCAGTGGCTAGTGTAGCTGTGCTTGCTGTTGCTGCCGCTGCTGCCGCCGCCTCTCGCTCCCGCTGAGCTTCCTCTCTCCAGCGGGCCTTCTTCTCCATGTTTCTGCTGATGAGTGAGTCATGGTTTTTTATACCCTAGAGGAGCAAGCACAGTAACAGCCACACAGGTGGGTCTTTCAAACTCATGATGCATACCAAAGGAACTAATTTCAAAAGTCCAACACTGCCTTTGGACTCTCTTTTTGCCTTGGAAAATTCCTTCCCTAATGAAATGACCCAGAAGTATTTAGAGGTAAGGCACTATTCAGATTTTTCAAATGTTTAAGAGAGGGGCTTTGATGCTTCCTTCAAAACCTCCTTTAGCACAGTGTACACTGGTGGTACCAATGAAGCAAAAGGAGGCATGAAAAGCTCCACAATTTCTTTGCACCATGAAACAACAACCAATCAGATCAACCAATCACCCACCTTCCTGGAAGTGGATTCAGATTCTCTCAAAAAAATCGCCGTTGTCTTTCCTGATTAATTCATCTTTCCTTGACCCCATGACATTTTCCAACAAGGACAAGGTAAAGAGGATAGTAAAAGAGGAGAGGAGAGACTATTCGTAAGGGGTCCAAAAGTTCTGTCATGGCCCCAGTGTTCTCAAATTGAAGCTTACTTAACAGGATCTAGAACAAGTCATAGAATGACTGCTGCTTAGAAGTGGACATTTTTGTAAGTCTCACTTCATGTAACTACTGCTTTGTACTGAAAAGGTAACTTAAAAGGCAATGGCATGGGTTTGAGGGTCACTGGTAATATCTGTATGGAAATTTGCATGCAGCTGTAGGTGTGAACTGGCTTAGAACTGCAAAAGGCAGTTTCATTCTTACCTGCTTTCCCACATACACCATACACAGACAAGCTAAAATAGTTGCTCCCATCATCAAGTATGCAACCTTGACACGTACTCTGTTCCTGGCACCGTCAAGCATCTCGTACCTACAGATCAAAAATACTTTATAAAAAAGCCAATGTAAGTTGTGTTGAAAAACACTGTCTGCTAAAAAAAAGTTTACATAAACACAAACATAAACAAATGTGATGTCCAGCATTGCTTTTATCATCGATAATTCACTCTAACGCTGTTTAGATTTGGATTCAACAGTCACATCCACAGTGTATGAATGAGTTTAAGTGAAGATTTCAGCTATTTCCTGTTCTTTGATCATTTGCCAGATAACCATGTACAACCAATAATTAACATCAGAGATCTCCTTTGAACTAAGCTACAAAAAGGTGTCTGAGTGCGCCTGCAATCAACTTCATGTTGAATCACATGACTACAAAGTGGACCCCTAGAGTCTGGTGTTTGATGGTGGTCCGGATGACAGTTCATCCTCAATGTAAACAGGAAATGGTCACTTACGACACAATGTCGGGAATCTGCTCCCTAGTCTTGAAACGGCCGGACCATATGAGCATCTTCTTGTCAAACTCGGATGGACGGAATCCAGGCAGTTTAAAACCTAGATGTGCTGTGATGTGCCCAAAACAAATATGTTATTGGATAAACCCTACCACATATATTTGTAGTCTAAATAACAATAAATAACAGGCATTTGCATGAAGGATTCTTGGTTCACACAACAGCCACTATGACCAGAGTGTCCACTGGGAAAACTGTGAACCCTAACCTAGTTCATATAACAAGGACATGCATCCTTATCACACAAACAAGCACAAATAATGAATGAAATGAAACTAATTTGAACACATTTTTTCAGGGATTTTCAATTCAAATTTGCACTCACACATTAACAAATTTGCATTCACATATTCATAAGGATTGGACTCGATGGCTGAATCTCAATGCACTTACTGGTCTTTGTTGGCACGGCGGGCTTCGTCTCTGTGCCACTCTCCACGGGTTTGTTACACATACTCCTCTTAAAGGCACTATCAATAGTTTGACGTCGCCATTGCGCTACAAAACAAATGTTATGACAAGTGGTGTGTCAATTCGAATAACAGTACATAAGCAAACAGGTCTTGAGCAATGCTCAAACTGGCTCACAAAATTGGCTTCATAGGGAACAGGACCGGACTTCCTGAACTTTAACGTTAGAACTACTTGAACTAAACATAATCAGATTGTCTGAAGCATTCTGGATTTCTGAGATATTTCAGAGTAGGCTGTTACACATTTGCGTGGGAACGCTTGTTTTTGTTTTCTCAGCCGCTATCGGACAAGAAGAAACAGCGCACGTTTGCGATCACGGGTCGCAGGAACAACGAAGCAAAGCTAGACACCTGCACAAACGCATGATTTGACAAAATCCGACACAAACAGTCTCATCAGTGACACTGATTTCCTCGCGATATGTTGATCGGAGACTACACCAACATAGAACCCACAGGTCCACAAATAGACATTACCTCCAAATAGTGTGCTAGAAAGTGGATTAGCTTGCTTCAACCTGTGAAGAATTGAAGAGACACACTGTACTCACCCAAAAAAGTGCCGAAATGACGAGACCTACCGATCCAATTTAGCATCATGATTACAGTTTGGTGTTTTACGATAAGTACGGTTAGATTTCTTAAGCCATGAAGCTTCTTACAACTGCTGTTACAATCGTACAAGTTTAACTGCTTCTACTGTTGAAAGTCAATCAGCAGCAAGCAGTGGAAAACACTACGTTTCCTACACTACGTAACAGAAAGTAGGACCCATGTGACTGACAGACGGAGTGTTAGATGCGCCTGTCTCAGATAAAGTAGTTACATAAGAATATTTCTATGTGAAGCAATGACATTCTATAAGTATTGAAAAAAGACGGTTAAACTTCTGTTCAGCTCTTCTCGTGCTTTTGCTGCCTGTAGTAAATTATGGATTTTCAGTTTGCTGCCGCGAAGAGGAACATGAAATGATTTCTGGCTTGGGTGTGATGAACCATTCATGATGGTCCTCTATGAATGTACGTTCTCACAGAATTATTCTTGAATAAATGCACTATTATACTATAACATTTTCGACTGTCTGTTAACGAACCTGACAGAAACTAAATAAGTCGTGCCGTTTTCGTTCAGGCATTCGCTAGGGCAAGGTTAATACTCGACGAGCGCTCGGACCCACAAGTCCACTATGGCGGCGCCCGATAGCACCTTAAACTGCGAGGACTTTTCAATGTTTCAGGTAAAGATAAGTCGTGTGGTATCATTAATCATGTTGGGAAGATCAACTGAATGTACTTGTCATTTCGAAAGTTTATAGCAGAGTCGTGTTTCATGTTATTTTGTTGCATAACTTTAATGCAGAATGAGTGACCCTCACTGGTGTGACTAGATGCATAACGTTAGCTTAATGTTAGTTCAGTGATGTGTAATTCAGTTATGAGTACTGTGCAGCGTTAACAACATCCAAAACGTTGTGGGATGAACTATTGCCACTCACAGTTCTTTGTGCATGCTAGAAACGAGGGAATAATCAACGACAGGTCTTATTTTAGACACGGCGGAACTTTAAACGTTGCACTTTGAACTTTGAGACATGCAACTAGTCCAATTAAAATAGCTAAATTTGAATGATCGAGTTTCATTCTGGAGATCAGACAACCTACTAATCACATCACCTCAGTGACAATGACAGAATCAGGCAATTTCCTCATGGTAAAATACTCTGTAGTTTACAGTAAGGAGTAGACAGGTAAACCTGACTTTGCAGTCAGTCTTTAAGGAATTGTAACGAAAAATGATAAGTGTGACATTTCTTCCATTTCCAATAGGAAGTCCTGAAAGCAATGCGAACCCTAGATGACCGGATTGTACATGCACTCAACACCACTGTGCCCACTGTATCCTTCTCTGGGAAAGTGGATGCCACCCAGACGTGCAAAGATCTTTATGAATCTGTAGGTCATGTCTCTTTAATATGAATAAAACTGTTTCTACATTTTTTTCTTCAGAGACATATAGCAAGAGATTATCTAGATTGAATGTTAGTGTGAGTTGAGATGGCCTACACACTGTGAATGGGTCACTATTTCTTAATTGAGAAACCATGCAAACTTGTAATTGTCACAGAAAATCTTAACATGGTAGATTTTTAAATACAGCATAATACAATATTTAAATATCTATTTGTAAATATACAGTTGTATTATTTTTTTGAAGGGAAACTAGACAAGATTTAATGCTGTTTTGGGGTTAATTTACTCATTATGGGGGCTCCCTTGTGGCCTCTGTATTTACAACTCTTGCAAGATGCCTGCGTTGCCTCTCCACAGAACGAAACCGAAAAGTAACTAACATGAGCCTTATAAAATTGTGTTTATTTCCTTATCAGTCAACATAACTCTAAAAATTATCTTTTGCTGTTTTGTAAACAAATCCACATGTATTGGTGAGAATTTAGGGCGTTGGTGACGTTTGTATGATTGTAGGGGGAACTCCATAGTTAGAGTCATACTAGGCAAGCCTGTGAAGTTTGCTCCTCTACAGTCGCTGATTTAAAAAAAGTTGGAGTTATGTTGACTAAGTTAATTAACACAAGTTTGATTTCATTCATTTTCGGTTTTGTTTGACATTGGCTCGCCAGCAAAGATTTGCAACTGCTGTAACTGTGCATATAATTGCTAGAGGCTGACGAGAGAGCCTTCATTTACCCTGTAATTAGCCATTTAACCTTCAAGGTGACAAAGAAACAGGTAAATTAACCTAAAAACAGCTTAAAATGTTGCCTGGTGTGCCTTTACAAAAATCCCAGACTTGGTCTACAGTGAGATGCAGCGGCTGGAGAGGCCCTGAAACTGAACACTGTCCTCAGTGTGTATGGAAGTGTGTGTGTGTGTGTGTGTGTGTGTGTGTGTGTGTGTGTGTGTGTGTGTGTGTGTGTGTGTGTATGTATGAGGAACTGTTTTGGATTGTTTTGTCATAGGATCATTGAAGTCTTTCTGTCCTTTTCTTTGATATGTGCACAATGTGATTTGTTGTCCTTCTCAACTTTGCATTCTTAAGCTAATAGAGGCCCACACCAGCAGAGGCAAGGCCATAAAGACTTGCATAGCAGAGACCTCCAATGTGGTGGGAAGACTACGGGAGGAGAGAGCCAAGGACAATGATAACCTGTCACTCATAAAGGAACTCAGGAAAGAGCAGACCAAGGTATTGTTCCTTGTCACCTCTAGGGGGCAGCATAAATCCGTTTATAAAGTTAATACAGCGGGATAATGCCACGCATAGTGGCCTTTTTTGTCACGTCCATCATGCCAACAAAATTATTTGGAATTATGGAGGATTTCCAGCTGTAGATGTTATATGAAGATGTTTTGCTTGTCTGTTACATCCATAACGCTGGAATTGTCCAGTGGCAAAAACAAGGAAAATGTTCGTCTAAATGATTTATCCAATTGTTTCACAACGATGTATTATAATAAGACCTGTTTTTCGTACTTCATGTGTAAGTCATTAAAAAATCAATTCACAAAAGCACTATCACTTTGAAAAGTAAAAGAAATGTTGTGTTTGCAGTTAAAGCTGATGCAGTCAGAGCTGAATGTTGAAGAAGTTGTCAATGACCGTAGTATGAAGGTAAGACTGATTACTACATTCTCCAGAGACCCTCTACATCAGTTTCACAAGGGCCATTATCTGCTAATAATCATGTTTCATTTTCATTTTAATTTTTGTAAAACTAGAAAAGCACTCGGAGAGCGCAGACCTCCACCAGGGCAATATAGGGGCACTGACCCAATGTAAATTCCAGACGGTGTTATGAATCACCACCAAAATTTTATCATCTGTTCCTTGTCCTAATACCCACGTTGTCTGAACATTTCATCCAAATCCCTCAGTACTTGTCGAGTTACCTCGCTCACAGACAGACAGACAAACGCTGGCAAAAACACAGCCTCCTTGGCAGAGGTTACAAACCAGAAAAACTGGTTGGATGAAACAAACATTTACATGTTGTTTTCTTCTGAATGCACAGACACTCTGTCACTCTGTACAAGAATGGTCTGTTTATGGTTCCCTGTCTTTATCAGTTGGTTTTTAAATGGGCAAACCCATGAATTAAAAGTGGGGTTGATCTGCAAGGGGAAGAGTTGAGTGTGTAGAGTGGGAGTGCCCCACTGCCACCTACAGCCTTTCTTCTACTTTGAATGCCGCCTTTACAAGGGGTTGGACAAGTTCACACATGATTTAAACTTAAGTAACAAGACATGTGCTGCTTAGGCCATCCGAGCTGCTCAAGCCTTTTATGGGCATGTAGTCTTAAGAAATTGTCCAGCATTTCCTCCACAGTTTTTGAGAGATGTATTGTATTTTTGTTTGTAACCTCTTGTCGTTTACACAGGTTTTCATCGAAAGGTGCCGAATCCACTACACGCCTCCCAAGGTCCAGTGAAGATGCCCTTCTAGGTGGAATAAGGGAACTACTTACAGGTCCATGAGTTTTGGGCTTTGGACCAAAACTGGAGTCAAGCTGTGATAGGAGCCTCAAAGACCTCTGAACCTCTCTAGGCTGTCCACATCACACCACCTCAGTCCCAACTTACTGCCACCACCGGTCACCGGTTATCGTCGCGATGTCTCAGAGGCGTCTGGGCACGTCACCTTGTAGTCAAACTGCTCTGTTTTCATATTCACAAAATGTGCAAAATGGATTTTTTTAAAACAAAGAAACATGTTTTTTTTCCAGTGGCAGTTCTGTGTCCGTGGTTGATTTGAAAATGGATGGGGATTAAGAGCAAATACAAGCATTTTAACCTTCATTTGAAAGGTTTTCAGAGGATAAATCTAATCTTATAATGTTGTTTTGGCAGACACCAACTCATTGAACTTTCCAGAACATATATCAGCACTTACGCTTTCAAAGAATCAGGGTGAATAGGCAAGAAACACACCTTTATGTGGTCCCTGTCTGGATTCTGTGCATTTGAGTTTTATCATGGAGACCTTCAGTGTTCAAGCAGCAACCTCAGTTTGAGCAAAGAACTTCTATTGTGGATTAAAAGACAGACCAATCCTAGTATAACTGTTGACAGAGAAACTTGAACTTGACGTATTACCAAACACATATGTCCCTCACAGACATATACACATTTCATAATGTGAAAACTATGCTATGCATGGTCAACAAAAGGAAGTGGACAAATGGTATTTGTATTTGGTAATGTTGAAACAGGGAATTATCCACACCCTGATGGGAAACATTAACAAATACCCAAAATAGCAAATGCAGATAGTTGATGATACAATAGTTGATGTTTGGGATCACACCTTGTATATGAACACTAAACTTGGACAATACATTGATCTGCTCTTGGAGAGTTACAAGATAGTATCTGCATATAAGTGAATATATGAAGTAAACAAGGTGTGTTTTTCATGTCTATAAACCCCCACCCCACCCAAGGCAGATCCCAAAGGCAAGGCTTCAATGAATGAATAAACAGTCCCTTGTGAAAATAGAGACCTGCACAATTTGATACTACATGAATTTACATTATAGTATTTTGTTTGGTTTAGGGGGTGCTAGGATTATAAACATTGCTGGAGAAGGCCTATCAGCGTACTCAGAATATCACAGCTATTGCTGTCCAACACAAACTCAGTATGGTGTGTTACACAGTATCATTCTCTATATGGTCTATTCTTGTAAGTATGTCTTTGATATGTTTACGACATTATTTAGATATTTACTAAGGCGAAATGAATTGCCTGCTGCAGAGTTTGTTATAAAAAGTCAGTAAACTGAAGACGGATATGGATTACATTATGAAATTTCTTGAAATCAGTTTCTTGGGTAACATGATTATCTAACTTAATATGGTGGTATGGCAGGCTATTCAGAGATGTTATTGGTTCAGCCACTTCCTTGGACCCATTGTCTTTTAAGTCATTCTTCGTTGTATAAAAAAAGTTATGTGTGGTTTTCCTCCATCCATTCACCGCAATAAAGTGGTGATAAAGTTGAGCACGTTTCGGATTCATGTGGTTTGATCAAGCAACTTATCGTGCCACCCTAAATGTGTCAGCTTGCTCACGTGTACACAGAAATGCCTTGAAAGCGTTACACAAGTTGACTGAATGTAACTTGCGTAATTCCATAGTTTAGGCCTATATAGAGTTGAGAAGGCCTCTCCCAGTTGAACAGTAGCACTGAAAATAACATTAGGACTGGCTCCATCCTTGTAGACCTCAGCAGGTAAGACCTCATATTCGATAGTGTCTGTAAGCAAGCTATATGTTTCTTTATGAAATGTAAACTTATCTGTGCCATAGTCTGACATTTGTGTGAGCCTAAGTGTGACCTAAGATTGTCAGCTAGTTTGTGATGATGCGCAGGTCTCTTCAGGGTTCGAATTATCATCTCGTTGCTAAAAAAAAAAAAAAAAGTTGCGTAAGTAGCCTATAAATGATTAGCCTTGGTGCGCACTCCCGGAGCGAGTGGCTGCAGGGAGAGAGTTTTTTAGGGGACAATCTAAATTTGTCAACGTTAAAAAAAAATCAACGTTGCTTAATTAGATCAGTATTCAATGATCTTTGGCGTAATGTCCCAAAACGGCGGCCAATCATCACCAAATTTCTTATGGACATCACTTGTCATGCCAACTTTCACCTCTCCAAATATCAAAACCGAAGCGAATATTTCAGGAGTTAGGCTTATCTTTTAAGGATTAGGCTTATAGGATTGTTTAAGGACATCACGTCAAGTTTTTTTTTAATTATTATTATTTTATTTAAATAGGCGTTATATGGAGGAAAACATACTGCACAACTGTCACACGCATTTGACTTGCTTTATACACATGGATCTTAATAGGTTGTCATTTAAAATGTTGATTGGGATCTTGAACGATAAGGTCGCATAGGGGTTGTGTTACCCAGGGGTTGGAAGTCACTCCACCGGTTTTTGATTTTGCTGCTTTCATGGGAGCCATGCATGCGATGCCATCTAGCTATGGGAGCTCAGCTCGAACACTGAGTTTCTTATTCATTCAAAATAGATTTGGAATATAAAAGTTTCAGTTCATTAAAAAAAGAACAAGATTTCAGGATGCTATTAAGAGCCTTTTGGTTTGTTATAGGTTGTTACAATGGAAGGCCACAGCATTGGGCGATTTGTAGTTATTTTGGCATCGATGGCAGTCTACATTGTTGCAATAGTGTTCAACATCCTTGCTGGACCAGGATATTGTAAGTTATAATATTACGACAAGAATAAATGTATTTAATTTTATTCTTTTTTAATTCTCATTTTACCTCTTTTATTCTCATTCTCTTAATCCTTGATGGGCTTTCCTTCTCCAGCGCCGTTTTTGAATAGCACTGGAAATATATCAGCAAAGTATGATACAGACATCACCCCATCTGGATGGACATTTTCTATCTGGGTCGTCATTTACATCTGGTTAACGTTAATGATGGTCTACATCCTCTCTACGTTCTGCCAGCGGTAAAAAAAAAAAAAAAAAAAAACTCGCCTCCCACTTGTCATTAGTTAGTCAACATAAGATGAACACATCTATTGTCAAACTGTTTGGTTATAACTGTAATGCCAATCTTAACAGGAATTCCTATGGATACAAATACTGTTGTCCCCCTGTGTTGCCATACGGATTATTCATCTCCTGGATTGTGAACATGATTTGTAATATTGCATGGCTTCTACTATGGGACAGAGAGTAAGTAACTTCACAACTGCACAAGATAGGTCAAATAAATGCATATAAAAAAAAAATCAGATAAAATGAAATGTTGTTTTTCTGTGTCCTCCTTTCTCTCAAGGCAAATGATTGCTGCACTAGTGCTAATAGCATTGGTAGCCCTAACAAACTACTTTATGATATTCTTCTCTTGTCATGGACTGAAAGTCTATGGTGCCTGGCTCAACAAAAACCACAAGTACGACCTGTGGTTTATCCGTGTTCTGGTGAGTCAGAACGAGAAACTACTCTTATAATTTAACGAGATAAAGACAGTGCATTTATGTTTTACCGCAAGCACATACAGTATGTCCCTCAAAGACATATACACGTTGGCATAATTTGGAGACTATGCTATGCATGGTCAACAAAAGAGAGTGTGCAAATGTTCTGGCTGTAACAATGAAAACCCCACCTAGGTGGGAAACATTAACAAATAATTAAAAATCGGTAACTGACAAAAACTGGATTGTTTGTGACCCACACCTTGAATACTTGGACAATACATTGATCTACTCTATGACTAAACAAGGTGTCAACAACCTGAAGAATATATAGTTTAACTAGGGTAAAGACAGTGTGTAGTGTTTTGTAGATATAGAGGTCAAAGACATTTATGTGCTCCTACAGGTTCAGAATGGCATTGCAACATACATGACATGGACAACATTGGCAACTCTCATCAACTTAGCAATAGTGATGGACTATGACGGACAGCTGTCTAAAGCAGATGCAGGCACTGTGTGTCTGTCTTTTCTGCTCGTACTAATGGTCCTCTGGTAAGTCTTAACAAACTCTTGATGATGTGCATAACCCTGGTTCTCTGAAGAGGGTAATGACTAACGAGACATATTGGTTGATGCTGAGCGACTACTCAAAGACAACCCCACATAGTGCCGCATCAACACATGCTTTGTTGCCCCTTGCAGGTTTGTTGTTGAGAACACTGTGCTTGACAAATATGTTCGCTATATCCTGACCATCTACCCTGTGATAATTGTGGCCTTGACTGGGAACATTACAAAGAACTACAATCCTGCAGCTCCCAGTCGCAATGCAGTTTTTATCGGTAGGAACACCCTCAACGTACCCTGAGTAATTATTCCTATGAGCTGTATAGTGTGAATCAGTGATTTGTAATCTGACTCTTTTTAATTTTGTTCATCCAGCTGTGCTCCTGGCTCTGGCATGTCTGCTGTTTGTTCTTAGAGTCCTCCTGGTTGTATGGAGGCTTTTAAAAAGGCCTTTCTACAGAGGTATGGATGCTATGGAGATTATGTCACCCATCGAGATTGCTGAGAAACAGAAAAAAATATTTTCCTAAAAAATATATGCACTTTATTGCAAGTCTAAAATATGTCTGATTAGTGACTATTACATTCATTTTTGTTTTACATTCAGTTTGTGTTCTGCCATGCATGTTTAATATAACTTTAGATGAAATTGAAATTTATGAAGTATACATAGGCCTACGAGATAGATCACATGCTTTATTTGTCTTTCTTTCTTTCTTTTTTATGTGAGCCATACTGTTGTATTTTTTGTTATTTAACTGGACAAACTGATTGCTTTTTTCCTGATCAAAAGAGTAATTTTTGATTGTATATAGTCCTCAGTGTTGTCTTTTTTAGTAAGACTCCAGCGGTTTCGAATATTTTTTTGTAAATTTAGTCATGACCCATGATTTATGCTTTGTTTTACAATAAATAAGAATCATATACATCAAATTAGAATCCAGTGTTTTATATCTAAAACAGGAATTGACTCCCCTTTGTAAAGAAATACGTCTTTTGTTGAAAGGCTTAACACAAATTGTCTGCTCCCAGCATTTTTATAGATTTGTTGAAGATTCCAATGAATTTAGCATACATTTGCTGGCAACAAAGGCCCATCTTTTATGTGGTGGTAAGTCACAAGAATGCATTTGGCCCTTTCTTCAGAATAACTGAAGTAATATTTGTCACCACTAGAGGGAAGCATAGACTTGTGTTGATATACATGGCTCTGGCGTTGTCTATCTACAATTCTAGTGTCACCAACCAGGGGCTGTTTTCCTAAAGCTTTCTTAATGCTGTTCTTAAGTTATACCTTAACCTCTACTTTGATGTTATGACATGACTCTCAATATGTTCGAAGTTTAAGTATATCATCTATGAGTCATACTTTCGTAACAGTGGTCTGGACCACTCCTAAGATATACCTTAACACAGTTTTTAGCTTAAATGCATGTTTTACAGCTTAAAAAATGTCATGTTGATCTCAAGACGTGTCCTCTTACTGCCACAGAGGGTCTGCATTGCAGTCCATTTTGTGTTTAATTTCATAAATAAGAAAAAGCGCCTGAATCAATGAATTTGCTTGTTTTTAATCTCTCTAAAATGCAAACATGTCATCTACACGTCATATTGATGCACTAATTATATTTTAACTTCCATATTTTTTGTTGATACTGCACTTTAATGCCAATGAAATGAAAAGGTGCAAATGGCAACAATCGATGCCAGAAACAGATTCAGCCTCTTAAGACATAGTTAAGAACAACTTAGTAAAGAAGGCTCTGAAGTGATAGTTTGGGCAACAAATGTAAAATAAACAAGTTTGGTAAGATATATCTTTAGTCCTCTTACCACGCTAAGAGTGAGCCTTATTGGAAAACCAGACCCATAACTATATGGTATGAGTTGGTGTCACTCTTGATGAGGTGAGTCATGATCAAAAACGACACATTCACATCAAAGCATGGAGTGAGAAGGCTATATAAAGTCTTGCAATTATTTACTGAAATTTCTATTGCCTATTGTAAGTCCAGACTGCACATTAATGAGGATTGAGAGTGGGTCTGGAGTCAAATAATTTAGGCCTACTTTTTACTACCATGGGTGTAACCAGTGTGAAATTTAAAATTGAACTAATCTATTCAAATATGCAGCATCTTTCTTGTAATGCTTTTAAAGGTATAATCCGGAGTAAAATGTTGAGGTGGTAGCACAATCACTTCAATCAGATGTGTTTTGAGAAAGTTTGCTTTTAGCAGTTTCAACCTAAAGCCATAAAATGGCATTGCTCGGGGCATGTCACTGCGCCGATACAAAACACAGTTTTTAAATCCATTCTACAGCTCAAAAAAACATTACACTTTTGTGCTAATGATTAGAGGGGTCCTGCAGACAAACTGAAGTGTCCCTAACTGCAAGTGTACGGACATATGAACTCCTAATCATCCAAAAATTATATACACATCCATATCTTTTAAAGCGGGCTTAAAGCCCATTCTTTAATGGATAATTGTGATTGGCTCCTGGGTGTGAATACTGTCTGGGATTTTGGTCATTTGGAAAAAGGCTTGATTCAAGAATGACCAGCAGAGCAAATTTAGACTTTCTGGTGGGTTAGTCTGGGTTTACCAGGCAATTTATACAAAATATGCAATAGCCAGGCTGGATCATGTCACAAAGACTTCATCTTGACAGATGATTATAGATTTTTTTCATAGATGTTTTTTTGACAGTTAAGATAGAATCAGATTTATTTATATCTTTCATGTTCATCACTTCATTCAAACAAGCGAAAACCTTTCATGTCTCATCAGCAAAATTGGCTTGAACAATACCTTACAATCTTCTGTGCCACATAAAGGCACAAAGGTACTTTCTCTTCAAAAGATGTCATTAGATAAAAATAGAACCTAAATTGGGAAGGAAATATCTAATGTGGTCTGTGATTCTGAGAGTCTATGGAACATCCTTGTGTGTCTCTCAGCCTGATAGTTTAAGGTCTTTAAACAAATTTATTACACTAAATTAAAACTCTCCAGGCAGGTGTGACTCTTTTTCTACCTCAGATATAGTTCACATGTTTTGAACATGTCCTTTACCTTTGATAATTTGTTTGCAAAACTTTGAATGAAGCATTTGAGACCAATGTGAGTGCAGGTGAAGAAATGGGCACTAATACGGGATTAGTCAGTGATGTCTTAATGCCAACTAATAAAAATGCATTTGCTTCTGCGCTTTTCTGCCTCGGAGTGGAAGTCTAACATTATGTATGGCTGCTACTCTGTCCTGCCATAATTTCTGACAACCACCTATGGCTTGACTACCATATAATGTCATGGGACAATATTTTGGAATTATTATGATGCTAAAACCATGGACAAATTGTAGTCCATCATGGTGACTGCTGATTGTATTTTTCCTGCATGACACCTGGCAGTTGGGTTGTGCCCCTGAGCTGTGGATCTGCCCAAGGTTTCTTCCTAGACTATCTACCACAAGGGAGTTTTTCCTTGCTCCTGTTGCTCTTGGGTGCTCCTTGCTGTGAAGTGCCATGAGACAATACTGTTGTAATATTGTAAAAGGTGCTGTATAAATAAAATTTAATTGAATTAAATTGAATTATATTTTAAATTACATAAAACACTTGAGGATCAACTCAAGTGATCCTCACACACACACACACGTCACTTTATTTATAAAGCACAAAAACAACAACAACAATAACATCTGACCAAAGTGCTGGACAAGCAAGGTAATCTGACTTGGTAGATGAACAGAAAGGACAACATTCAACATGACAAAAAAAAACATACAGATAAATAAATAAAACATTCATGCTGTATTGAACACCAGTGCATAAAAATGGGTTTTAAGGTGAGATTTAAAAACAGCCAAGGAAGGAGCCAGGCGTATGCGCAGTGGCAGCTCGTTTCAGAGCTTAAGACCAATCACTGCAAAGGCTCCGTCACCTCTGCTTTTTGCCAAGATGGGGGAACAACTAGCCAGAGTTGGTCAGCTGACCTAAGAGCCCTAGATGGTGTATGAACTTCTAGAAGACCCGATATGTGAGAAGGTACTAAACCATGTAAAGATTTGAAAACAAATAAAGGAATTTTGAAGTTGATCCTGTAACACACACACACACATACACACACACCTAACTTCCTCACTTTTTCTGAGATGTGGGTGGGACGATGGTTCTAAACCAAGGGCTTATAAATTGATATTTTTTTAAGCCTTTCAAGTTAAAAAAAATGTTTACACATACCCACAGAATCCAGCATTTTGAAATATTTCCACTTTGGAGGCCAATTTAAAAAATGCGTTTGAGGTGGCTACAACTTTGTTTATGTGTAAACCCAGGCCCAAACGGATAAAAAAAATATACGTTTATAAAAATATCTACATATGTGTAAACAGGGTCTAAGAAATCAAATTTGAATTGCATTTAAATTTGAATTGCATTTAAATGTATGGATCATATCTTTTTTTTAACAAAAGCATTCTTTTAACAGAGACCTGTATAATTACTAAAATCAACAAAATGTGTCTTGAATTATAATCAGGAGTTTAACTTTATGCAATGACAAGACCCAATCCCGAGAGATGAAACCTAGCAACCACATAAAGTCCCCCTGTTTACATTTTGAGTAACCAGAGTTGGTCTCCAACTTGTACACTGGTCAAAGTTTACATTTTATTATACCTATCATAAATAGTACCCTTGTCAAAATATGACTTATACAAGATAATCATCCTAATCATCCTTTATATGGTGAAATAGAAACCAGACCTTTCATTCAGTCTATTAGACAGCTGATTTATTGGATATAGTCTACTCCACATTTAGTTTTGTCAATACGGATCATATCAACAACTTTGAAAAGAACTTCACAAATATGATCCCTGAATAGAATAGAGCCCTGCATAAAAAGGATAGGATTCTATTCAAAGCCTTGAATAGAAAGGATCAGGAAACACAAAACTTGCCCTTAGTTGCTGACGTATCCAGGAATCATTTTTCAACAAGTGTATTGTGAATGTGTGATTTTTTTGTTGTTGCTGTTGCTTTCAAGTTGATGCCAGTTATGGTCATGTCAGGAAAATTCTCTTTAGGTCAGCACACCAATATAAAAAATATTAGTTGATTGGTTGGAAACTCCGGTGGTTGGTTGGTTAATTAACAGTATCAAAAAATGGAATAAGCATTGATGACACTTTTTTAATGTTTATGACTGTTTTCATTAAGTGTCATTCAAGTTTTGTAATGTAAAGTTAACACTCTTTGGGGTGACTTAATGACAACTGTAACAAACATTAAAAAATGTCATTAATGTTCATGATACGTGTCATGTTAGGTTAATGACAGGCTCATATCACTATTATGTAGACAACTTCAAATAAAATGTTACCCATATTTTTTAAAATGACACTGCATAATGGGTCCTTTTTCCAATAATACATTAAACAGGAATATAAATACAAGCATGAGACACTTGCAAGGCATGAGGCACAAAGAATGAGGTAAGGGTACTTTCTTCAACAGCTCAAGAACTGTGACAAGAACTCATGTCCTTGAGTAACCCTACTAGCCAAATGCTGTCCCACTGAATATGCAGACATTCATAGATCCTAGTCAGTCTTCAGGTAGTCAGGTAGATTCTTGCGTTTTCCAGGAATTCATGAACCAACCAGGCTATAGCATGTGGGCTATCAGCCTGTCTGAGCAATCGCAAAACAACTGATAAATGTTAGGACAAATCTCACATGGAAGTAACTGATACTATGTTATTTGAAGATGCAGAAGAAATGTTATTCATGAGGCAAATTTGTTTTACAAATTTCAGAAGCAGGACAGGAGGATCTGGCATCTACAAAAAGAAATCTACTTCTCTAACACTCTAGGCTACTTCCTCTACATGACGATGGACCCATGTACATTTCCACGGTAATAACTGGCTTGCTTAAACTGGAGATATTCAAATGTTTTATGTAAACTAGGCCTACACGTGGTTCATTGCGTAAAAGTTGTATAATTGTTTTCATTACACTATTAGGCTTACTATCATAAAGTTATGCTATGCTGACACATACATTGATATGCTTTCATAATGTCGAATAAAGGGTTGGCAATCATAGGGCTCCTTTAACCTCAAGGTGATGTCAGTGGTCATGCATACACGTGTTGACATGGGGGAACGCCCCGTATTTTTGTTATACAACTGTGGCGTTTAAATACTAGCCAACTGTTTCATGTCTAGACCCCTGAGTATCTGTGATAAACAAAGACAAGCTCCAACCAACGGATCAACGTCGAGGCTAAAAGGTATTTAAAACTAAAACACGACGCCTTAGACAGAACCATATTTTGAAAATATTAATAGTTTTGTTCATGGCATAGACAAGACCTAGGTTATTGCACAGGTGTTGGTGTTTGGTGTTGCGCTAAAGTTCTGGATTTATATTAGCCTATTGAACTCCACTGCTTTTTCTCTTTTTGCTGCGAAACAGAATGGGGGATCACAGCTTTGGACGTTTGTGCGCTATTGTGGTTTCTATCTGCCTGTTCATTGCCGTGTTGATACTCAATACATTAGCTGGACCAGGACTACGTAAGTTGAAAAAAATCATGAGACATGTCTACTTTCGCTGAAAAAAGTGCAGACTATATAAAAAAGCAACACATGCCAGACTATAATTACGGTCTTTTTCCTTTTCAGCACCCTTTTTGAATGGCACTGGAGATATATCAGATAAATTTGACACTCAGATAACTCCCTCTGGCTGGACGTTTTCCATCTGGGGGGTGATTTATGTCTGGTTAACGTTAATGCACGGCTACATCCTCAGCACAATCTGCAGACGGTATGAATTTAAATCCTAAAGTGGGACGCACGGATGATCAATTTGTCATTGAAATGTCATAGACTAACATTAATCCCGTTCCAAATTTCAGCAATGCCTATGGCTATATGTACTGCAGTCCTGCCATATTGCCATATGGATTTTTCATTTCCTGGATTTTGAACATGATACTGAATGTGGCATGGCTTTTGGTGTGGGACCGACAGTAAGTTAAGAAATTATTCTCCGTATCCCTTAGTGAGATGTGCTTAACATGTTACATGCCATTTAGTTTAAACTTTTTTTTTCCTCTAGGGAAATGATTGCTGCGTTTGTTCTTTTGGCACTGGTAGCCTTCACAAACTATGCAATGATATTCTTCTCCTGTCATGGACTGAACTCCTATGGTGGCTGGCTCAACAAATACCACAAGGTGGACTTGTGGCTCATCCGTGTAATGGTGAGCAGGGCATTTGGTATTACTGTGGTGTTGGAACACACACTGAAACCTCTAAAGGGACATCAGTATTTTTTTTATTTTTTTATGTAATGTTATGTGCACTCCGGAAAGTTACACACATCTGGCTGCCACCTGCCCTCTCTTCTGGTGAACAAGATGGGGGCAATGGCATTTACATGTCACTTGTGTTTTGGTGCTTTTAGGTTCAAAATGGCTTGGCTATTTACACAACGTGGACGACACTTGCCACCTTGATTAATCTCACCATTGTTATGGACTATAATGGGCAGCTGTCCAAATTAGATGCAGGCACTGTATCTCTCTCCATTCTTACCGTGGAGGTGCTTGTTTGGTAAGTCTTATTATGGAGGAAAAACAAGTGAATGAAACTTTGTGATGTTTGTGTAGTCTATGTTACTGAAATAACTTTATCAAATCCCCATTCCACAAACTACAGATAAGGTATATCAGTGTGTGAAACCCTTACAGGTTTGTTCTGGAGAACTTTTTACTTGACAAACATGTCCGATACATCTTGACCATCTACCCTGTGGTTATTGTGGCCCTGACTGGAAACATGACTAAGAACTTTGACTCTGCAGCACCCAATCGCAATGGAATTTTCATTGGTAGGTACACCTTAAACACTGAAATAAAGCATAATTAAGCAAATTAAGCATACATTTATGGCTTAATAACTAAATTTATTGTATGTTCTTCTAGCTGTGCTCTTGGCTCTGGCCTGTGTCCTGTTTGCCATAAGAATAGTTTTGGTTGTCTGGAGACACATCAAGAAGCCTCTCTATACTGGAATGGATGCTGAAAACATGTCACCAATGGAGATATCCCAGAAGCAGAAAAAGATATATGCGTAGGAGGAATTTAGCCTACTGCAGGACCAAAGCAATATCTATTGATTATAATGTTAATATGTCCATATTACAAGACATAAAAGAATGTTATATTTTAATTTTTTTAATTTTTGTATTTTTAAGCTAAGAGCATACTTTATTTTTGTTAAATTAACAAATGTGTTGTACATATGAGTATGTAACTATGGTTGCAGAAATCAGCCTATTAAGTGACTGAACCATCATTGTATATCTCTGACCTGCAAACTGTTTGCTATAGGCCTAATATGAAGTCATAAAGTAATAAATGTGTGTCACTCTGGGGCAGCTTTTAAAGGATGAAAGCACTGAACTTAAATTTGATTTTGAAATAAGCCTCATAAAACCTGTAAATTCATTATATTTTTTTTTACGCTGTGGCATTGATATTTTAATAAACATGGACAATTGCTTATATTGTAGCCCTGATTCCTTACCTGTCTGGCCTTACCTGTCTGAGCACATTTCGTGTCATTATTAACAGTAGGCTAATTTCAATTATTGTCCAGCAGGGGGCGATATTACGTTTACATTGTTTTAATTACCTTTCAGAGGCAACCCAAGAAGAAGAACGACAAAAACGGGCGCCAGTAGCTAGGAGGCGTAGTTGACTTTGTTTGTATTTTTAATCGGGAAGAATTGTAGATAACGTAACGGTGTTCTACCAAGAGACACTTACCTTAAGTAATATTACATTTGCGCTTCTAATTCTAATTGTAATAGTGCTTCTACCAATGCTGAATTTTACTGTACATTTTATTAATATCCATAAACACATTTACACGCTTACGTGCTAATTTTGAAATGGCGGGCAGCTAAAAGCTAACTAGCTAACAATAATTAAGTTTGGCCGGAAACTTGTGATTACTTAACGTAGCAATGGAGAGTAAAACGTCAAACTTGGTAAGGAGTTACACTTGAAAATAAGCTTTTTGAGTCAGTATCATAGTGACTTGCTTACTGCATAACGTTTGCGTTAGATTGGCTATTTTAGCAAGCATTAGGCCCTATTTCTTTGGGCAACACTGCATTCAGCCATTGGCTAACGTTAGCTGTTTACTGTGGTCTGTTGAACAGGTTTATTCTCATTGAAAGTCATATATAATAGTGTGGTTTTACGCTTGTCGTAAAACGTTGTTTTAATAGTTAACTTACATATCGATAACTTACCAAGCTTTGTACTGCTGACAGGTGAAATTGCGTTGACGTTTAGTTATGCATCTCACTCAATTTCAAATGCATGTAGGTCAGAGGGAGGAAGAAGCTGAGATACTTCACAAATGACGAAGGGTAACATCAACTTACTTTCACAATGTATATAACTGTGTAGATCAAGAATTGTCTGCAGTAATCAGGCCTCTGTTACAAACATTGCAAGCGACACAGTATAGGTGGACTGAATTATGAAATGTAATTGTGTTTTAGGTCGGCACCAAGAATAAAAGAGGTGTTCTCAGTCCGTGACATCGATGAGTTTTTGGGTGAGATAAAATACTGCTTCGTGGCGCATTAAGTGCAGATGCCACATTACTGCTAGTCCCAGTAACGTTAAACTCCTGATTAATCTGTATGACATTGCCATGGTGTTAGTGAAATCACAATGCTGCTTTTGTTTGCAGACTGTGCATCTAAGACAAAACTGGATAGTGGGTTTTTGTCCCCATTTCTACTCAAAGGCACACCAGAGGCAGAAGAGGAGGAAGAGGAGACAGAGGAGGCACAGGTATGCATTATGTCAGCTTGTGGCCATCCAAGTCCAGGAATTTGACAGTGCTCTATTGTTGTCATAGTTACCATTGCCTATCATACCTTAGCAGGAAGCAGAATGTGTTGCCCTCCCAACAAAAGAAAAAAACATAGGTGAAGATGGGTTAACAGACAAAGGTATGGTGTTTTCAGATTTGTTTAGCACTATTGTAGTTTTGCCCTGACATTTTGGTTGTACAGCTCTGTCTCAACAACCAACCGTTGTGATGGTTCTATCTTAAATGGAACCATTTAATCAAAGTTCTTCTGCATCAGCCGTCTCTAAGACACATGTTTGTCTTGTCATTCAGAGAGTCCATTCAAAGACAGTGCCCCATTAAAGACCTCTAGTCCCATTGTTGAGGCTACAAGCACCCTGGAAGTTTGCGAAGGTCAAGAAAAGCCCTTGGGATTGGCCCTGCTCCTTGCTGACGACAATGAGGATCCCATTGATGGCAACATGGACAAGTCACTCTCCGTCCAGACAGAGGACCTTGCCAAGGAGCCCACAGTTATGTAAGGACTTTTAAATTACGTGTGGGTGTGCGTGTGAGAGAGAGAGGGGTTTTTAAATACCCTGTTTAGTGTGGGCAAGTTTTGACACTGTCCATTTTGTTTGCAGTGAGACGCTCACTCTGACACCAACAAAGAAGTTTACCCTTGCCGTTAACACACAAGAGGACAAGTCTCCAATACTCACGTAAGGCTTGTCAGCATTCATTCAAGTCATTCACATATTTGTTATCTGTTTGATTTCTGATCTATACAATTTATCCAGCTTGTCTGATCTGGATATTTTTATTTTTACCACAGCCCACTGAAAGGCAGAAGCCAGATGAATCTCAGAGAAAAAATTTTGGCAAGTGTATCAGAGAACGACATTCAGATAGAAGTAAACATGTGAGGACCCTGATTGTTTTTTTTTTTTGTTTTTTTCTTTCACAGGGGTACACTTAAGTATAACTGCATCCGTGTGTATTATTCTTGTATGCTGTAGTCTTGTTGGGTTTCACATTTACAATTTTGCCTGTATGATCACATGTTTGTAGTTCTCGTAAACATTTTTGTTCTTTAAATTTTTTGCATGGTTACACTGTTTTTTTTTATTCATCTGTTTTATTGTCAGGAATGAGGAGCAGAGTTCCTCTGTGTCACCTGTAGTTTCAGCACATACAGTAGATGTAGAGCCTATGGTCGAAGCCATTAAGGAGCCGGACTCCACCCGGAAGGCCTCAAATACGTCCAGTGACGGATCTTTCCAGAAGAAACTCAGAGAGTTTTTGATGCCAAGGAACCTAGAGAGGTGAGGTGGAGGTTAATGTTGTTTACAGATGTAGCACTATACAGAATTATATGCATGATATGTATGCAGTGTTTATTTCCATTAGAATTAATGTCTTTATGCTTTGTCCCTGTCTAATATGATCAAGTAAAACTCATTTGTATTGTTAGTGAAGTGGTTTGTCACCTAAGTATGAACCTGCTGAACCTCCTTGTGTCCTTCAGTGCCAGAATGCCTGTGCCACTTAGAGCTCCGTCTCCACAGGAGCTGGACGAGGACTTCCTCATCCTTGAGGACGAGGCTCCGCTGCTCTTCAGCCTCAAGCCAAAGACCCAGAGTCAGACCAGCCGGGCAGCCAAACAGTCCAGCAAGAAGGCTGAGGCAGAAACCGCGCCTGACGCCGTAGATGGAGCCTTGTCTGGGACAGAAATTGAGCCTGGATCCAATGGTATTACAGCCAGGGCTGCTTCCACGTCACAGCAGACCCAAGCCAAAGCTACAGCTGTCCAGAAGAAGAGAGGCAAACAGGGCAAGGCGGCTGAATCTGGAGATGGAGCTGGAGTTTCAGGGAAAGGCAATAAGGTAGAAGATGATACATCTCCTCCATCGGAGGCCCTACCCAAAGCTCCTCACGTCCAGAAGAAGAAGAAGGACAAGCGGGGCAAATCAAGTGGAAAGGGGGAAGGGGCAAAGGAAGCAGCCCCAGGGCCAGAGAAGATTTTGGCTGAGGCGTCATCTCCATCAGTGCCCCCACCCAAGGCTTCCGTTGCCCACAGGGAGAGGGGCAAGCGGGGCAAACAGCCTGTGTCGAGAGCAGAGCCTGAGGAGGAGGACCATGAAAAGGGTGCAGGCAACACGGCTACAGCAGTTTCATCCAAAGTGGCACGAGCCACTCAGAAGAAGAGAGGAAGAACAGCAGCTGCAGTCACTGCTGCAGAGCCTCAGATAGCAGAGGATGCTGATACCAATATGGACTCCACAGAGTTTGAGAGAAGGCCAGCAACGCCCAAGTCAAAAGCTCACGCTCCTACAGCCCCTGAGGAGGAAGAGGAGGAGGAGGAGGAGATAATGGAGATGAATACCAGAGACTATGGTCACAGTCCAGCTCTGATATCCACAATAGAGGTGCCGGAACAGACAGGTAAAACGGGTAAACTGTTGACTGTATGTCGACTGTGGAAGAATTGTGTTAAATATGTTATTAAGAGTATTGAATATTACAGAGTTGTTGTACCACAGTTGTACTGCATTTTTATGCAGTTAGGCAAGCAGTTATATTTAAGAATTGCTAGTGATTCAAATTTTTTTTTTGGTTGAATACCAAGAGGCGTTGGAGTTGTCTGTTTGGATGTTGACAAAGCAAATTGTAAGCCCTTATCTGCAATGGGGCACGCTTCTATTTAGAGTCCTGATGTTAACATTGTTTTCTGCAGTTACAAAGAAAGCCAGAAAGAATACACTCCAGAGGGAGAAGCCTTTCCTGAACAAAAAGACAAAAAAGAGGAATTTGCTCCGCCGTACGTCAGACATGTTCTCAGTCAGCAGCTCCCCAGAGCTGAAATCAGACCCAAAAGCAAGCAAAGCTGCATCCAGCACCTTAAGGCCGGCAAAAACGGACAAATCTGCCAACTCTGCTGCTGTGCCATCATGCTTGAACCTGAAGACAAAAAACAAAAAGAAAGAGAAAGAGAGCAAGGCGGTAGAGAAGAGGAAGAGGCTGAGAGCTGCTCCCCCAGAGAAGGCTGGAAAGGAAGGAGACGAAGGCCAGGGTTTCACCCAGTCAGACTCCCCTCTAAGAGAAGATCAGCTGGACGCCACAGGTAAGAGCCTCTCTCAGGGTTACAGGGATCATGGTTCAAAGCCAGGACTGGTAACATGTTAGCATTGGCTTTATCATGTGTGTGTTGGTTGTAGTAAGACAAGCAAAATATAATCTCACCTTTATTAAATTTAATGACATTCAGAAAAAAAGTTGCACAATATTACTTGTAAATGTGGTGCATTCCATCTTGAGAATAAAAACAGATGTGGCACACTGAACTATTTCCTGTCTCACGAGTATGCTACTGATGTGTCCTCCTCCTCCTGCTTCAAGGTGATTCTGAAGCTAGACAGCAAGAGCCTTCACTTGACATTTCTGGGTCCTCTGCTATGAGCAAACGCAAGAGGAACAAGCCAGGAAACTGGTGGGAGGTCAATCCAGAGAGGGGGGATGAGGACAGTGTTGCCGCTAGCAGTCCTCCTAAAAGGCCAAAGGTAAACAGAAGGGATGTTGGGAAGAAGTCGAAGAAAGCGGGAAAGCAGGTGAAGGAGGCAGCTGCGTCCCTCGAGCAAGACTCCGCTGGTGTCGTAGACGAACGAGCAAGAAGTGCAGCCAAGTTGCCACGGCAGCAAAAGGATGGAAAGGCTGTGCTGAAATCTAGACAGAGAAAGGTCAAAGGTGATGCCTGGGCAGGCCAAAAGAGGCTGCAGACTAGCAAAGGCAGACAGAGGAAGCTGCAGGAAGAAGACACTTTGGCTCTAGCCAATCATGTGGGGGAGGAGGTTGAAGCAGAGACCCACCAAGCTGCGAGCTTACAGGTCAACATGTCATCAGGTGAGCTGTTACAGAAAGTATCTCTGTCTCCCTCTCTCTCTCTCTCTCTCCTTTTCTCACTTTGTAACGCTGCCAAGCCATATTGGTAAATAGAGGCTGGTGTTTATGACAGTACGGGGGAGTTATTGCACTTGGACCCTGTCCAGTTAAATGGACCAAGTGTGGAGATAAAATATAGAAAATATAGACCTTTAGTACTGAAGTCTTCCTCTCTTCCATCTTCTTCACAGAGGCACCTGGGTCAGTGCGGAACTCCCGAGATGGGGAAGCCGTTAGTCGAACCGATGTTCCCCGGCCGCAGGGAAGACATCGGAGATCCCCCAGCAACTGGTGGGAAGGTCAGAAGCAGCAACAACCAGAACCGGAGGAGGACATCATCCCCTCTCCATCACCTCCACACCCAGCCCCAGAACCCAGGGCTCGGGTCCCAACGCCTGGGATGCGAGCATCAGAGCTCCGCATCGGAAGGGCAGGGAAGCTTGGTAGCGGCTCTCGGAAACCTTGCAACCAACTCAGAAAAATCCCCACGCCGCGACGCGCCGGCTCGCCGAAAACTCTCAAAGGCTCCCTGGCAGCCTTTGGCGCTATATACACGTCAGGCAAAACTCGCGGCAGGAACGCAGCCGTGCAGAACGTGCGTAAGAACTTACTAAACTCTCTGGAGGACAGTAGCAACCGGTCGAATGATCACATGTCCATCGATGGCAGCAGTCAGCCGGACTGCGATGATGTAAACCGGGAGGCGTGTAACCGAGTTTCGACCTCTGTTGTCCTGGATTCGGTGGTGCGACTGAAGACTGGAGATGTGCTCCCTGCTTCAGGCTGGCCCTCACAAAATCTTGGGTATAATTTCATCATTATTATTTATCTTTATTATTTATTTGGTATGTTTATGCCATTCATTTCTACAGCTTTTTAAAAGCTGAGGCTATATAAATATATATATATATATCTATATATTTTTTTTTTCTTGATAATATTTACATTGCTTTATCTCAATAGGACTGTTAAAAACAATAGATTTTTTATTTTAATGTTCTTGTACAATAGAATCACACCTTTTTTGTCTTTTCATGCAAAAGTGTTGCTGGTTTAAAAAGTGGACCTTCTTCAATGGTTGAGATTCAGAGCTTTGAGGATGAAGAGGAAGACCAAAGTAAGCCTCACAGCATTTTGTTCTGGAAAATAGTTTGAAATGTCTATATTTTGTTAGGACACACACACACACACAAGACAGACATTTATTTATATGTGTGTTAATGCGTGCAAATTCCTGTCAATGTGTATGAAACTAATCTTTTCCTCTCTTCTGTCTCTCATAGCTTTGCCATCCAGCCTGCGGATCCCGATGGCTCTGTCAGAGGGAGACATCTGCGGGCCTCTGCTACGACCTTTGACCCTGGTGCCTGACGATTGGCAGAACCTCACCTACTGGCTCAGAAAAGTGTGGCAGACCAATCTCAAACGTAATGCTACAGGATAAAAATACCAATTTCTGTTGAATCATAAAGGAAAATGCATTGCTGTAGAATATTATACTGCAGTTAGGTCTGGTCGTACAGATTTAGCCGTGTTGAATAACATGGAATAGAGAAAGAAAGTAAAGTACGTGTCCACACACTGGTATCTCCCAGTTCTTATTCACATGACTGCAGCTGACTTAGCCTACATATATATACACCCACCCACACACACACTTTTATTGGAAAATGGCATTCTTTTCTTGAAGAAGACCCTGGTGGGTTGAAATGTTGCGGCATGTTTTTAATCTAATAAAATCAGCTTTTTGGGGAGATTCCAGTTTTCAGACACTTACTTTACTTTTTGTCGGATACTTTTCCTCACAGAGGTAAGGAGCAGGACAGAAATGTGATTTCACCCAGATAACTCATTATTATGTGTGGGATAATTTTCTGTGAGGCGGCCATTAACAGGGAATAACTCCCAACAGAGTCATGCACGCTCTTCAGTTATTCCATGATAATGACCACCCTGCAGAACGTTATTCCACATATTGCATGGCTACCTATTGGGGATATCAGTAACATGACAACAAAGCATTGTTTAACATTGATTACATAGCAGTTTTAATGATTAAGATTACGTAAAAATGCCTACAGTTTACCTTGTTAAATTACTGATTAGCTGATTAGTTACGGCCTTCTGTTGTTCAACGTTCCGTTTCACTGTGCGTAACAGCGGTCTGTTATACAAGCAACGGTCTGTTATCAAGAAATATCAGACCGTAGAACGCTGGGAAATCCCACTGAAGTGAATTTAGCATTCTACAGCATTATAAAGAGCCGTGTAATAGATATCATGTCAAATATCAGCATGTGTAAGTCCTTAGCTTCTCATCTCATTGCTCATGAGGGAGACAGAAGGTCAGTTGTGATGGAGGTGTTCATTTGATCTATAATATCCTGAGGGGAAACCCTGCCAAGCCAAGGATCAGTGTGGATTTGCCAGTAGCCCTGGGAGTTCAGACTGTCTGACCTTCAGAGGACACACGAGGGGCTGACAGCAAGGGCTCCAGACCATTTACACACCTTGTTCTTTAATCACAGTGTTTTTTAATTTCCTTTGCTTCCTGTGTAGACTCGGGTCAGCTCATCACGGCCGACCACTTTCACTGGTACATGCACGAGGGCCGGGCCTTGGGCCACAAGTTCGACCTAGTGTGCAGCTCCTACGCCAATGGCAAGCTCCTACTGGGCTCCTACATGCGAAAACCGGAACAGGTGGATCAGCACACAACAACAGTGAGTTCCTTTTTGAAAGACTTGCCACAACCCATAGACCTTTTCAACAGTGAAAAACAATACCTGAATGTTATATTTTGTTCCTTAAAGTTCCTCTGCTACCTTTAAATCACATCAAACAGTCATATGTAATGTTAATATTGAAGCTTATGGAAAATGTATTACCTTGTTAGTCTACATAACAGTAGCTCTTCAAAAATGATCATCGCTGGTTCCTATCCTTTGCTGTGTATGTATTGATGTGACTTTTAAGATTACAAAATTTGTCAACTGTGAGGGAGCTCCAAAACAAAATGCCCTAAAACCCGAAAATGCTTTAACTTACTGTTTTGTTATTGCTGGGTTTTACATACATTCATTGGAAACAAAACAACGAAAATCCATTCAGAAATCAACAGCACCACAAAACATAGCCATGGGTGCAGATGATAACTTTAATTTTAGCTGCAGTGGTAGGCCCCTCACCTATGATTTTTGGATATTCACAGGCTAACTTGCTCGTTTCAGAGCGGAATTCCATCATTCTTGTACTGAATGAAACAGTGTGCAGCCCTCTAACAACAGCACCATAGGGTGAAACGTGCCATAGTTCTACTTTCACCTTAACCCAGGGGTAGGGTCCAATGTACATATGCTTCAGGAATAGCATGTGTGATTCGTGTGTGTTTGTCTCACACAACGCATGGCTGGTTATAAAATCCAAGGGGTGATAAAAGGGTCGTTAGAGAAGTGGGCGAATTCTCTATCGCCACTCTTATCTTAAGTATGTCCTCCCTCATTGTATAGCCCACCAGGTAATGTTTAACTGGTGCCCGAATGGTGACCTTGGCAATGGAAAAAATAATGGCAAACATCTTAAAGTTGTGTGTAGGTCATGTGACGTGTTTAAATGCGTTTGTGTTTTGCTCCTTTTTTGTTTCGTAGGTTTTTAATGTATATACAAGTTCTGTGCGTGTCCAAATCAGCGACCTCAAATCTGATTATTATCCTGGGCAAGCTTTTGTTGTCCCTCGAGGTATGTTATTACAGTATAGTATGTCCTTACAGTAGAAAATGTCTGTATAGTATAGTGGCATCACAATAGAATATGTCAGTACTGTAAAAAAGTTCAGCATCACATTTTATGATTTTATTCTTATTATTTTATTTAATTTTTTATAGTCTGATGAATGCAGACATTGTGATCCAGTAGGATAACCAGTAGGATAACAAAGTGCCCCATGTACTTGTTTCAGCACTTATACCATTAAGCAAGATTCCGGCTTATGCAGATTTTATTCAAGAGTAACAGTAGATATTTAAACAATGCTTTATAGGTCTTCTCGAGAGATCAGTGGTTACTGTTTAAGTTCTTTAGATAAGTCAATAACCTAGCTTTATGGTACACTAGACCTCAGGTGAACTTTAATATTGATTCTGTGTGGTTAAACTGGTCTGATCTAACTGAAGCTTTGTTTCCTCTTTGTTGTCCCCACCCTGCACACACACACACACACACACACACACACACACACACACACACACACACACTCACTCACTCACTCACTCACTCCCTCAGGCCAGTCTTACAGCATCCGCAACCTGACTCCCGTACCAGCCATTCTGTGGTATCATCGGATGTTTCTGGATATAATGGAGGATTCTTAAACCAGGGCCATCTCCTGTACAGAGCACACATTTTTGTAGATTGTCATTCTTTTCATTCATTTCCCCTACAACCTTCTCATTTAAAATTGGCAAATAAAAGTTGTGAAATATCACAGCTTTTGAAGGTTGTAGATTCTTAATAGTAGATTGAGCTCTAAGCTCAAGATATATATATATTTTTTTTCCTCAGTTTTAGTAAAAAAAAGATTCCAATGAATATGATGTATTTACAATGAGAAAGATGTTGGAACTCAATAAAAAAGTGCTTTTTAAAATAATTGTAAATAAAACCAAAACTTCCCCAAAAAATAAAATAAAATTCTTTGATTTTATCATCCTACCACTAGGGGTCATTAGACAGTCATTTTACAATGAGTGTCAAACACACGCATATAATGTTCTTTCCACCCATCCCATTGATGCATAGCAGTACTTTGGCAGGGTTTTCGCAGGGTCTTAGAAAGTCTAAAATTTAAAAATATGAATTTAAGGCCTTAATGTAATGTCATATTGTACAGAAGGTCTATAATACATTTAGTTTAGGTCTTAAATTGGTCTGAGTTGTGAATAATTACTGTAGATACAGTTCATGTGGACCATGACACTTGACTGAAGTGTGTCTTGTTTGAGGGAAAGTAGACATTTTATATTTCGTGTGAAGTTTGTAGTTGTAGTCTATAACATGATTAAAAAGTATATCCTATGGATGTGAAATCCATAAATTTCGCTTCAATTCCCACAAACCTGTGCAATTTTTATTTACCCGAAAGGATGTGTCGTTGTTCTTAAATTTCAATAATGGTCATAAAAATGTCTTTAAAAGTCTTATATTTATGTTGAAACCTGCAGAAGCACTGTTTGGGTATCTTGTGCGCTTGGATCTTTTATCCTGCTAGACTAGACTAAATTAAAATGTGACTTCAGTGAAACATACCCTCTGTAACTATTGTTACCTATTTTCTTTCTTTAAAATATTTTAAATGATGTATGATGTAAAATATGTTATGCTGTAGTGGGTTCTTGCAGTACAGGACAAGAGTGTGTGAATTGTGTGATGATCTGACCTCTGCATGTTCTCATTTTCTCTTTTGCTAAACAATAGATGTAAATTGTCCAGAAGGCTTGTGGAGATGATGGAGCTGGACTATGGTATTGGTTACGTTCCTGTGGAAGAAGCCTAAAATAATATTGTAATATTGATGTCGGTTCGGCAGTGGAAAGAGTGTTAAATCCACTTGTTTACTTTGTACAGTACCATTGAGTGGTCTTGAGTAAAATCTCATAATCAGATATCAAATATTGGGGATTTTTTCCTCTCAGCACGAAAGATGAGGTACAGGATTTGGCGTCTACGTTGGATGTTCCCACAATACCCTTTGAAATATACAGCATTGTCGGAAAAAGTGGGAAACTGAAACATAAGCCTTATATATTGGTGCACACAAATTTCAAGCATTGGCTCCTCTTCTGTGATTTACATTTCAAGCATATTCATCATGGAAGAAACATCAAATACATTCATTCTGCAGGACCAGTCATTCCAATGGAAACATCCAAGCACTCTGAAGTCCTTCCCTGAGAAGACATTTCCAGTCTTCTTTACCTCTTTTCTTTTCAATCACAACATGAGCATAGGAACATACCTGCTCTAGCCTTTGGAGAGTCATGTGGAATTGGCACTCCTCTATAGTGTAAAACACTCCTTCCATTATAGTATTGAAAAACTCTTGACTTTTGAAAACTGTTAACCTTGCTAATGCTAAATAGCCCCCCCTTCTTCAAAAATCAGTCATTTAAAAAAAAAAAAAATTCTCTACTTCTTTTTAGGCCTTTTTTGTTACCTGGAGATTTGTCTGGTTGTATGTAGAATTTCCTGTGTGGGTGTATGTAGGTCCTCTGAACCTACCTCACCTGCTTATCCATTTCTGTGTATGCTCTAATGGACTCTTCAGCTGGCCTGTCCTGGGCAGAATCTCTGAGTGTCTCTAAGTCAGCCTTGCCTGCAAACTTTGACTCTTAAGGCTTAGTATTAGCCCGAAGAGACTGAGCAGGCCTTACTCCTGAGACAGAAAACATACATTATTTATTGGATAGTGTCTCTGTACATAATGTAACCATCTGTGCAAATACCAAACACGATTGGAGTGTTGCACTTAATTAAAGCCAACAAGCATTTGTGCATCGTATTCATGTAAATTCTAAATTCCGACTGGATTATCAACAGCTCATTTGTTTTAAACCAATACTGTTCATAATGTGAAAATATTAAACACTGGTATCACCTTCTCAAAATACCATTTTCATCATTGATTTCTATAGCTTCTCCCATAGGCTCTATAAAAAAGAACAGTTGGGTGACTTCAGTTTGAAGACTTGACATTATTGGAAATCTCAAATATTCACATTTTTAAATACAATGAGAAATCTGTTCAGTGATTGTAGCCAGACCTTGGAGGAATCTGTAGTACGTGATATGCAAATAAACATTCGCTAAGAATTTGTACCACACAGCTTGCTTTCAGATTTGTTGAAGGAGCTGAGTGGAATTCCTTAGTTTCAACTTGTTTTGAACATCAGCCCACGGGGCACTCTTCTACTGACTTCCCCTCTGTGTTTAACATAACAGCCACAAGTAGTACGTTAGGGTATTTACAAGACAGCTTGCTCAGCGTTGCTGTTAAGCAGACTAACTTAAGGAGATATCTGAGAAACACGCAACTAATGTAATTCCAATGATGCAATGAAGCTATTAAACTGGAAAAGGTTATATCCATATGGATTGACCGTTTTATCCAGTTAGTTGGAAATGCAGGCACACACACACACTCACACACATAACGGCACAACTAAAGGGCATAGGTCTGTGTTGTGGTGTGTGCTGCCTGTGTGTGTGTGAGCCAAGTTTTTCCAAGTGACATGAGGCACTGCATGTTCCAGGAGGCAGCCCTACTTTACATGTAGCACAAACCTTATGGATGGGTGTGTGTGTGTGTGTGTATGCAGGAAGTCTTGTGCTTCATGCTGGCCTCAAAATAGCTGGATCACACACAGAGATGTGTTCAGAAATTATCACATGTGGTGATTTCAACGTCAAAGCTTTGAAGTTTCATTTGTAATTTATAGATAATAATAAAATATCCACATGAATACTCAAAAAGATTTCATTTTGGACTAATCTTTGTGGGCCTATGGTTTATTTCTGCCTTAAAGTTGCTCTAAAATGCATCTGAGGGTTATGCTGACTTTAGATCTTTCATATCAGATCATAGCCAATCTCCATATCACTCAATCTAAAAGAGCATGTGTAATATCAATATTAAAGTTCATGGCTAATTTATCATGTAAATTTAAAGTTGATCCAAAGCACGATTTTAAAATCTTTAATCCTTATTCATGCACTTGAGCAGCCTCGTTGCATGTGTTTCAGATTGCACTCCTATCAGTGGAAAAACCGTGCAAGATAAGAGGGCGCTGCAGGTCGACGGCCTCCACACCCTGTGTGGAAGCAAACAACTAATGACAGGAATCTACTGCGCATGCAACAACATTGACAGATAAAAGCACCTTCACCGCATCTTCACCCAACCTGACTGACAGGCATCTCTGACATACCCACCTAACTGCTGATTGGTGTTACTTCTACTTACCAAGGCGGTTGTTCTACCTGCAGAGCATGTACAGCATTTCCTGTTGTGCTTTTGAATATAATTTCAGAATGTCATGGTATGATTTGTGAACAAATGTGATTCTTGTGCCCCTTAACATGCATCTGTTTTTTAGTCATGGAGGCAATTATTAAAGAGTTGTGTCCATGCACAGCATGCTCCTGTCATGCTTGGTTTCAGAAGCTCTCTGCTGTAGGTGACACTAGGACAAATCAGAACACCAGAACAGCTCAGACTATTCTAGAATATTCCTCGACTCCTGTGCACTGACAAAAAGTAAATGACACCATACAAAACAGCATAGCACAGCAGAACAAAACACGTCTCGATAAAAGCCCAAAATATTCAGGACAACTTTCTGTCTGGTCTGAGCGCAGTGTGATGCTCCTTTATCTCCAGCAAAAGTTGCAGAGACTCTCACTGCAACCACCCCCTCCCCCCACTCCACCCCACCCCCATCCGCACACCCACCACACACTCACACACTCACACACCTGGCTCTTCTTCACTTCTCTGTGAGTGATAAAGACCTACCACACACACCGTCAATGTGCCAGTAGAATATTTTAGTGAGGACATGGAGTTCTGTTTGGGGGGAAGGGAGCGGAAGCACTCCTCTGCCTTCCCTTCTTCAGGTTAACACTGCAGTCCAGCTGGGGGGAAAGACTGCGAAAAGTGGCTGTGTAAGTGGTGTGAAGGTCGTTAAATCAAAAGCAACATGAATTATGACAGAGTCTGTCACCAGTGACAAACCCCAGCTTCACACCTTATTGCCTCTCTCTCTCCCTGTCTCTCCGGTGTGTCTCAAGTCAGAGGCTTTTACTCAGGGCTGCTGCAAGCATCTTTGAGTCCAAAATAAGTTATTTTTGCTACTTAATAGGAAATCTGCTGACCTTCTTCACTTGACCATCATCTTCACCAGCTTTCACTGCAAAAGTGGCAGAACTGTTTGCAAAATGTGAAGTATGTATAACAAGGTCATAGCCTTAATGGAGAAATTATTTAATTATAAGGGCAGACTCGTGGAATTATTTCCCTGTTGATATTTTGTGCATTTATAAAGCACTTTCTATTAAAACTTATTAAGGAAACAAATGTTCAGCACACTTGTTAAAGAGTGTTTGATATCCATTCTTAATTAAGTCTGTTTACAGGGGTGTGACATGAATGTAAAGGCTTTCCTGTGTCATTTTGACTGATGACAGGCCTGTATGTGCTGATTACCTTCCCATGCAGTAAGTTTGTACCACGCAGCCGAGGAGGGGAGAGTCGTCTGGTTTGTTGTAATCCCCTTTCCCATTAAAATACAGACGCCGAGAATGCAGATTAAGTTGGTTTTTCCGGTGTGTCAGTACAAACAGAGCAGGAAACGAAAATGTCATCCCCCTTTTTTTTTGAAGATGTCATTTCGGTATTTGTTTGCATCTCAGGCAGATTTGTTTAAGACCAAAGATGTAATGGAAAGGCCTCACATACAGCGTCTTGTGTGTGTGCCGAACACCTTTGTATAAGAGGCTCATTGCAAATGTCATGTAGTTTGATAGCTCAATGTTTTTTCTGTCATATAAAGATAGCAGTTTTGACATATTCAGTAATCTAACAGCATAGTCAGTTCACATTACAGCAATACTCATTCATGTTGGTCAATCCAAACACAATTTGGATGAAGCAATTCCAGGTTTCTCTTTTAACAATATACAACATGATTGAATAATTTTGGCATGGAGGTAGTCTACTGTGCTTAGTCTTGATACGACGTGATGTGTAGCACCAGCGTTGCATTGCTGGGAGCGGTGATTACAGATCTGGGTCTCTAAGACCGACCCTTGTGGGCTTGTGTTATTTCTCTGTATTGTTAGTGCTCGTTCTGGGTGGATTTCTTTTTGGCAAGCGGCATCTATCAGTCTAAAGTGATGCCATTAAAATCAAATTAGCTACACAATAAGCTCTGTGCTGCTGCTACTGCCGAAGTGTGCAGTGCTACCCTGCGATGCAGTCAAATTGGGTTGCAACTGATATTCCATGGATAAATCCTGGAAGTGGCCATCGGCAGAGTGGGTGTTCACTTGCTTAGTTCCATAGCCAGCATTCAAATTTGATGTTTGTAACTGTTTGGTTTTTATTAACATTTTATTAAGGTTAGTTTAGGTTAGTTGCTAGACCTAGTTTAGTCTGTATGTGATCTGTATATTTGTGGGGTACACAAAACAAATATGAGTGATTAGACTGTATGTGTGTGTGTGTGTGTGTGTGTGTGTTTTCATGTGTGGAGGGTTATCAAATTACAAATAGAAATAAATCAAATAGATTTAAGTCCTGAAATATTTTACAACTGCAGAATTGATGAAAATGAAACAACCAACTGTTGCACAAACAAGTCCAGTTTAAATGACATGAATCAGGATTAAGTCACCATGCTGATTAAATTTCTTGATTATACGTTTATTATTACTGTTTTCCTATATCTGCTTCTGTTTTCTTCATTTTGCTAACATCTAGAAGTCTGTGCGATTCATGTCAATTCTTTTCTATAACAACTGTCCGTGATCATTGCTGAATATGTCATTCTCTTTATCTCATTGCATCTTTATCGAGTTTGAATAACCTGACATTACTAACTGGTTCATAAATGTATACGAGTATGAATATTCTACATTAAACTACATAGTATGAGTATTCTTATGTGAATTATCATTATATTCATACTTTTGGATTACCACTATGAGACATATCTTGAACTTAATTATATTTATAGGAAAAAGACCACAAATGTGCCGTGGTATTTCTGCCCAGTCTGATAGACTGCAATCATTGGTTCAGCTGCAGTTAAAATAAATGCGGTTCCAGTTCTCCAAACCCCTTTTCCTATAGCTACTTAATTAAACCTCCAAAACTGGTAGTTAGAGCTGAACATTTCCAAACAAAAACTGAACAGAGAATGATATTGAAAACAAACCAAACATTTCTCAAGCTTTTTGTAAGACTTATACAACGTGGAATGACCACAGAGGTTGGAAGTCGCCCTGATCAGTTAACATTTCCAAATGCAAATGTTAGCTATACTTGCCACCTTCAGTACAAGGGACAAAAACAAAGCTATTTTCAGGAAGGAATGCTGGTCAAGGCTTATGAACACTGAAACAATGACAGCCTAAGCCTGTGCCTGTCCCTCACACACACACACACACACACACACATGCACACTCTCTCTCTCTCTCTCTCTCTCTCTCTCTCCCTCTCAACACTTAACATATTATTTATTTTTGAGGAGCAAAACCACAAGATTTTCACTCTCTTATACTAGTATAATGATATGTAATAAAGACTATCTTGGATATTGAATCTTGAGTCCTAGTCTCCATTACTTTTAGTGAAGTGTTCCTGTTTGAAAATCTAATTATTGATTACGCTGGCATCTCCCAGAAACAATAAACGATTTCTCTCAAGCATCTAATTTTGTGATGCCAGCAGGGTACACAAAACCAATTACCAAACCCCCTCCAAACACCCCCCCCAAAAAAAAAAACAGAAACACTCAAATCCGACATCATTCATTTACTGGTGTTGACCAACCATGGACCTGTATTGAACATGACTCAGGTTATATACAAACCTACATTCTCCTTCTCCATTCTCCAAGGGATATTGTTAGTCTCTAGGCAGCTGTGGCCTACAGGTTAAGGCCTTTAAATTTGTAACCAAGAGGTGGCTGGTTCGAGCTCAGAAAAAATTGGAAAAAATGTGGGAAGGGGATGTTATTGAACAGGTCTCTGCCATGCCCACATTTATGAACAAGGTGTCCTTGACCAGGGCGTGTACATGCCGTATAATTTATCTGACCTTGTAAATCCAATAGGGCATTAAAACAGTTAACTTTCTTTTTGCCACCTGCATCTCTAGTTTAAAAGGCCCTACTGAAAGTGCCCTGCAATACATTTTTGGGGAGCTTCTCAAGTAAGACGAAATGGAAAACAGCATCAGAAGTTAGAGATTAATCACCTTCTTCCTCAGGTGCAATTGCCCGCCTTTCTTCTGCGTGTGTGTTGATAAGAGACAGACACTATAAGTCAATTCAACTGAATACCTGAAGTTGTCCTCAAGCAAAAGTAATAAGTATGAGGAGACAAAAGTGGATAGACTCACATCAGATAAACTGAGAGCCAAATTTCTTTTTTTTTTCATTATTATTATGATTCAATTCAACGTGTCTGCACATTTGAAAGCATCTGACATTTATTCTTTATCAAAACAGAAAGGAAGGGCTTGAAAATGATAAAACAGTTGAACCAATTTGAAATAATTATGGTTGGACAATGCACAGTAAAATATGAAAGGTCTATCATATCCCAAGGCATTGTAGTCTAACAATAAGCCATGAAGATGAGGGTCAAAATGTCTTCTGCTTGTTTCCAGACAGTCTGAAACCATTGGTAGCATTTTCATGAGAAGTAAAAACACTTGTTGTTTTGGACATGGGACATGTACAGATGCATCGAACAAATATGAATTAAAACGAAAGCCATTCAGTTCTAAAAAAGTGAAATCGATTGTGTGTCATGAACCTACTGATATTCATTGTTCTCAGCATTACAACCCAACCAAACTCCTGCATCAATTGATTACAAGCTCTTTGCAAATTATCTTCACTTCATGAAGTAACACATTGGCATCATCGTTTAGGGATTGCGTTATGTTGTTGTTTCATGTGGCACCGACACTCACAAACTCAAAAAAATTTTTTTTTTTTTGTATTTTTATATTTAAAAGATCTGTGGGATCATCAAGAATACATGAAAGCATGGTCATTCATTCATTGCTTTTTAAAATACGATTCATCTGATAAAATACCTTGCTTAGCAATATATAAATACTCAGAAATGCCTCTGAATGCAACACATCATCAGTAGGGTAAAACTAACCTGCTTCATGATGGTTTAAATCCAGTTCACATTTCCTATTTGTGGGTGAACGATCCACACTTGTAGTGAATTCTACATGCCACAGTATAAAAAGCACAACATTCTTCAAGCCTTGCAAGTCAAGGAAAATGAATCAAACACTTGACATTATTATGTTATTGTAGGGCCTGTT
>PYXC01001844.1:3547500-3602500 GCA_015244755.2 Tenualosa ilisha | reverse complement strand
GCCTAATATGCCGCTTGCCATATCATTAGAAGATGATATAGGCCAAGACTACCAGAAACGTACCACATCATCCGACCCCCCCACGATCATACTGACAGGCAGCGTGAACAATCTCCCAACCCGATGGCCAAGCCTCAGGACCGACCACTCGGTCTCAGCGTTCGTTCGCTCGCTCGCTAGCTCACTCTTCCTGCTGCTGCTGCTGTAGTGACAGACAAGCAAGGCGTGCGCGACCAAAGGAGAAGTGTTCACTCTCTCACCTCCCCTCGAGCTGCCCTCCATGCACACGCATGCAATTCAAAAACCATCTGTCCACACCAGGGCCTCCTTAGTGGTGTAGAGGACATGAGCTATACCTTAGAAGTGAAATGTAATTACAGAGGGGTACCAACACACCATATGTATTCTATATAAAAAGAATATCTCATGTAGCGTAGATTTGACAAGGAACCCTTGGCTTCTGAAGATATGGTATAAGTGTGATAAGCTCAAGGTGCTCTGAAACATTACTTATAGGAGCTGGCCAATGTTTCATAACCTCCAGAAGCCATCACATAGGTCTACTTAATGCCTAGAAGCAGGCAGATTGCTGAGTGTTAACAAGTAATTTTCAAGCCTAACAGCATCATTTGCTACTTACTTTTACATTGCTGAATATGTCAAAGATCTTCTGTGCCTATATGGAAGCCATTTAAAATCTTCTTTACCATAAAGTGGGGCCACATTTCTCTGAAACCATGGAGGTTGCAAAGCATATACAGAGCAAATTGAATCACCTGAGGTTTGAATGCTTTTTATAAACAAAAAGTCAACCTTCGTACATTGTCCATTGCTTAAATTATGTGTTGAAGTCATTTAGCCTGGTGAGAGAGGGTTCCTATTAACAATACACACGCAACCTTGAAGAGGATTTTCATTTGGTGTGACACAATGAAACATCCTTGTAGGGTCAACACATGGGAGTGTGGAGGTGGTGTTTCAGTGGTGGACCTTGATGCCTGCATTGGTGGTGACTTTTCAAGGCAACCCAGCACCCTCCACCACCACTGCACCACACCCCCAACCCCCACCCCAAACCTCTCCACCCCCAAAGCTCCCCATCAGGGGCTGCCAGTGATATTGTTGTGTTGCCGGTGCCTCATTCCATAGCACAATGACAGCTGGAGAGGATTTCATACACTGAGCCTTCAGCAATAAAAATCACCCCCAATTTTACACCTGGCAGGGATCAAAGAATAAGGTATCCATGCAGCTATCAACATGCAACTCTTCTTGGAGGACTGCGGGTGTATGCATTCCTGTGAAATTGCTGATAAACAAATAAATTCCTGACTAACTATATATTTATCTAAACCTTTAAGTAAAGAATCTGTGTCTTTGAAGTGGCTTGGGGAAGTGGCGTGGTGAGGCATATCTGGTGCTTTCAACTTACACTTTCCAAGGCATACACAGTATAGGGCAAACATGTTGAACACACTGACATCTTCCTCTGTAAATGTAACAGTGAATCTTTTATTATGGAATGGTCCATTGGATTTTCCATTGGTATTACAGTTTTTCTTGATTGCTTTGATGCAAGAATCCACATTTTCAAATCAAAGGCCTAAACAGGAGCACTTTGCCCAAAGTCACACATTTTGTTTGCAAAAGGTTCTAACCGTAGCAAAGCATTTAAGACATGCAGCAAAAGCAAAATTTTCCTTCAAACAACACAATCAGTGATCATATCAGAGAGTACTCTCAGTCAATTATGACACAAAGGAGGACAAAATGCAAAACTTTGCTTTTGCCTTAGTCTATACTAGTCTAATTACTCTATATTCTGTTGGTCTCTTTCACCCACCCTTGCAAATAGCAAACAGCAAAGGTGGTCTCTTATATGCAAGAAGAATGATTGTGGATTGAAGAATTATGGAGGAGGAGATTTACATACTGACAATAGTAATTCATATGTCTTCTTGGCTGTAAATAGATTCTTTCCAGTTGTTCAAGCTAGTAATTCAATGGAGTTTAGGAACTTTCTATGAAAGCTGTGTTAAATGTTTAGAAAAACTATGTGAAAAAGGTGTGAAACCTATGAAAACAGGTTAACACAATTGGATGTGCTGGGTTCAAGTGGATCCCCATTTCATTAATTGCTTGTAACACCTGTAACTCAGGAAATGGGAATGTAAAAATACCTAAATCATTTTCAGTCCATAAAGTTACATGTAATAGTGGAAAGGCATAAGAATAAGATACTGAACATACAAGGGAAAAGTAGTACAATGCAAGGAAATCTAGGAACCTGCTTTTGAATCTGAATCTTATTTTGCCCTCTATCATCTGTCGTTAATATCGTTAATAGCATTGTAACTACATATTGTAGTATTAATAGCATTGTTACTACAAATTGATGAGCTATAAAAAGGTTTTCTTTATAAAGGTGTCATACAAGAAGCATGTCTAAATGGGTAAAAGCAAAGGGCTCCAAGGCCTTTGTAACCTTTGAAAAACAAGGGATCACCAGAGCACAAACACGTTTTCAGTGTTGTCTTTTTTTATGGTGATGCACAGACTAACTTTTTGATATCAAAAACTTTCTCATCAGTGACAGCAAAGAGAGAATCATCCATTATGTTAAACTAGTCATTATCATACTGTAAACAAGAAAAAGTAACTTACTTGAAAAATTTGAAAAATTTCTGAAAAATTTGTTGTACACTAGTCATCTCAAATAAATTATGTTTACTATAACTTGAAAGAGACTAGTTACGTTTACTTAACTAGTCCATAATACGATATGACAATGTACAATCAGGTAAATCATGATAACAAGCAAATGCTCTTGTTTCTTGCACTACCTCAGTGACTTTTAATTACTAGAAATATGGTAAATATAGATCATATTAAAATGGTACCAGGCAAACCTGCGATTTTTCACCTCTAGAGCTCCCCCTACAGGCCCCGTTTGAAAAAAAATATCAGCAGCATTGTTCATTCTCACCAATCCTTGTGGATTTGATTGCAAACCAAAGCATAGGAACCAGTGGTGATCATTTTTGTGGGGTTATGTAGACTGACAAGGTAATAAATGCTAGTGATGTGTGTGTAAGTTTTGAAACGACCTGCAATCATCCTACGCTTTCAACCAACCCGACCACAGACCAACCCACAAAAATGGCTGAACACCAAATAATGTCCCAAAATTAGTCTTGGACTGGACATTGGCCTATTAGGATGCAAAGACTCGTGCCGCATTTGTGCCATGTTCATCTGCCTGTTTTGTGGCTGTCCTAGATTGTGTCACAGCAGGCTCCATAAAACAAAGCTGGCACCTGTATCACCCTCATTTAAGAGTACTATTTCCTCAAATGTTTCCCAAACTTTGCTTTTTGTATATGTGTTTTTTTTTTTCAATTTTCCTCATCTTTGTCTCCATCTCTCTCATGTCAGCCATGCATGCACCAAGTTTAGAAATATTTATTTTTATATATGAACTTTAAAGTCTAAACTTAAAATTTAATTTCTCAAGTGTATGAACAGGATGAATCCAAAAAGCCTCTCTACATCACAGTTTAACTATTAAGAACATTTTCAAAAAGAGGAAGAAACATCACTCCATCACGAAATGCTACGCCCATGAAGTCTGTGAATTTCGGACCAGGGAGACAGATATATACTAGAAAAACAACCCAATAGCCCGGTACCACTTAGAAAGAGTTCCAGGAAGACTCACAGGCAGCAATTGTAATTTTATAGAGAAAACAACAGGCAGTCTGCCCTGCATCATCACTATGACCTCTTTAAACGTTCCTTTACTGAAGAGAAGGTATCCTGAAGCCCGTTCAAGCTTTTCTTCACAACATTTGGTAAAAGCCTATAAAATGGTAAGAGAATGTAGTACCACCTGAAGTCCTGAAGCTCTGTCTGAGTGGTCCTTGGTTCTTGAGCCACTCCTCTGACTCCCCAGTCAGAAATCTTGCAAAGGGCTCTTGTGCTTGGTCAGTTGATGGTGGCAGAGTGATGTTCCTTCCAATTGTGTTATAATGGCCCCAATGGTGTTTACTAAAGGATTCAAAAACCTGCATTGATTAGTTTTACAATACGGTTGCAAATGTCTTAGTAAAGCCCTTTGCTTTTACTCATCATAAGATGTTCCTTCTGTGATACTTTTATAACAAAAAAAACTTTTAACAGCCCATCGATATATACTAACCAAGCGAATCTTAATATGCAGAGAGAAAATTTATTGTGCACTTGTTGTACATTTGCACAAAAACTCTATTTCCTTTATTTCCACACCGCTTGCAAATCATCAACCAGCTATAGATGTCATGTATTTTCATTTCGAGCTGTGAAACCAACGTCATTTGTGCCATTCCTAATGGTATCATTCCCTGTGCTTTGTGTACACATAGCACAGTTAGTTACATTCCTTGGCACAGTGGGAAGTGTAAAGACCCCCCACAAAGTCAAATTGTGTGCACTGTGTCAGAGATAAAACAATATGTTTGCTTTTCCTCTGTCGCAATATACCCACGCCCAGTGGCTGCATAATGCCAGTGTCGGACCGTTTTTCTTATAAAACCAGAAATATACTGAACATAATACGAGAGCTATACTGTGACCGATCATGTCTTTCTGGACCTCTGCGCATTGCCTGAGAAGGTTATGGTGAATGAATCATTCTCACAAGAGCTAGGGTGGATGCTTGTCACGTTATTCAGCATGTCAAGCAAAGACACATGCTCACAAGGGGCAAGGGTGTTAGAAGCGGAAGACAGTGCCGCATACAACTTAGCCATTAGAATTGAGACCCTCTCCAGAAATCTTTTTATGCTTGTGTTCCGGAACCTCCTTCCAAATACTCCTCATTTGGATTGACATAGGACAGCAAGTCATCTTTCTGTAAAATAAACCTTGAGCCCGCTGAACCAATAATATGCAAAAGTTGTGTCGGGAAGTACCTCTTGACAGTTTGATGGAGTTCAACTCTGCAGCACAATTTCTATAAAAGCTTTCCTTGGCTTGACATCAAAATAATTCACATGATTTGAATCCCAATCTTCAGCCTCCTTGCCTGCCTTTTCATTTTGTCAGGTTCAGGTTAACCTGACCTGTGAAAGGCAAGTAAAAGAAAATAAATTCCAACAGTTAATGTTAGTATTATAACATATCATAGTTTCATTAGTGCTGTCGATCTTAATGTGTTAACGCATGTGATTAATGTAGTTTTCTTTTCTTTTACGTATATTAATCCTGCGGATGCATACATCACACTACCTGCCAACGCTCTGCTCAGTTACACACACCGCAAGGGCTGTAGTTAAGTTCATCCACTCACTTTGTTTTGTTTGCCAGTGTGTTTCAGAAGGCCACTGTAGGTACTTTTAACCACATGCTAGTCCACTGTATGGACTTTGTAAATAATTTAGGACAACGTTTGGAATTCAGTGACAGGATTTCCTGATTGTACCATGCCTATCTTTCAATGATGTTTTAAATTCAGCGCTTTGTCAGCTCAGGACACAAGAAACCCTTCCCAGAAACCTTGTTAATAGTTCTGATATATTTTTTGTAACAACAACGAGGTTGTTGAAATATGCAGTGTCTCTTTGTCTGTACCCTCTGTCCAGGGCTAAAAGAGTTTCTCTTTGATATAAATACAAGCAGCAGAATACACGCAGAATAATGACGGTTGTAGATGTAGAATGGCATTTTTCAAAGAGCTGATGGACACATTGGATGAGAGTACAAGAAAAAGGGCACAGTAGATTTGAAGCAAGGGGGAGCATGCAGAATTTGTGCACCTCGGATGCGAGTGTGTGTATGTGTGTGTATGTGTGTGAGTGTGTGTGAGTGTGTGTTGGGGGGGGGATGCATGTGGTCGGTCACCACTGGGCATCTCTGTAATAGACAGCCTATGGCAACTATATTCTTACCCGTTGAGTTGGATGTGTAGGAAACCGAGGAGCGCCACTTTGCTGAAGCCTGAAGCCTGAAGCCTTTGCTGAACGAGGACATGTGTGAGATTCTTCACAAAAAATAAAGGAGAATTCTGTAACTTTAACTATGGGTGATTAATTGTGATTAATCTTCATTACCTCTATTATGATTAATCAGATAAATACTTTTAATCAATTGACAGTACTAATTGTAATATATTTTAATACACCATCAAACATACAAATTCATAAAATATTAATGGGCAAATCCACGTAAATCTGTTACGTCCCTAACACCAACACAATGCCATGGTTTTGTATGATGTGAATGATGGCGACATAAAATCTGAACATTCACTCTTCTTGGTTGTAGAACAAATTTTATAAAACTATAAAACTTTTCATAAAATCATTCACATCATACAAGTACCATGGCATTTTCTTGCCGTTTTTGTTTGACAGTTTGCGTGGAATTACCCTAATACGTGCTGGAATTGGCCCAAGTGTCATTAATGTTTATGATACGTGTCATGTCTATATGTTTATATCTGGCTCATGTCACCCTTATGCAGACCCCTTCAAAAAATGAGTGCTGTCTAATTGTGTGTGTGTGTGTGTGTGTGTGTGTATGTATGTGTGTGCACACGTGTGTGTGTGTTTGTTTGTGTGCGACCATGTATTTGTGTGTGTGTGTGCATGTGTGAAAATGAAAAAATAATTCCAAACACCTCTGTGAATACAGAGAGGAAAGCCACCGCTTCATTTCATGGAATTTAAGGCACATCCATGTAGCAGTCGTCGTGGGCTCTCCAGCACACAACTTCAGATAGTGTTTGTCTCATTTAAATGCTGATTCTTGAGTCCTGAGATAAATTTTAATTGAATTCAAATGGCTTGCGCCATTGTCGATGCAATTGCAGCCAGAGATGGAAGACATGAATGTTCATCAACTGCAACTCGGAATCATGTTTTTTCAACACCTCTCTTGTGACCTCTTGTGTTACAATATGAGACATTATTTAAGGTAAGCTCACAACATTTTGAATGTAAACTCATTTTCTTTGGTATATTTCTTTGAAATTTTGGTTACATTAAAAAGGGATTTATCATCCTGCCTTATTTTCATGAAGCTCATAAAATCAAAGGAAACAGAAAGCAGGATGAGAACATGGCATCATCACAACACAAATATCAGGTGCAGAGATTATATCCCAGGTCTTTATTTTAGTCACATATCGACAAAATCAGTTTCATCCTTGTTGGACCCCATTGGACAGTGAAAACATACATCACGCTGATGTATGCAAGAGTACTGATTACCCCTCAAAATGTATTGAACTGTATGCATCTCTCATGTAATCATGTACAAACAGACAGACAGACATATATGCCCTATAATGATATGGGGCGGTGGTGGCATAGTGGTTTAGGAACCTGGCTAGCATGCCAGTAGGAATGGGGAATTGTGAATTTGAATCCCAGCTGCCACCGTTGTGCCTTTGAGCAAGGCACTTAACCCTAGGTTGCTCAAGGGGAGATGTCTGATGTAATTGATAGCTCACAAATGTTAACTGCTTTGGGTAAAAGTGTCTGCTAAATGCGCAAATGATGAATGGGACACGTGCAAAACAGCATACCCAAATGATAAAACAGCGAGATGTAACTGAAGTAAAACAATACAAATGGGGTGAGAGAAAGCTAGGTCAGAGGTCTGTCATTAGTGAAAGTAAAACAAAATCTACCAACATGTTGTGATGTTATTCTCTGGATTGTGCTTCAGGCTTGTAAATTATTAAATCATGTAGTCCGGTTTCCAAGAAACAAAAGCAAACAACACAATGAGAAGACCGACTGAATGTAAGAGTAACAATCGGTCTAACTTAAACAACACTGTGTACCTCAGAAAGCCACTGAAGCCACTAAAATGAAAGTTGTAGTCTTGCTGATCCAGACTCCTTATTTATCTTAGAGGAGTCTGAATCAAGAACCACTAAAAAGTGCTTTTGACTCTGAAGCAGCAGGCACTTACCACATAGAGCAATTGTGTACTTCACTGAAATGTCCATTTTTGTTTGGCATGGCAGAGAAACTAAGGAGAGTACCACTGGGCTAAGAGCTATTTCATCACAGAATTCAGCACAGTGTAGAATACAAGAGAACACTTCTACATGTGTCTTTTGTAGACTGCTTTTATCTGTTGTATTTTTTTTGCTGCTTCTTACTCACCAGACAAACCAGTTTATTGATTAGTTTACATTTTGTTTTGTCAGACTTACAGATAGAGAGAGCGACATACAGAGTGAAGGTCCTCTCATCTGGAAACTGGTTAGTCTGTTCAGTAAACAGTGGTGTACTTTTCTCTGTCTTACTCATAAGCTGTAGGACCTCTCTGTAGCTGAGCCTGTAGTGTAACTTCAAAGTGTGTTTTTTGCACAAGCACCAAGCAAACACGTTATGCATTTTAAGGTGAAGGCCATTTCCATTGTGTGGCCGAGAAACTTGCCAGAGTGTGTCTATGCATGCATGTCAGAGAGTAGAGACCCTCTATGGAAGATTGTATTTACATGATGTCCTAGCTCCACATAAATACAACAAATAACATTTATACAAACAAAATATCAGGGCACCCTAGCATCCCTGCAGTTACTGCACAGTGATTTCCTATATGTTTCCCAGTAAATAAAGACTACCTCATTAAGCATTTTGTTGAGCAAAAAACAGTTAAACAACAAGGATGAAAGTTCTCAACAAATAAGAACAAACACTTAACAATCTATCTGTGAGATAAAGTTTCTGAATAAACCAAACATTCAGAATTTGCCCTTCACTGCTATACTTTCATACTTTGTGTTTCAGTGACAACAAACGAGTTCGCTCAAAGCATTTCCTCAATAAAGCTTAACAACATGTTCAACTTTGCTAGATAGACACACAGTCCCATATGGGTCACATTTGATGGGTTCGCTTCAGGGGCAGAAAATTGCAAAAAGTCTGAGAAAGAGTCGGGTGGAACTGCTGGCCCGGATGGGGCATTCTGTCCAGTCAAAGCTGCGGATATTGTGGCCTGGTTGTTTTGTGGTTCCAGGCTGTGTTTGGCTGTCGCACTGTGTTCAGAGGGTGTTCAGAGGAGCGGTGGTCTGCTATCGAGCACATCGCTCCTCTGAGGTCTCGTTTCGCCTTCAGACAGCAGGACTGCGTCTGATCTGAGTGCCTTTGGGCACTGCATGTGGCAACGTCAAAATGTTTTTTATCTCTTTGCTTTTCTCCCTGTTTCACTTTCTCTCTCTCTCTCTTTTCTCTGTCTCTCTCTCTTTTCTCTCTCTCTCTCTCTCTCTCACACACAGACACACAAACACTCTTTCCCTTCTCCTCACTGTCTCTCTCTCTCTTTATGTGGTACACACAGACACACACACACAGACATACAGATTCTCTCCATCACTCTCAGTCCTACACACACACACACACACACACACTGTCAGTCTCTCTCATTTCTCTGTTGCTCTGTTGCCCAACCAGTCTGCTTGTACCTGCATGAGATAACTCAGCCTCAACCTTGATAGCCAATCAGGGGCTTTGGCATTACCAACCAGCCATTTCTTAACACTGCTCTCCTCAGGGTTGTTTGATCTGACCAAATTGTTCCAAGTGCCTAAGTGACTAATTTGCCCTTTGTGTTATACAGCCATCATGTTCCTCCCTAGTTACTGACACTTGCTGACTTTAAGGGGTGATAACTGTAAGACCGCCTGTTAATCATCAGCTGAACATGTTTTTAAAACTTTTACATAGGTCAGAATTTTACGCTTGAATTATGTCAGGTGGTCATCGAACACCCTGTACTTTCAGCTCAGGTTATCAAATATACCTGAGAGAAACATCCGGAATCCTCTTGTGAGTCAAATTGTTTGTGAAGATTTATTTTTTATAACTTTATATGCAACCTTTACGATCTCTCGGGCCCTAAAGTGCTGCTGTTCCTGCCAGCAGAGAATTTCTTATTCGCACAAATGAGCAGGGAGAGCGATCCACTGACCTCCATGGCTAGACAATGATACATACTCTGATTGCCTGATGTGGGAACACCTTTTCCACTCTTCGGTCTGGAAAAACAACATTTATGTCACAAGGAAGCTATGGATAATTTGCTTTTACAATTTCCTCTTACAGTCTGTGTGTATGTGTGTGTGCGTGTGTATGTGTGTGTGTGTGTGTGTGTGTGTGTCTGTGTCTTTGCCTGGGTTTGTGTGTGTTTTTGTGGAAACCGGATCTGCAAGTAAAGTCTGTGTTCTTGCTTAACCCCCCCTGGTCTTCTCTCTTCTGCCACTTTTTTTAATCTGACAGTATATTTAATGAGTTACCCGCCATCTGAATGCTGATTCCTGCCAAAGTCATTAGCAGTCCTGTTGCACATGTTTAGCGGTGATTAGCTGTCTGTGTAATGCTGGAAGGGGATAAATGCAGGAGGAATAAAGACCATGGTAAACTGTGTAGTGTCCACAAGCTGTTTTAATGACTTGAGTCTGGCAAACAACCTACAGGGTAAAAAAAAAAGAATTTTTTTTTAAAAAAAGCTTGAAATTGACCATTTGGCATCATCGGTTGCTGTTTTAACATAAACGTTTAGAAGAGATTGTGGGACTTCATTCTGGGATATGGCATGTTCATTAATGTTTAGGGCACATTAATTATTGCACAACAGTTCTGCATGTTTTGAGGAATTGCAAGTTTTATGTATTATCCTCACTGCCGAAACGGCAGAGCCGTTCATAACAGACTTGGTATAAGCTGTAAAATAGCTCTGTTATGGTCACAATCAACATCCTTACACCATAATAACAACATTTACATTTAATGGTCCTGTTTAAACAAGCTCAGTGTTTGGTCTCAGATTTGTATTACCAACAGCAAGCTTTCCCCAGCATCCTCTCTGATATCCTCGAGCCTGTGAAATTCAGAATAATTTGCTCCTCTCCAATATGCAACAAAACAGCACTGCTGTATTTCCTCTGATGCCTAAAGATAGCATGATAGATTATGATTGTTGAAACACAAGCCAGACATGTACTCAATCTCTGCTATGCTCACAGAATAGCCTATTATGTGAGATCAGAGCTGGAGGATTGAGGATTTCATGATTTATTGTCTCGGTTGAAGTACTTTCGATTCGACCTCAAAGGCTTTTTATTCTGGCAGGCTTGGACAATTTGTTTCCTCTTAGGAATTTTTCTGACAACTCCTTGTACCTTATCACCATGTGGACAACATTATGGTGTCCGAACGAGCCTATGGAGGTCTCTTACATTTTAAACACATATTTGCTTGACCACAACAGTTGAACTGAAAAAGAAAAAGAGAGAGAGAGAGAGCAAGAGAGAGAAAATATCTCAATTTCATTTTTTCATTCATTCAGTCACGCATCATTTCACAGACAGATCCTTTAAACAGTGAAGTGCCCCAAAACAATGTTCTTTGTCATGCTGGAATAAAAAGAATTGAGTTTAATGGAAGGACAAAATGACTATCTCTGACGTGATTTTGGAAGAAAAATAGGGCTATGGATGTACAATGTACACAAATGCATTGATTGACAGTAGGCGCACGAAGAGCTACCTCCATGCACACTGTGAACTCAATCCGACTTCCACTGTTTACAACAGACTCCAGCTGCACAGGCTGCCAAGAGCCCCAGGTGGACGGATTAGTCCGTCAGCTGTGTCTTGCTCAAGAAGGCTCTCTATGTCCACCGCTCTTAACCGCCCCTCCCCGCCAAAACACACACACACACACACCCAAGCACACATCTCCCTCCCCTTCATACCATCGTCCAGTAAAGGAGAGTGCACTAACGAGGCAGGAGACGTATACCCCACCTTGGTTAGGAGGCAGAAAGGGGCTGAGGGTGAGCAGGTGGGCAAGGAGAGGCCAGTAATTGGCACCTTGCACACACAGACTGAAGAGGCCGATAATCAAGGTGGAAGTGCAGGGAGGAGGCCCGTGACTAAAACCCTGCAGTCCCTGGACATTTCCCAGCACTGATGCTGCTGATACAAGCCAGCAGGGAGGCGCAGGGAGACGCAGGGAGGGAAGCAGGGAGGCGCAGCTTGGCGCGGCATCGGCCCGGCACGGCTTCATTTGTCCAACATCGTATGCCATTTGCAGACAGGCTACGGTGCCCTTTCTGAAGGCCATCTTCATCCCATCACAATTACTTGGGCCCATCAACACTCCTTTTTTTTATGCAGATTTTCAAAGGCAGTTAAATATCAGAGGTCTTTGATGTTTGTAATTATAAAAATGATCACTTCCAAGAAAAAGATCTAAAATAAATAAATAATTAAAACATGACATGAAACATGATAAAAGTGGCCATTTAATTTTACTGGGTTTTTTTCCCCTTTGTCACAGACACTCTAAAGCATGCAGGGTAAACATGGCCATCTTAGCAGGCAGTGGTCAGTGACAGAAGTCAGAGGTGTGGAGTTGTGCACGGCAAGATATCACACCTCCATCGACACCCCTCAGCTCAAGCAAGTGTTAACATTCCACCTGCCATTTCCTGGAATTTCCTGGGAACGTGGTGGCACGCGATGGCAGCTCTCACTGAGTGCTCATGCCTCTCCTGCCATTTTCTCGCTAACTCCTCTTCCACAGAGTCTTGTGTTTTTTGTCTTTTTGTGTGTGTGTTTGTGATCTGTGCGACCTTGCGGTCTTCATTACACAGGAGGGCGGTTGTCTCTCAGGCAGATGGTTCACACTTTGATCTAGCTCAGATCTGCCATTTTTTTCTGCCAGTTTGTAATTTGAAGAACTTGCATTTTTACCAGATCTTACTGTCTGCCGACTGCTATGAATCTGTTCACTACTGGCTGATCCAGTGAATTCTACATCTAATGCAACACAATGCACGCCTGCAAAACACACAGAAAAGTATGAGGTGTGTGTGTGCGGTAAAGGTGTTGACTATCAATGCGCTCGCATGCACAGCAGGTGGGGATCAGTGCTTTGGTTCTACGCTGCGAATCATCCCTGCCCAATCTCTGCAGGTGATTTGACTCTTTTGCCTTGGATGACCCTTTTTTGAAACTCTCCCTCATCAGGTCTGCAGTGCAACCTCTGCACCACACTTCTGATTCCTGCCAAAGCAACAAAGCGCATGTTTGTGCTTACAGAACAGTCAGTTTGGAGCTTCTGGGAAAAGCATGTTTGTTGAACATGTATATAACAGTTTTGAATTTCCCCGAGGTTGCTTCTTTCCTTTTCACAATTTTGGATTTTCTGTATTTCCCAACAGGCGTGTGGAGAGAGAGGTGTGTGCTGTAGGTGTGTTGTAATGGGGGCTCAATTCAAATCCCACCACACCAATATGTACATTTGGCCTGAAGATGTGAAAAGGGCTGGTTGTGCATAGACCAAACTTCAGACAAGAAAAATGTTCACAGTTTGACTCGTCGTAAACATTCTTTTCGTTCCTTTCACTGAAGTTGGAGTTAGGCTCTATAAACAATAAAAGATTCTCTCAAACTGCTCCTTACTTTGAGTTCTTAAGCAATTTGTGTGTGTGAGTGTGTACATATATCTGGGACACCACCTACAATTTCTATAAAAAAACATATTTAAGGTTACTTGAATGCAGGCAAGGCTCCAAATAATTTGTACCACCCATTGCAACAAAACAGCTCTCTGCTAAAGTGTCCCTCTGTACGTAGCAAGCAGTTATTACTGCCCTGTGTGAAAAAAAATACTGTCAAAGCCTCACTGGGCAGTATGCACACACCATTTTGATGGTTAAACACCTAGGTGTCTGCTACAGTCGACTGAATGAAGTGCAGCTTGAGAGGTAACAAAAAGGGCTGACCGAGGTAAAGAGACGCAGGCAAGTCTACTGTCACGGCTGGGAGGCTGCCTGCAGATAATTGACACAAGAGTTGCTCGTGGGGGGAAGGGGGTGATTGGGGAGGTCTCCTACGGCTCCACATCTATTTTTCCTCACTAAAAGAAGCATGCTGCTGATCAGGCATTGTGAGGGTTACATGATGTTCCATCTGAGTTACAACACCCACACGCACGCACACACACACACACACACACACACACACACCCCACTGCTCCTTCCTGCACCGTTCTCAATCCCCTCTGTGACCAGCAGCTTACAGCTCCCAGTTGTAATCATCAATACTTTATCCAAGCTTCTTTGCTTGTGGTCAATATTGTTTACAGACAAAAGACATTTGAGGGCTGCTGGGTTTGGAATTGGTGATTCACTGTCTGGTCTACATGAACGTCCAAAAAGCCAAATGTCTGGGGCCTACACTACAGCCTACTCTACAACATGCCACCCTTTAGGGGTGGTAGATTTCTTCTCCTTCAAGGTTGGAAAACTAGTTGAGAAAATCATCGACAATAGCAGTGTCTGATGGTACAGCATTACAGAACAACAGGTCTCCTATTGATTTGTTTATCGACAACTTCAGGCTATTACAACCCAGAGTAGTTTTTTTTACATTCAGCTAGAGGGATAACCGTTTTGACATTTTTTTTTTTTTTTAGAAAGAAAACACAGTGACAGGCCTTTTTATTCAAAAACTACATTATAAGGAAAGATTTCCCCCTGAGGAGGTCAATCAGGGATATTTACACTGCTTTGTGGAAGTGTAATTCACAATTCCTGTTTTAACATCATGCTGATCAGTCCTATAGCCAAAAGCAAATCTATTCCACTGAGAGAACCATGCCAGACTTACAGCGTGCTGTTGTGCTTAATTAACCTAACAAGATTACAGTTTACTCATGATCAGGTTGAGAAGTCATGCCTTCCAGCAGCAGTCTGAGCCATAGCTGATTTTCAGTGCAGAGGAAACACTAGTTGAACTCTAGTAGCATATCTAAGTATGATGACAATAAGCGGTTAGATATTTCTGTTCCACCTATGACAAATATGGCCCTTCTGTCATAATCATGTGAAGATCCACACTGTGTGTGGAGTGATTTGAAGGTCCTAATATTTCAATTTCTCTGAAGTGAAAAAAAAAATGAATCCACAACCTTTGTACTAATATAAGCACCAGTGCTAGTTCTGCCAGAAAGACAAATTCTCAGCTAACGTACCTTATCTGTTGCTTCCAGGTGACGACACTGATGTTTTCCCTCTCTAACCACCACCAGTTTGGTCCCGGTCCAGTGTCCCTGCTGTCTCATCTCTGTAAGATCTGTATCTGCATGGGTCCATTCGTGTTGAGTCCCAGACCGAGTACAGGGCCTGCGCCAAGGCCTTATTGTCTATTTTGTTAAATATTTATGTTTTTTCTGAACCTTTATTTTGCTTCATGAGTCTCTCTGGTAGAACTGGAATCACATTCAGTACAATCTAGTTAAAATGAAATAAATTAAAATGGTTTGAAAACTAAAACAATTTTGTAAAATAACGACTGAAATGATGAAAATGGTACAGAGTTGGAAGAGATTAGACAGTTTTGATCTTTCAGTGCAATTTACTGTTCGATGTCTGCTCCCTTCTATCTACTCCAAAGTTTAAGACAGTTGAGACAAAAGAAACATCTTGACAGAAGTGCTGTCATTCAGAGAAATTTAGTCAGTTGAGGATTTTCCTGTCAGGAGAGTGATGTTCTCTATTCACTCACAAGGGCCAGTCGAGCACAGAAGTCATCAGAAGTTTCTTCAATGACTTAAGGACACAGATAGCATGCTTTTATTTTGACATTTTGTCAAGGTGGCACCATAGAGGATACAAATAAGGTGCCATAAAGCAGAAGATGAGGGGCGGGTTGAAGTACGCTTCATTGCTCCATCAGTGCTTTTCCTCATCAGTGACATTTTGAAGAAACTAATTAATGAGCTTGACACCTCAAAACCTGACGTCGAATCTGACGCCAATACGTTAAAGCAGTACCAGGCAAGCTTGCAATTTTTTACCTCCGGAACTCCTCCTATATGCACTGGAAAAAAAAAAAAATAACAACAACATTGTACATTCTCACCAATCCATGTGGATTTATTTGCAAACCAAAGAATAGGAACAAGTGATGATCAGTTTAGAAGAGTTATGTTGACTGACAAGATAATAAACGCAATTTCGGTTTCATTCAGTTTCAGTTTTGTTTCACTAACCCTTGTTTTCATTCGGCAAGTGCTTGCAACTGTGCTTAACAGTGACAGGGACTACCAAGAGAGCCTTCATTCAACCCGTAATGAGCCACTTAACTATCAAAATGACTGTAAAGCTGGTAAATTAACCTAAAAACAGCATAAAATGTTGCCTGGTGTGTCTTTAAGGGGTGGACAGGCATACTGATACGTCAAAAAAATAATTTAAAAAGGCTCAGAAATCATTAGGATGCCACTCAATGACCAAGTGTGAGGGCAAGGTAAAAAGGTGGCCAACCTTCCCAGTGTGGACCCTCCAGTAAGCAGCATGCCAGGTTTTTCCTCTTTGTGTGTTTGTGTGTGCATGTGTGCATGTGTTTGTGTGTGCATATCTATCTATCTATCTATCTATCTATCTATCTATCTATCTATCTATCTATCTATCTATCTATCTATCTATCTATCTATCCATCTATCTATCTATCTTCCTGTCAATCTATTTATCTGGTCCTGATCAGGCAGGTGTCTAGCACATCTTTTCTACAGACATGTGGTCTCCAGTTTTACCCTGTGAGTCCCTGATTGCTCTGTGTATCAAAATCACAATGAGGGTTTATGTTCAAACCTTAACACCCAAGGGAGCTGTGTGTGGTACGACAACCCTGTTGTACAATGAATGCCTGCTTTTAAGTGGATTTGTCTGAAGATCCCTTTGATTTGCTTTTTAAATGCATACAACCTACTGTACAAAAACAGTATACAAGCTTTTATCTTAAAGCCTATTACTATTACTGTGTTAAACTTCAGTCTTGTTGTCCTTTGATAAAAAAGTATGAAAATGGAGGAGGACAGAGGGAGGAATAAAAACATCAGGAGAGACTGAATTAGAGGGAAAGAGAAAGAGAGACTTAGCTCAAAAGACATTCAAAAATATTTTTAAAATCCTTTTCAGAAATATTCATATAAAGGCGTTTTGAAGTTTTGAAGCACTCTTTTGCTGTAGCAGTGTGATGATGCTGTTGCAGGGACTAAATGCATGACTTGTCTCTCTGAGGATAGTTTGCATGCATGCATGTCTTGTCACTGTTGTGAAGTTTTAAAAACTTCCTCCCTCAAGGTGGATGTCCTCCCTACACACAAGCAGAATGATGGAAGAATGTAACAGGGCCACTACCTTCAATGGTCTTGGAAAGCCCTCGACTTGTCTTTTTCGTCTTTCTTTTGTAATAAATAAAGAAATAAATAATTGTCTCTTCACTGCCTGTTATGGATAGGACAGAGTAAAGATTGGTGGGTGAATGTGCATAAGGATTAGACTATGTGGAAAGCTAGGAACTGCAAACTAGAACAAAACAACTTTATCTCTCTCCCTCTCAGACTGTGGGTTCAAACTGTGATAGCCCCTGCCCAAACAGTGATCAGCCTTAACCTGATATGGGAGATGTGGGGTGAGGAACGGCAGGCAGGGACATTGCTGATAGAAAAGGCATTGATATAATGCATTGCACACAAAAGCTACACTCCATTACATGGTTGTTTGATCAAAATCTCTGTGTTCTCTGTTTTGCAAAGCCCACAAGAATTTCGGGATGGGGGGGGGGTGTAATGGTCTAATTCTACATTCTACTAATGTAGAATCCATTCGTTTTTTTCTGAAGCATTATGTGCCGCCCAGAAGTAGCATGCAAATCCTTGTTTGGTTCTAAAATGATGGCATTGGCTATTATTACTCGTAGATGCAGCAAGCGCCGTTTAAAGGTCACGATGAGAACATTTCGGTCTAGCTGCAGGTCGAAATGTACTTATCTTGCCCCACAATGTTGCTCAGCTAACTTAGGGCTCTCTTAAGCAGAACTCTCAAAACCCAAGGAACGCACACAAAAAAAGAATACAATTGCTGCTATATCCCACATATTCTGCATGAAAATGACAAAAAAAAGTTTGCGACAAACTGAGAAAAATAAAATGAACTTATTAATATGTAATATATTCCAACTTCTTGGACTAATGTGGACACGAGTATGCACTATGGAGCGAAATGATTGGTTAACAAGCTGTCACGATGAACATGCCCACATTTCTGAATGGGGAGGGTACGGTAGGCTACTTACCATGTTCGCGTGATAGACGCGCGCGGAGCACAACTTCTGATGCCTTCGAAGGTGTGAAGTAGATCCTCACGAGACAAAACAAGCTACTAGTAATAGTTAAAAAGTCCTTGCTCGACAGTAGCCTGCGCCATAGCTCCAAACTTTGGCCACGGTACGACGTGGTCACTTACTGTTGACGGCGCGCTCATCCTAAAATCACCACGGCGATATGGATGCTTCAAAATTGGTGGTAATTTTCGCCACCTTGATCTGCATAATCTCTGGTGTAAGTACAATGTTATTCTGAGCTTTTGAATAGACTGGTTTTCAATATCTGATTGACCTTTTTCGCGCTGGCACATTGCGTTGAGTCAGACTTTCTCACGACAGAATGAGAACTGCTTTTTTGACACATGCAGCCTGACTGAATATATAAACGAAATTAAACATATCAGGGAAAGAAAGTGTATTTGATCTTATTAGGTGCTTTTGTAAATGTTCTGTCTAAATTATTGTGGAAGTCACTAACGCACCCAGCTGTGTGGCGCTAGATTATTTTTTAGTATAACAATTATGTAGTTAAGGATAGCTTGATTTTATTAGTTCTGCAAATCACATCTTTTTCATAGTCCTGAGTATGTTCTTGCGTTAAACTATTGTAGGCTATTAGAAAATCGCAATCACGTTGTTCGCAAAAAATAGTTATGCTGGAGCACATTCACCAATGCATTTAATAGGTGTGTCTGCGCCAGCGTCCAAAGAGACACGCATACAGCAATTTATACTTTTAGTTTACGTTAATCATTATTTATTGTCCTTAAGAACACAGGCGCATTGACTGCGTCATTTGGTGAAGCGTCAGTTTCCAGGACGTTGGCCAGTGGTTTAAATAGTAAGACTGTCGTGGGATATAATAACAGTTGATCGAGCAGCATATGAGTCGAGGTAAGGATAAGGTAAGGATGTCTGACCCTAACGTTTGACCTCAACCGGAGTGACTGTTCGTCTGAAATAACTGACTGTAGTTCGCCTGCGTCCCGATTCAGAGTCGTTATGCAGGCGATAAAAATTGCTTCCACCTCCCGGACACTTGGGTCTGACCTCGGAATGCGTTAACATTCCTTAATGGTTCTTCCTGTTGTGCCAAATATGTTTTTGTAAATATTTTATTTTAATGTTAACAGCTGCGGAATCAGTCAACCAAGCAATGCATTACCCCCACCCCCACCCATATTGACTGATTGATTGATTGTTGTTGTTGCACTGAGAATGGAAGATTGTGATGGAATATCACCCCAGTATAGAAGACAGTAAAAAGTTTGTGCAAAATGTTAGCGATGATGCTGTGTACTGTGGCACAGAGTGAGATTCTCCATGCATATTATGAACAGAAAATATTCCTATCATACTCCTATATCAGCCCCCCTAAAATCAAAAAAGCTCATATGCTATATATGTACTATATAGCACTATAACTATTTATGCTGGGCCTGCTAGATGTAAATGCTTTGAGGTGAATCAGCCTTAAAGTATCAGCCTCACTTATGACCTGTTGCAGTGTGGATCCTCAGGCATTTTTCTTCATATTTCCTCTTCCTGTACTGTCTAAACTCCATCCATCACACTGAATGTAATGTCCTCTTGAGAATAGCTAATGCATTGTGTATTTCACACCTCCCCAAGCCTCTGAAATATCTTTGAGAGGTGACAGAGGGCACATTAAGCTCTGCCTCCCTAGAGGATGCTGAACATGCTATTGCCAGTTTAGCCAACCAGCGGGACTATTTTCTGAAGTGTGCTTGATTGAAGCCTATAAACCGTCCTCCTCATACGGAAGCACAAATGCTACCAATCCCAGTCGTCATTTACAATCAAGTGCAATGATGAGACTAGATAGGTTCGTGCAGTCTGAATGGAATATTTCATGCGTCACTACTTATTGCGTGGATGTCTTTAGAGAGGGTCTCACACACACACACACACGCACACGTTGTGACAGTTTGATACACTGACAACAAATGAAACCTCAAGAGGTAGACCAATAAAAGCAGTAAGCAATGGCATGATGTTCCTCTCTCCCACTGTCAGGCTTGTGTTATTTCTGTTCCAGCGCAAATCATTCTTGACATCTGTGGTACGGGGCCCGGGAGGACTTCATCAGTGAGTGAATGATTGATACGGCGCTCACTGTGTCTCAATTTGTCAGAGTTATATAGACATTTGTTGGCTACCAAGGTTATTTTTCACTGTCAACATTCTCCTTTTTTAAGAGAAAAAATCCAATCATCACAAAGAGGATATATTGACCTCCAGTGCATATGCATTGTATGTGCTTTCTTGCACATTTCATTCATGTGCACATCTCAGTGCGTGGACTGGAACTTAAGCAAGTGAGGGTTAAGCTCAGTAAGGGCTGCCCATTTAAGTTGATGCAGGGCATCAACAGGGCATGGACCTGTCCAGAATTCAATTCTAGTAACCATTACCAAGACCTTTGGCCACTGATGCATTTTTACGATTTAGACTGCATTTTGCAAGCTGGTTTGGGGATTTTTTGAAACATACATTATGTATCTAGGTCACTTAAAATGTATACAGTATATTCAACGAGCTTAAAGGTTTAAAGGCATTTATTGCTGCTTGTCTCACCTGTAGTGCTCTAGTTTGACCTTTTGAACTCGAACCCAGTAGATATCATGACATTGCATTATTATATTATTTTTTCGATCAGGGAGGTACTAGGGTATGGATCTAATCCTTTGTTGGAATATCAGACATAAATAGTCTTTTCATGAACATATTTAACTCTCCTGAGTGTGGAGACATATTATCCTTCAGAGGCCTTTATATGAAAGATTTTTTTTAAAAAGAATTCTTTCTTCCTTGGACAGAATAAGTGGAATGAAATAATTCCATTAGTGAAATACCACAAATGATAACTCAAGAATTTAGCCTTCAGTCATATTCAGTCCAAATGCTACCCTGTTGCATTTGGATAAAACTGAAATTCGCCATGTTGAGAGGATGGATTTGATTTAGTGGCGCTTTCTAATTGTGTAAGTGTGAAGTAGGGCCAACAACCTCCTCTCATCGAGATGTTCCCTATTGGCATTCCAGAGGAGGGTAAGCTATTCGAAGCACATATACAAAATCTCCATAAAATGAAAGATGTATATGGGCCATATGAAAAGTATAACAAAAGAATACAGGACAACAAGACCCCGTGTTTACACCCCCGTGTAGATTAGCTGTCGTCATCTCCTAATTTACCCTCATTTCTCAAAAATTCCATTCCCTGAACAGAGGCTGTTGTCTGGAAGTGTATGTTGACGGTGTAGGGTGAAGGTGGTCGATTAGCTCTGAACACTGAAAAACAATCTTGCTCTTTGTGGTCGTGATTGTCTCAGTAATGAGTGCGCCGTGAGAGCTTGGCCAGAGGGGTCTTTGGGAATGATCAGCAAATGCTAACTGGATTGTTGCTAAAGTGAGGCAATGTGTGTGTGTGTGTGTGTGTGTGTGTGTGTGTGTGTGTGTGCGCGTGTGTGTGTGTGCTTGCTTGTCTGTGCGTCTGTCTGTGTTTGGGAGGGTAAGTGTCCAAACCATCTTTCTCAACAAGCGGACAGGCTCAACAAAGGGCCCCCCAATCATCAACTTTCTCTCCTCCTCTCCGTTTTTTTTCATGTTCTTTGCTGCAATCAGAGGCATTTGTGTGAAAGACTTTTAAACAGCTGCCTTTCCAACGCTCAAACATCTGCGATGTGCTCCCAGGCCCATGCACGGCCCGTTTCACCATAACAAACCCTGACATGTTTTGTGATGTATCGCGGGATGCAGCCTCGTGTTCTCGGGTGCTGCATTGGGGCCCGTCGAAGTGCTCAAATGTGCAAACCACAAATGGGATGTCAGAGGTATTTGCTTGACGAAGAGCAGGCTAAGGACACGGGAAGCGGGTGACGGTGGAGGGGTAGGTCATTATTTACTAACTGTTGCATTGAGGCTGATGAAATATGCATCCAGCTCGCCGTGCTCATCTTAATCCTAGAAAATGTTTTACATGCCACAAATGTCTGAGCTTTTTTTTCTATCTCATTCCGCGAACTGCAGTCCTGTAAAAAGTTGTCTGTCGCTGTCGCACTCTTTGAGTGCGTCTATTGACATAAGTTGCGCTGCCTTGCTTTGGTCACTCAGTGCCATCATGTTGCCTTTATGCGTTTATGGTTCTCAAAGTGTGAGGCGGGCTCCACTAGAAGGGAATAAAGACATGACAGGTGGGGCGTGACAAACAGGAGGAAATTGTTCTGTGTTGCACCTATCTTTATTAAAGCCTTTCTATTTTGACAATCATGAGCATACACTCAATACAAAGTAACCACATGCTAAAGAGTCACTGATGTGCCTATATTAACCATTGAACCATAATGTGAAAATAATGCTTTAACGTTCCTACCATTATATTGTGTGATGGGGGACAGGTGTGGTTTGACAAAGTAGGGAAATGACAGGGGAAATGTTGGAGAAGCTTCCCTCTGTATCATCATGTAGTTAAACTCAAAAGCAACACAATAACAGAGCCACAGACACGGCGGGGGTGGCTGTGTCGCACAACTCTTGGAGCGTGAGCCCCCAGTTCCTCCTTTCTAACAACTAGACTCATGCGTTAGTGATGTCAGTTGATGTTATCTTAAGCATCGTGTAAACATCCACCTCCTGTCTTCCTGACTGTTGTTTTTAGTTGGAGGAAGGGAGGGCAGTGATGGAGAGGGAAGGAGTAGGCAGTGTTGTGATTCTACTGTTACAACAGTTAACTGTGACTTCATGGGTGGGTTTTGCTGGCAACTTCTTAATACAGTACATATCATGATACAGAGGCTGCGATATGATATGTTTCATGATACAGAGGCCGCGATATGATATGTTTCATGATACAGAGGCCACGATATGATATGTGTCATGATACAGAGGCCACGATATGATATGTATCATGATACAGAGGCCACGATATGATATGTATCATGATACAGAGGCCGCAATATGATATTGATCATGATACAGAGGCCACGATATGATATGTATCATGATACAGAGGCTGCAATATGATATGTGTCATGATACAGAGGCCACGATATAATATGTATTATGATACAAAGGCCAGGACATGATATGTATCATGATACAGAGGCCGCAATATAATATGGATCATGATACAGAGGCCACGATATGATATGTATCATGATACAGAGGCCGCAATATGATATGTGTCATGATACAGAGGCCACGATATGATATGTATTATGATACAGAGGCCACGATATGATATGTATCATGATACAGAGGCCGCAATATGATATGTATCATGATACAGAGGCCACGATATGATATGTATCATGATACAGAGGCCGCAATATGATATGTATCATGATACAGAGGCCAGGACATGATATGTATTCGGACTCATTCATTTTTAGAGCTGTTTTATTCTACATAATAATGATTGCTCAACTTAAAAACACTTAAAATTTTGAAGTCCCACAGCAATGTTAATAACTGTAAACAATTAAACAATTCTGTTTGTAACTCAAAAGTTATTATTAATTCATACTTTTATACCTAAAATTACTTCTATCTCTTGTGCTGTAAGCTTTTTGGATGTCATGTGGATGCAACTGTGTCAATACATGTATCAGAAAGGAGCATGTTTAAGACGGCCCTACTTCGCAGTTGGATGCTGTCCAGCAACCAACAACCTACCCACCCACCCCCCACCCTGCAACACACACACACACACACACACACACACACACACACACACACACACACACACACATACACTCAACTAAGACAACATCTGTGAAGTGCTAGTGGTGAATGGATGTGCCAGTGTGTCTCATGTGTCAGCTGACATCAGCACTGTGTGTTTTGCCTAGAGGAACCTTCCATAAAGATCTGGGCTGGGCTGTTGTGTGTTTTTTTTTTGTGGGGGAAGTTGATGGTGGCCTACACAGACTGTGCCAAGTCTGTCCGGCCTACAGGTGTGCAGCTGGCGGATGGCAGTATCAGGCTCCATGAGTCATCACTGACCAGGGCGATTTCTCTTAGCAAATAATAAACACTGAAACATGACCCATTCTCCAAGTGCCTCTCTGGGGGGTACCTGTGAACTTTTTTAGTGGGGTCCAGTGCATTGGCACCACCACCTGTGTGTGTGTGTGTGTGTGTGTGTGTCTGTGTGTGTGTGTATGTTTGTGCGATGCCTTTGCATGAGCAGCGTGTGTATATGTGTTTGTATATTTGTGAGTGTGTTTGCATGTATTTGTATGCAGGAGCATTGTTCTACTCCTCCTGTGTGAACTAGTTATCTCCCTCCCTTCCTTTTTTGAAATATGAGATGCCCTAATTAATTCAGACAGTTGGTCTTCAGCTATCTGTCCCCTACCCACCACCACACACACACACCCTCGAAAGAAAGAAAAAACACGCCCATCTCTGACAGGAAGAAACATCGACCTTCAACAGATTTCTGACTCCTCCTGTTTCAGCTGACTGGCTTGACTAACAAACAACATCTGGAGGGCTGAACAGTAATAAGTAATGAGGATAAATGGAGTCAGGAGGCTGTAGATGGGCCTTGGCAACTGTGGAGAGCAGGACCAGAGACTGGTCTGTAGGGAGAAGCCTAAAGGCCTATAGGGCCTTAGAGTCAGGAGCACTGGGCAAAGGCTATAAATTGGAGAGACCGCAAAGGATTAAAAGAAACAGCAAATTTGCTTTCCAGTGACACCTCTCAGCCCCTATACACACCCTCCCTAACTCCACTTCCTTCCGAAGACTTAATAAGCAGTGTTGCCACCACCACTTGAGCCTAGCTAGCCTTTAGCTTTTGAGATTGGTGAAAGGACCATCTTCTGGGGTGACCATAACTCTCCTAACTGTGAGGTGAGAGAGAGGTGAGGCCCAGTATGCTTCCACTGATAACCTGACCTCAGTGTCCGTGACTGGCCGGTCCCCGACTCATCTGCCAAGACTGGATGTTGGCTCGACCTGACAAGATAATTTCAGCATTTCATCACGTCACCAGGAAATACAGCTCCATCACGACAGCCCTCGTCACAGCCACCCACCCTCCCCCACCCATATCAAACTGTGACCAAATACAAAGACGTTTTTCACAGAGATTAATCCCCCTGCGGCACTGCACTGCCATTTTGGATAAACTTAACCTTGCAGCCCATCCTCAAACTCTGCCTGATAGAGCCTGACTTTACCCTCCACCTCCCCCATGATGTTTTTTTAATTATGTTTTCCACATGCTAAATACATTTTGGTGTAAAGTGTGGTGAGCCACGCACAGTCTGACATGCCTTTTTATCTGCTTTTTCCTGTTCTTAGCATAATAATTAGTCCACTGATTAATTGCAGATTTGGACAGTGGGATGTTTTTTTTTTGTTTGTTTGTTTACATATGAGATTTATAATTTAGAATTCACAGAACATACATCACGTTATCTCTCTCTCACACACACACATACATATCTGAACATGAAATAGTGCAACTCACATGAGCTGGATTCTCTTATTACCGTAAATGTACTGAGGCCAAATTAAAAGTTTAAATTAGTGAACAAAGCTGATTAATATGCAGAGAATGGTATATAAACTGATAATAGTTAAACATTAAATAACAAATTGAAGAAAATTCAAACATTAGACATTGACAGAATTAATAAACAAACAAACGAATGTCTGGAAGTTTTCAACAACCTCCAACCTTCCTATCTCTCTCCACCTTCCGTCTGGTTAAGGTAAAGAGAAGAGGCCGTGGCCTTGATTGGGGATGGGGAGTAATTAAAAATAAAGCCTTGAGTTGTTTTTTTTTTTCTCCACAGACAGCTTCTGGCACCACCTCCACAGAGGCCATGGGTATTAATGAACTCTCGCCTCATGTTAGTGTGCTTAAGAATCCCTAAGTAGGCCAGTGCGGAACTCTTCCACCCGGTTCAAGACGTCCATTTTCTCCAAGCGTTTCAGAAGCCTTTTAAGGATGTCCCAAAGCAGTGTTCGATGTTCACTCCTGCAGGGAGGCCTGCTTGAGGTTTCACTAGTGTCACGCCTGTCTCAAGCAGTGAGCAGGATCTGAAAAAAAGAGGTGTGCCCTGTGCTTTCGCACTTTTCCTCCAGCACTTCAGCTCAGTCGTGTTACTCACTCACAACCTTTTGCTCTGCAGATAGCCACTGGTCTCTGGTGATGTGTACTAGGTGACTGCGACTTGACAAATTTCAAAAAGACATTTATTTATTTATTTATTTATTTATTTATTTATTTATGTCAACCTCTTAGCATTTGAGTGTTTTTGGTGGACTGGGGCTGAATCCAGTCCTCCTCGCGTACAGCAGGCTATCCCAAGGGGCTTTGCAGTACTCTTTAGGGAATCGGCTGGATTACAGGAGTAATCACTGGGTCATTTGTCTGCACCATCCTTCAGATGTGCAGCCAGTCAGACGAGTGTGTTGTGTACGCTCCGCTCCCTCACTGCATGGGTCCAAAGGGGGTTGGTTCAGTCTTGTTTTTGTTTTGAGTAAAGAGGCTCATTTGAAACACTGGAGTGGAATTGAATAGCTGTGTTTAGATGTGAGCAGTGGCCCAAAGTCCCCGAATGATTACATCGTGAAGGGCCTTCCCACCAGCTTTGTGTGTTTATAGATTGATCACCTTTTGTGTAAGTCGGTGTCTCATCTGCAGTGCCTATGCCTTATCTGGGGAGGAGGCTGCAGTGTTGTGTGTCGATCAACATTTTGTGCCATAAATTAGGTCCCTGAATTCCTGAGAAAATCCTTGGGATGAGAGAGACTGTAAATGAAGAATGGGTCCAAGAGCTAAATATTTCGAACCAAACAGAGGCCTAGGACTTTCTAGGACAGAGTCTTTCTTTGTATGAGGAAATTTGAAATTCAAGTGTCTAGTGACACAAGCACTTTACAGGCCTACTGGACATGAGAGTATTCTGCTAGTAACATTTTTAATCATGTGAACATAGATGTTAAATTAGTAGTCTGACAAACACTGGATATACCAATGAAGTTATGAGGTTTCTGTCTGCAGTGCTCTGATGCAGTATCAAAGGTTGTGATTATGGGTCTTATTAGACAGTTTTGTTCAAAGCCACATTAAGGTTCATCAGATGACAAGATTTTTTAGTGTGAAAAATTGGTCTAAGACAGCTTTTGACTCTGTAGTACTTTTATAGGACACAAAAAGTGCACATTAGCTATGCTATGTTTTTAGTCGTCAGGCCTGTGCTTACGTAAGTATCCTTCTCTGATTAACATCTAAATAAGACGACGTGGAACAAATCCTATTACCTATTTTGGGCAAAAGCAAATTTGGTTATTTTTGGAGTGTTACCTGTGTTTTCCTTTTCTGCTACTGGCGTTGGAAAGACAGAGTTTGAGGAAATTATTTGTATAATTACACTCTGAATCTGCATTTTAATGAGAAACAAGCACAAAATGCCACAAGACAAAATGCCATCATGTGGTTGTTTGCCTTAATCCACCCCCCCCCCCCCCCCCACCACCCTCTCTCTGTTTCCTCGTGTTTGTGTGTGTGCATGCTTGCGGATGATTTGACCACATGAATACAAATGGGCAGACTAATGTATTCTATCTGAGTTGTGACATCATCCACAAACATAGAAACCAGCACCTTCAATTAAATGACTGTGAAACTGTACTGTGAAACAGGGTCTCCCACTAACAACTTCCATATTCAAATTTAACTGCTACATATCTTAGGAAGTGAAATACCGTGGGTGTTCCAACAGCCAAGGAACCTTGCTGGTGCTGTCTGCGTTTACAACCCAGATAAAAGCAAACTTTGGCCTTTATGATCTGACTTAGGTTTGGCCCAGATGTGGCACAAATTTAGCCTTGGTGAGTCTCAACTCTGGCCCTGATCTGGCTTAGGTCTGACCCTTCATCTGGTATACTGAGAATTTGAGAGCCAGCCATTTTCTTGGTGTGAGTCAACTGTGGATCTGGTACATTCCAAATTCTGAACCCTAAACCCTAAACCCTAACCTTGTGATTCAATCCATAGCCCTTATGTTTGAGGTCACTGAGTGCTGTTTGTAGGAAAAAAGGACAGTCATAGACCAAATAGCAAACCGGCAGCTAACGTTAACTGAACAGGGCATAGGAAAATGAAACTGAAAGTAATCAATTATCAACCAAAGATCAATTATCAAGTTAATACATTTTTTTGTTCTTTTCTTTTTTATACCAACAGCGTTCTGTGACCACAAGCAAAATGGCTATGGATTGATTGAATTGATTCGATGGATTAATTGGCTGATTCCTGTTAAGTCTTCAATGGTTCAGGATGAGTGGGGGGTAGGGGTGGGGGTGGAGGGGCTTTGGGATTCAACCACTGTGAACCAGTATTCATACTAACCACCTCCCTCTTTTGTCGGTGTCCAACAAGGTGGTCAATCAATCCCAAAAGTAGCTTTTACTCCAAGCCTCTCTCTGTATGCTATGAATAGACCAGGCATCTTACAGAGATAGAGATCTGTACCTAATAGCTGCATGGCCACAACAGGATGACCTCATTTGTTGAAGAACATGACAGGTCATCATGCCATCATTGGCTGCATTCATCATGTCATCATTTACACGCACTAGTGGGGAATTATGGGTTTGCACAATTGCGCGGCCGATGTTTGAACCATACACTAGCAACATGCAAGCCATACTGATATACAATACCATTGTAAGTCTGTGTGCAGCATATTAAATCAGGCTCTTTCTTCCTTCCAACTGACTTGTCATGTCCAGAGCATACAGAGAGACTGAGAGAGATGGAGAAAGATTAAAAGAGAGAGAGAGAGAGAGAGAGAGAGAGAGAGAGAGCGTAACTCTTGTCATACCCATGGTGAAGCTGTGAATGGCTCTGGTACTCATCAAGGTCGTGTAACATTCTCATGTCAAGCTTGAGTGATTGGCTTTAGGTGCCTGGGCACATCTCTTATAGTGGAAAGACGTTCCCCTTCTGTCTTTCATTTTTCTCCTCTTCTTCTTCCTCCTCCTCCTCCTTCTTCTCCACATCCTCATGCGAGACTCAGACCTCCTCTCACTCCTTTTTTTTAAGCTTTTTCCTCTTTCTTCACCTCCTCCTCTCCCTTCTTTTCCTCCTTCCCGACTTCTCCCCAGATGGACTCAGCCCGCACACACACACACACACACGCACACGCACACACACACACACAGAGACAAGGCAAGGTTGGAGAGTGGCAGCTTAATGTACCCAGACTAACCCTAAGTGTTTATGGCACTGTTAGAAAAAAGAACTCTCTCTGTCTATCTCTCTCTTTCTCTCTTTCTCACTCCCCCTTTCTTTTTCCCTCTCCCTTTCTCTCACACACACACACACACACACACACACACACATACACACACTGCAGCTGGCAGCAGCTGCGAACCTTCTCTTCAAATGCCACTGTAAAGTAAGCTATGTAAATAAAGGCTGGGAGCACGGACATCGAGGCACCGGGAGGTTTAGGGTGGACACTTGGGGGTTGTTTTTTTGTGTCTGTGCTCATCCTTATCGCACCCTTTCATCCGTTATAAACTGTCACTGCCCGAAACTGTGTCTGGACCTGATGGAGGCTGTGATATCTTCCTTACTCACCCAGAAGCCTTTGTACTTCCCAATGTTTTCACAGAATTACTCCACAGGAGTCTGATATCGAGTTCTACTTTCTGTCAAAACACCCTTACAGTGGAATCATAAAGAGATTATATACAGAGGATCAGAAAACAAATTGAGAGATAGTTGGAAATCCCCCATGAGATTCTCTCACAGCTCTTGACATGAGGTTTTCATCACTTTGGCAAAGTCTTCCACAAATAATTTGCCATTACTGAACTGTTGATGTTTTTGTAGTGTTTTGTCTGTTTTTGAATCATTTAGCCGTCTTTAGTTGTGAGGCATGTTTTACAGTAATTGCCATCATAAAAGTTTAAACCCACTCCAGAGTAGGGTTACAGCAGTTGAAGCACAGCAAAACACTCTCAGCAAACTAAAATGAAGATAAAAAAAAAAAGAATGTGTAAGACCTGCCAAATACAAGATCAATTTTATTATCAGTGCTTTTCAGTCCTTCTCATCAGTAGCCTTCTCAGCTCTTATCATTAGCACTCCCCAGGCATGTGTTCAAGGGAAGGTGGGAGGGGGCTTAAGGATGTCCTAAGGCCCTGTTTACACTTATCTAGACACTCTGTTCTTTTTATTAACAGATATTTTTTTATCTGTTTTTTTTTTTTTTTTTATAGCGTTTTCACATATCCAGTGGAATCCAGAAAGTACAGTGTTTAAAAAAAAAAAAACTCTGGAAGTCGTTTTGAAAAATATCTAGGTACATGTAAACAGGGCCTTACACAGCCTTCGGAGTGTCAAATTGGAACAGTGTGTCCTTTCATTGTTCATCCCACCCCTCCCCTCCCCTCAACCCTCTCACCCCTCAGGAAAACTTGATGTGTCATGAGGTCAACTGTGGTAGGACACCCACATGAACGACAGAAACATTGAAATTTTCACTTAAAGCAAAATCTGGCATAAATCGACCCATAAATCGACCCATGTTCCTGCTGTGTAAACTCAGCAAGTGCTGTCGATAGGATGAGGAATGGGAAAATTGATACAGTGAATCAATGCAAATAACGCTTTTCCATGAAATAACTCAAGTAACGCTTTTCCCTGGAATAACGCAACTAACACTTTTCCATGGAATAACACGAATAACGCTTTTGCATGGAATAATGCAACTAACACTTTTCCATGGATGTGAAAACAAAATCTGTGAACACACCTGTTTTCCACAGATATCCGTATCTCACCCACCCCTTTGCCTGTTTCCCCTTTCCCCTGACCTTCTCGAGACGCTCGTCCCCAGTCGTCACACGCCGTTTCCACTGACCCACGGCTTCTCTGCCGGTGACTGTCAGCTCGGGTTTGTTGTGGCTGGCTGACAACGATGCTGAGCAATTCCCTTTCTTACTCAGCACACATGCCCCCCACGATCATCCAACCGCCTCCATCCAACCCCCACCCCATCTCCACGTCCCTTTTACCACCCCACCACCCATTCTCACCCCAGGCACCTCTTCCCCAACCCCCCCCAACCCCCCAAGACCCAGGCGTGGGTGAGCTTTGTCCTCCATTGCCAGCAGGGGAGATCGGCCTCTTTCTTGTCCTCTATTTCACGGCATCTTGGAGAGAATCTTGGGCCAGGCTTGTGTGGGTGTGCAAAGCCAAATGTGATGCTATGTAAAGGATGTCCTAACAGCGTAAGGAAACATGACTTGTGACTGTGCTGTAAAGGTCAAGATGCTCAGATGAAGAGACATTTTTTGGCTGTGATGTCACTGAACCACTCTCTCCATTTCCTCTTTTCTCCTTTTTCTATCAAATCTCTATCTTTGCTGCTCACTTCCCCTCTCTTATTCTGTCTTTTCCCCCTCTCTGCCCTTTTCTCTCTCTCTCTCTCTCTCTCTCTCTATCTCTTCACTATTTCTACAGGTCTATGGTGTGCAGATGTGTGACATTATAAATGAAATTGCGCAGGAACGGGAGCGCTGTGAGAGCAGAATGGCTGAAAATGTCACATCAGGTAACACTCCAGACTCCATCCATGCAAGCTCTCCAGCCTACCTATCCGTCTCATAGATACACTAAGCAGCTTCCCCCCTACTCAGACAGTGCAAGGAAACCACACAATAAGAACTGTTTATTTTTTCATAAAAAAATGTTTAGGACGTTTGTTCATTTGTTTAGATAAATTAATGACTTGTGGAAACTATGTTTCAACACCAGACTATTGTTTGTTTATTGTTGGATTTTATCGTTAACAAAATTTTTTTTTCCACTTGGTTCCTTTTTTTGACCACTCTGCCCACTTTCCCACCATGATGCAATGTCAGACGTTACTTCTTTGAGTATTACAGTTTGTTGCCAGAGGCGTAAAGTCTGAGTTTTTTGGAAGTAAAACAACCACATCCATTGCCTCCTTGCCCCATGATCAAAAATGAACTGAAACCGATAGCCTAAGTGCCAAGGGATTTCTGACCTTTGCCACTGGAATACAATAAAGCTGGTGAAGAAAGAACTATATCCAGTTGAACACAGACCCCCTCCGAAGCCCCGGGGCGCCAGAGTTGAATGCTTGTACAAATTATAGCACAGAAATACCACCAGGGCATGTAATAGGCCATTCGGGGTGAGTCATCCTTTTGATGGCCGTTGCTTTGGCCATCATGGAGGCACAAGCAATTCTTTTGATGTGGAAGGATGCTTTAAAAGTGAAGTCTATCACAGTGGGCGAATGAAAGACGACTCGGGCTGAATAGCATTCGTTGGGTCAACTGGTAGCCCACTCGCCTGTTTGATGATGTGAGGGTCACAAATTTGCCTCAGCATATTGTTCTGATTTACTGTATGACAGTGACGTGAATGACTCACAACTTTTCACAGGCTAATCCATTGAAACGTTATGCCTCAAGGACATAATACCAAGGCTAAGCCTTAGACAGACAAGCATAACTGTCACTTTCACCCTTCTGAAATTGGAATTAGAGGGAAAATGCATGTCGACACAGCAAAAAGAAATGTGGCAGACCACAGTATGAGCCGAAGCTTTTCAATTGTGCGTTTCATAACTATTGGTGTTTCCCACACATGCTGAAATCTCAAATGAAATGAAATTGATGCAGCGCGGGGGTTCAGCATTTGGAAACTCTTCCACATACTCGGAGGGTAGTCTTCCAAGGGCACCCTAGGGGGGGTCTCTGTACACATCAAAAAGACAGTAGATTATGTGTGCTGATCATGCCTATACACAGTTGGATGGCGTGCCCCCCCCCCCCCCCCCCCCCCTCCCCCCCCAATCTGTTGAGGCTGACATTTGTGAGAGAAGATAAAATCAACATCTTTAGCACTTCTGACCGAGCCAAGAACGCTGTGTAACAAGAGGTGCAGCCTTTAGATAAACTCCATTAATAGAGAGGGTTAGTTTTCAGTTAGGCACGGGTTCCTCCCGTCTTATCAACAGATAATTTTATTGCGTAAATAATATTTTTTAGTGCATTTCCAGACGGCAAACAAAGCAATGTGATGTATTCTGACTTGGCATACTCATAGAAATTTAATGGCAATGTTGTAGAACTGCCTCACATGATCATATATTAAATTCATAGCGAAAAATTATTGCCTTAAATCAGGATTAGGATTTCAACAGGAGGGCACTGAAGTGAGTGTCGACCCCTGCCAGGGCTTGGCCTTTCTTGCAGTACAGTAGTGGAAGTGAATAGAAATTTGTTCAGGCAGCCCGTGAATGAGATCTGACAAACACACTAATAGCATCAAAGCCAGGTAAGGTAGGAGGCAATCATTTCCACAGCAGTGGAGTGTCAGTGTCTGTGTCACCCGGGAGTCGAGTGGGATCTGTTTGGAGTGTAGCCTCAAGCTCTCTCCCCGTGAGCTGAGCTGCTCAGGGGAGTCGTCCTCTCACCTTGTCCTAGCACACGGGCAGCTGCAGCTGACTGTTTCTATCTCCCATGCGGCACGCTGCACTGCTAAACTGGGAGGTCTGACCAAGAGGATCCCCCTGTTCAGTGTGTTCACATATGTGCACTTTTTGACTGTATCAATGCCCTCTGGTCCGTTTCAGAAAGACCGTGACCCATATACTAATAGTGATCTCCCAGCATTGACTCTTGCTGCAGGCATGGATAGTAAGATAAATGAAACAGACCCTCGTGGATTGATGGTGGTTAGCTGTGCCCATACGTTTTTTTGTTTTTTTTCCCCATAAATTCCTTTGATAGAATGGAATTATTAATGGATTTATCCAGCTCCATTGACTTGGTTATAATAGCAGCCAAAAATAAACAGAATTATGAATCCAGTCCTTGATGCAATGTCCAGGTTCTTACCCAAAACTGGAAAGAGCGGATAAGCGCTGACTGGCTGAATAGCAATTGTTTATGAGCGGATGATTCACATGTTAATTTTAGACTGGCACACTGGGAAAAAATGAAACAAATTCTTCCAATTCCCTATGGGCCACAAGTATACTTCAAAATGTAATTCTGAAGCTTGCCATAATGTAGCGTTGTCATAAATTAGTCCCTCAGTACTTGAATTGACATATTAATTGTTGCCAAAGTAGTGCACTTAAACAGTCTGAAATTGGAATCTGAAATGTGAATCAACCTTATTGTATGGTCACCTATGGTCTGGAGGGAGGTCTGGATGTTTTCTATGGAGGTGACAATGAAGCTCATTGAAGGCTTTTAATGCACTCCTCAGCTGTATCTTTCTAGTCCTCTGAGAGCAAGCCATTTTATTTTTCAACATAATTATTAAGTGCTTCTCGCTCATAATGCACTCTTAAATATAGGATAGGACTTTAACACAGGCCAGTCTTTGTTGTTTTGCAGTACTTACATGGATCAAAAATATTTTCCAGCATGAATGAGGTGACAAAATGATTGCAATGCAGTCGGTCATGTGGATAGTTGTTGTTCATAGGTTTTTATGTCATGTTTTAAGGCATGTGACCTGTCACATTAATCAGCTTTTCTTGCTTGGGTCAGGGTGCCAGGGGACATGGGAAATGTTAGCCTGCTGGCCAGCTGCCAGTGTGGGAGAAGTTGTCACCATACCCTGCCCAGTTTACTTCAGTCATTTCAACAATGAACACAAAGGTAAGTGCTACAGCCCACATAAAATTAGTCCATGGGCATACCTACTTGAAGCTTGTGGGCAAATATTGCCTTAAATCCCCATTTGTCTTAGATGCCTATTTGCCCTTGTGGGTGATACAGGGAGGGGAACAGTCATACAGTCATAATAAAAAGCATACCTTACTTGTGTTGAACGTTACTTCAGGATGTAAGCACCTTCCAAGGGAATAAATGCAGATAGAAATATGTTAACAAAGATGCATGATCTTCTGCATTCTTGTTTTATCATAGTAGTTTGTACACTTGAAGGGTGATGGTAACATTCTTGGCCTGTTGATAAAAATGACAGTTATATAATCAAATGATATAAACGCTCTATGCTGTCTGTGGAGGTCACCAAATAGATCATATTTGGGAATGTGAACCCAAAATGTTTTTCTCTTCAGAAACTAGCATGGTATAAACAAATTCATACTTTTATGGAATTCAAGTTCAAGCCATTGTTTAGCCTCAGCGATCCAGTGTCTTTTACAGCATACAAAAATTATTTCCTGAGATACAAAAAATTCTCTCATGGAACTGAAGAAATGTTTGCAATTTTTAGTGTGTGAAATGCCATTTGTGCGCGTACAGCGGCCCACACTTATCCTAGTGACTTGTGACCCGTTTGAGTAAAATGCAAGAGTAAAAGTACAGAAACTCTAACAAAAATGACCTAATAAAAGTCTAAAAGTATCTTAGATTTACTGTACTTAAGTGTGAGAGGTAATCTGCAATTAAACCTAAGTGATGAAAGTAGGGTGACCCTATATTGTACTGCACAGCAATTTTACCGTCTGTCCCGCATCACTTAATGTAGACTTATTTATCTCCACGTAATAAACAGCGCCATCTTGTTTGTTGTTCATTTGAAATATCCAAAGTCTGAACTATTTTCCCAAAGGCAAATTATTTTGGTAGAACTTGCTAAAACATCTTAAAGTGACAGGCGCCATTTATCAGAAGCGTATAGCAGCATTTCTTTCGAACATAATATTCGAACACCTGTGCCTTCACACAGTTGATCTGTGCATTTGATTAACTTTACATAGACTAGGCCTAATAATATTTTGCACTGAAATTGTTAAACTTAAATAGGCGTGATGACATGTGACTCAAAACTGTGACATAATTTCTGAAAGCATAATTTTAGTTGCATAGTGGCTCGTCCTTTTGTCTGTTTCAAGGTGGTCACCCTAAATGAAAGTAAAAGTACAAGTAGGTTAAAACAAACGTCTGTAAAACATGTAATACAGAACAAAGTTCGGATAGTGTAAACAAACAAACCAAAAAAGCCTGGATTCACACACAGACAAAATGAAAAATGGAGCCTACATCACATATGCAGATTTAAAGGAGAAATTGTCTTTTACACTTGTCCAATGACAAGCTGGCTTGCCCAAAAATTTGTTGCAGTCACTCAGTCGGCCAACAAATTAAATTTTACCTGACACTTGTAGCTACGCTGCCAATTGAAAATGTAGTGGTGTAAAAGTATGTGATTAACTCAGGAAATGTAGTGAAGTAAAAGCAAAAATTTGTCATTTTGTTAAAAACTCAGGTAAAGTATAGATGCTCCCAAACATGCCCATACACTCAAACCAAGTAGTGAAGTATTTTTACTTAGTCGCTATCAGGGGCGCCGCCAGGGGGGGGAAGTTAGGATGATTCCAAGGGCCTGGCACTGATAGGGGGCCCTAGAGAACATTTTAATATTATAATCAATGTTTGGGAAGCCCAAAATAATTTTCTGTCATAGGGCCCAAAATTTCTAGCAGCGTCGCTGGTCGCTATACATCTCAGCTTGTGACATTCAGCGGTTTATTAATCAAGAATAACTCATTCTTTCAAAATATAGTCCACCTATAGAAGGTAAAAGGGAGAGCATGTTAGGGTTGGTAGCTACTTGGAGCAGATGATATCCCTGAGATAGTTATTGATCCGAACAGGTTTAGGTTGTGGACAAAGTCTACCGGAGATCCGTTAGGGTGAACAGGTTGACGTATTGACAGAGTGAGGTCAGGACTGTGTACATAGCAATTAGTGTGGCTCTCATTATTTGATGATCTGCCGTCACTCGCTTTTTTGTGTGTGTTCCTGCTGTGGGCAAGAGTAGGAGCCTGTGTGTCATCCAACCATTCAGCCATGGCACAGCATTCAGCCTTCTGAACACAGCCCTCCAAATTCTGTGTGCATGTGTGTGTGAGTGTGTGTCTCTTTCCTCCTAGGTGATTTTGATACATATTTCAAGTGAATGTTTGTTGTGATGTACTGAACAACCTGAATAGCAGGAAAAAATTGATCCATGGTCATACGAAAAGTGTTTTATTTTCTGTAATCCACAAAATATTATAGAGGGTCTGAAAATGGACTCACTCAAGGCTTCCCGGGCTTCTCTCAATAGTCCGTTTCATGAATGGGTCTCTCTCTAACTCTCACGCTCATGCTCAGTCAGGATCTCTGTGTTCTGTCTGTTGGTATCTGGATTTTATTTGATTTTATTGTATTGTAGGTTTTTTTTTCAAGGATTCTACCATAACTGACCTACCACTGGCATATTAAAAATGCCCACATTCTCCGTCTCTCTCTCCTTCTCTTTCTCTCTCTCTCTCTTTCTCTCAATTCAAGGCTACTCTTTGAGCTTTTCAGTCAAGTTTTGGAACAGAGCTTCTCAGGTTCCTTTTGCAAGGCCAAATTGCATGCAAGCCGTCACAGCAAAGAGGCGGCAGCTCTAATAATTGGATGGGTTGGAGCTAAGCTGAGCCGCAAATCAGACTCGGTTGGCACAGGCTGTTAGGCTGAACTTTGGTGTGTGGAAGAGGAACACGGGCATACACACACTCCACACACACACACACACACTCACACTTCATCTCAAAACTATTTCTGCACACATTCAGTCCCATTTGAAAGAAAAAAAAAGATTCATTATTGTATATCCAGGAGCCTAGTGTTAACTTCACTCTCATAGTTTTATTCATTATTCATATACTGTCTCACTGTGAAAATGGTATTTTTATTCAGCAGAAATTTAGCAAGATGTAATTTAACTGCTCTCCATAATAATGGTGGTCTGTAAGTTTGGCAATACTTTTGGTTATGGGTTGTTCAAAAGAAAATGCTGTGTATTCTTTTTTTCATAAGGTCAGTACTACCTTTTATGCAGTGCATTGAAACAGATCTGGCATATGCTAATATCTCCTTTGCTACTTTTTTAATACTTAGTAAGTTATTAGTTTTATAAGTAATAGTTTTATACATATTTGTCATAGGATGGAGTGTGAGAGAGATACAAAAAAGATCAACAGCATTCATATGCATAAAAAACAGACATGTCATATTAGATTTTCATGAAGATAAATGATGTGCGCATCGAACAGAGCACCCGTCACCTGTCAGTAGAAAATACAATTAAATGCAAACTGCAGTGGCTATTTTAATCTTATTTCTTTGATTGCTAAGGGTGGTAGGTTGATAGAATTGCCAGTCTTTACCATGTGATTTTTTAGTAACAGATTAGATAAGGGTTTCAGGCCTTGCTTTATCCTAGATAAAACCCTTATAATTAGCCATTTATTGGGCTCACATAAATTATACATGACTCCAGTCTCTACTTGTGTGGATTGAGCTTTTTATCTCTGTGACAGTCACAGGCAGTGGACATGTCAGTCATTATCACAGTGAGAGGGAGAGGGAGAGGTGGGACAGATCCATTGGGAGGGCTGTGCTATGACAAATCCTGTGCGAGCATGTCTAGTTGTTTGATGGACTAGTCCTTGGAGTGAGCTAATGATGAAGTGGTGACCGTAATGACTGGAGCCCTGGCTTTAGGGCTGTGTCCTCTGAGTTCAGGTGAAATGAGACCCACGTTTACTCCTTTTATTTAAATATGTATAATTCACTATTTGCATGAGGGCCTTACAAAAATTGTTGTGGATAAAAAAAGAGAGAACTCTGCAAAGAGAGTTGTTTTACTCTTTCTCTCTCTCCAACTCTCTCTCTCTCTCTCTCCTCTCTCTCTCTCTGTGTGTGTGTGTGTGTGGTAACTGCTCCATATTTCTCTGGATGTAGTGTTCCTCTGCACAGCCTGTGGAGAGAGCAGGACATGAATGTTCATGACCAGGGAGCATCTGTGGAGGCAGAAAGTGAAAAGCAGAGGGGGCAATTATGCCTGATTTTTCTTTTCTTTGTTTTCAGAGACTGTCTGGTTAAGATTTTCCTTTCACACATTTTCTGTTACAATTTCTGATTCATTGAGTGCTGTATTAGATTACCTTGCCTGAAATGACTGACTTTGCGAGAGAACATCATTATCCCCCAAGGTACTTTCCTGTTCTTTTTATCAAACTTCCTAAAAAACTGTGTGTGTGTGAGTGTGTGTGTGTGGGTGTGTGTGGGTGTGTGGGTGTGTGTGTGTGGGGCGGGCGGGGGGGACATGTTACCTGGCAGCAGCTGGAGCTTGAAAAAAAAATTGTTAAGAGAAAGCTCCTTTAGCTGTAAGGTGTCTGTCTCATACTAAAGTGTACTGTGCCTCATCAAACAGCTGAATCCAGCCTTGTCTGTTCAACACTGTGTACCTCTAGGGGAACTTCTGCATGATGAAAGAAATCCAGCAGCCGCCCCTCATTCACACACACACACACACACATACACATACATACATACACACTCTCACACACGTTTCATGCACACACTCTCCACACACACACACACAAATTCAGAAATGCACAAACACAGACAGACATGGAAAAACATGCTAATTAGTGGGACCGATTCACACACCGAGAGCTAATCCATCCTCCGGCGCTGTCCTGCGTTGTGCTGTGCCGCACAGCTGAAGGGATTAGCGCCTGTGCGGATCCCGGGTCAGCGCTCGGCTACGCGAGTCATTAGATTCCACTGCGTGATAACCAGCAGTCACTACTCTGCTCGAGTGGCTGGCTTGGATCTGGAACAGCTCAGGCTCGCATCTGGCTCAGGTCTGTAGGGTCCACATCAAAACAGTAGGAGCCAGAATCACGACACCACATTCAGCTGCCACTACTGGGAGTGGGATTAAGATATGTGTTAATTCACTTCAATTTTCTCCTTCTGTCATTCTCCTCAGTGTAATTGCAATGTCCAGAGTGTTAGATTTGTCACATACATAATTACATTTCTGTCTCATGTTGTGACTGGTAAACAATGAATGCTTTTTTGTTTACTTTGAATAACTATGAATAATTTGACACCTACTGTGTATTTACTACAGTTTTATCACCTGAAAGTGCACACACTCATGCCGATAAGATAGAAATCCAGTTTTCATTACCTCCTTAGCCACAGCCTTCTTTCTTTGTTTCTTTCTTGCTTTCTTTCTTTCCTCCCTCTTGTCCTTCCTCCACCCTCTCACTGTAAATGGTGTCAGTGTCAATATACCCTTTGTCCTTTCTTCCTTTCTTCAGTTCTTTGGATCTTTTTTCTTTCCATCCTTTCCTCATTTCTTCCTCACATTTTTCCTTCTTTTCGTCCTTCCTCACATTCTTCCTTTCTCTCTGTCTCTCTCTCTTTCTCTCCTTCCTCTCGCTGTCCCTGGTGAGAGACAGTCTCTTTATCCTGCTGGCTGGGTCTGTGAGGAGCAGCGTGGGCTCACTGGGCTGAGGGCCTACTTTGGGCGCCCGCGGCTGTGTTCTCCGCTCCACGCTCCGTGTTCCACACCAGTGCCCTCGCCTGTCACTGTCTCCCACCACCTCCTCTCCTCAGTCCGCCTGCCCCCCCCTACTCTTCTCTCCCTCTACCCTGCCCCTGACTGCCCTCTACCCGCATCCTGGCTCCCACACTGGCGTTACCCACGGCGGAGCTGTGCCAGCGCGCTATGCATTTCACCATGCTCTGCTGCATGTCTCTGTGTGGGAGCTCTCTCAGTCCCTCCACACAGGATATGGCCTCCCCTGCGTGGACCACAGCAGAGTTACATGCCCGTTGTGCTCTCACAACCCACCACGACATATGTACACAGATGCAAACATAAACATGCACACACAAACACACACTCACACCTACAGCCCCACACATACACATAGAGAGACAGACACACACACATATGCACACTTCATTGTACTTTAATGCTCATTCAGTGGAAGCATACTATTGCTGTCAGTATAAAGCCACACATATGCTGCACATGACGTTACATTGCACTGTTTGTTTATGGCACGTTAATCTGTATAAATTGCAAACAGTGAGACAAGTTAGAGGGATATTTTTCTTTTTTCTCCCCTCAAACGACTATGTAAATGGAAAATACCGAAATAGGTTAGAGCAATATCCCCCCCAAAAAAAGGCTATGTAAATGGCAAACAGTGAAACAAGTTCTTTTTTTCTCCCTCCAAAAGACTTTCTGTGGTTTCAGCTGTTATAGGCCCATATTACAGTAATTCACAGTGTTTTTCACAGTAAATACCCATGACCCACAAGTTTCCCACAGTGTTTACTTTACTGTACGTTCAAACACAACCACACACAACCTCCTCTTTAGCAAGCCTGATAAAAGCATCATTACACAGTGTAGCCATTACAACTTGGTTTTACTTAACTATTTCATTTGCCTTCTCAGTGCTAGCCTTTCACACAAACGCACTAACTACACCTCCCTATGTACAATTATTTCGTTAAAAAAAAAAACAAGGTTGTCTGCCATTTTAAATTGTGTTTCTAAATGCATGCATAGTGACTGCATTCCATGTTGTGTCATAGTTGGAGAATCCCACCTACACTTTCACAGTCCATTCTTTCACTCTTCCTGCAGGATGTTATCTACCTTAAACCTACCTCAGAAGATTACGGCATAAGAATTGTCTTAACAACCGAATAAAGCTGGCCAGGTTTCAGTACTAATTAGGATAAGAGATGTAGGCATATGTGGCTTGGCTGTAAACCAGATCATTAATCAGGTACTGGAACCCATGTAGTGATGCCTTCCCTTGTGATGTAGGCCTAATGCACGCTTGTTTGACTAATTGCCTCTGATGGAGAGACTGCGTCACAGCGTCTTCCTGTCATAACACTTTGTGAGGGTCTTATCGCAGTCACTGTAATAAATTTGACATTGTCGAGACACAAAGCGCAGTATATCGTAAGTGCCAAAAATCATGTGCCATAATCATTTTGTTCCTTGTACGTGCAAATGAAATTGAGCCTTGAGTGTTTTACATTTATTCATTTAGCAAACACGTGTGTACAAAAAGACTCATAATCAGAAGTGTGGTTTATGTGGTCATGTTATGTTGGCTGTACATTCCTTAAGGGGAATGCAAAACCCTGATCTTTGATGTTAGCTCTCTGAGCCTCAGAAATGGCACATTTTATTTCCATGAATATATGTGCAGTCAACCAGGAAACATACACTAGTGTAAGGCTCTTATATGTCAAGTCTGCAGGTCACAGGTGCAGGTGTACAATAAGTGAACAAGTGTTTTTTTTGAGGCTCAAACTGCTGTGACATACATGCTGAGTGACTTGAAGCCTGTCAGGTGTAGTGGAGAGACAGGGGAGAGAGTGAGGTGGAGAGAGTGTAGATGCATGCTTCCAACTGTGACAGGTTTTTGTTGAACTAACCTGTCACTAGTAATGTGACTAAGTCCTCTCTGAGAGGAAAAGAAATGGAGATTTGAATCATTTTATACTCCTTTTCATTTCTCAGATTTGCCGATGATGGGTGTGTTTATATATATTTAATTTAGAGCTGTTCACTACAAGTTGTATATGAGTTACCAGTTACCAGTTATCATTGTTAGATTACTGTAATATGGAGAAGTTAGGCATCGTTGGTTATCTGTTGGGCGTAGTGTAATTTCACAGTCTAGTCTACTAACTTTGTGTTTGAACATCTGTTTATCAGTATCTCACTGCCAGGAAAGCTGTGCAGAAGAAAAATCATTAAAATGCCATTTTTCATAAATCCCATCTCGCAAGGATCATTAGGCTTGTCACAAAAGCGGCATGTAAGAAGGGAATCTTTGCGTGCGTTGACAGAGCATTCAGCCACAGTACCTGTGTAGCTGAAGCTGTAGAAAGTGTGGAACTAAGGGGAAAAGAAAGAATCCACAATTGGGTCGTTTTTTGCCCTCTTAATTAAATGCAATTTAGGTTTCCAAGACCCTATGAGAATCCCTGAGGAGTTCATGTAGGGTCACAGATGTGAACGCTAAGTAAAAGAATGAGTGGTGTGCTGAGGAGACAATTAAATGTGATGGTTTTAATAAGCTGTTCAAAAGTGGTGGCATGACCTTGGAAACATCGACATCAATACTCTCTCACTGATATACATCCAATTGGGCTCTGTAAGGTGCAACTTCTGAATAGTTATTGATCAGGAATAGATGTTTTGAGAGCAAATATCTAGGAATAGCTAGTAATGTAAACCTGATGTCTGAAGTAGCATCAGATAAAAAAAAGTGGTGTTTTGTGGATCAGTCATCCACATCGTCGTTTCTGAATTAAACTGTCTGTGGTTTGTCATTTGTTATTTTCCCATCATGGCGGTTTAATGATCTTTTTATGTTTCAGATTCTTCAGAGTGGTAGATGAGAAGTACGACATTAAAGTGAATGCCGGTTAATAATGCCATGTTGATGAGATAAAGTACAGCTTCTTTTCTGCATCTCAGCTGATAATTTCTGGTGTGGCTGGTACCGGAAAAGAACACCAAAAGAATAAATAATCTCTCCTTGCTGCACTAGCAGATAGCTGCTGTCTGGATTGCTGGATTGTCCCTTGCTAAAAATTAAACGACTCCCCAGTTTTTTTTTCTCTCTCTCATCTCTTCAACAGCGCTATTTTTTTGTAGACGAAAGGGGAGCTTGATTGGGTGGTGGTTGTTTAAACTAAAGGCAAGATGATAAAAATTGCCTCTGACAGAAAACACCAAGTAGCATATCAAATATTCATCCCCCTCAGACCCAGTTAGTGAGCATGAATGGCTTCAGCTTTTTGGTAGTTTCAGAACTTCTTACCTCAGTTTGTGGTCTTGAGTGGTACAGTAGGTCAAGAAACCTTTCGCCACAAGGGATTCCCACAGCTCTGTCATTTATTATCTAATGTATGTTTGGACATGCTAATGAATGCTTGCAGTGCTCTGTAATCTGCAGCAGTGATATCTAACCTACTTCTGGACCGTGTGCTGTCTGTTATGTCTTTAAATGTATGCCCTACAATGGTAATGGAAATCTCATGCCATTAACTGTGACAAAAAGTCATTCCTCTCCCAGCACAGGGATTAGCTCCCTTGCTGTTTGCTCTGAAAGACCTCAGAAGGCTTTTGACAGCAAACATGGGCAAAGAGAAATGATTGATGTGGCAACAGTTTACTTAGCCTTGACAATGACGCATTAAGAAAGACATTATGACAAACCTGCATGAACAAAAGGCTTTCAGCTAGTTATATACAGATGCCAGAAATTCTAGTGCACTAAATGCACTAAATTCTAAAATTCTGGTGACTTGCTTTTACACGTAGTGCCCTAGAATCTTTGCTTTTGACATTGTGGGAAGGCACTGCAAAGGAAACACCTTTTGCAGATAGCTTAGTTTTCCAGTGGGCCTGGTATATGAGTAGAGTAATTGGTTTAAACTCAAGAGAGCTGTAGGTCTTTTATTGTATAATTGAGCAATAACAGGTTGTGAAAAGATAAATCCCTGTAGTAATAAGGGACAAAACTATGTATCTGAGACAAACATCTGTCAAATAGTCCCTGTGAGGATTTGTAATAGATTGTGAAGGCTTACAGACACGTACCTCCTATATTGACAGAAGTTGATTGGGTTTGTACCACTTGACAGTTCTCAAATTGCATTCGATAGCATAATTTAAAATTGAACTGTTTAGACCTGAGCTTCTGCCTCTTCTACCTTGGACAAAATAGTTTTCGACAAAAACTTTTTTTTTTTTGTGGGCAGAAGTATTTCCTGGCTGTGTTTTGGTGCACGGGACTCTGAGCACCTCTTATCAGGACCACGTTTTAAAAAACACTGAGTTTTCTCTCTGCAGCCTGTCAACTTAAGAGCACATCATTATCAAACGCATTTCTAACCTTAGAGAGGGCTGTTTCGCATTACATGTGGGTGTCAAATAGTTTCAGGATTCAGGCTATGAGATGCCACATTATAAGTCCTCAGCCTTAATCACTGTTCCCAACAGGATCAGAAGATAAAAATAATTGATGGACTAATGCCTTGGGAGGTGTTTTGTGCCTCCAGTTAAGCTCTAACTTGAGGAAGATAACAGACTCAAATCATGAATAAAGTTTTTGTTACGGCAGCCTACTCAAAACAGAAATAATGCATATCGCCTGCTGAGCAATACACTGAGAAAATGTTCTTACTTATTTAAGCAATGTAGCTCTAGGACACAGAATATGTGAGTATCAAATTTTGTATTTTCTTTTAAATACCACAACTTTATACCATTATAGTATCCCTCAGGTAGCGGTTAGGTAGGTGTCTCTCTGCTGTTTGGAGGAAATAAGAAATGAATAAAAAAGAAACTCAGATAAGTGACAAAAGTGTTTCAGTTTGCGTTCTGCTCCTTCACTCACTCTTAAGGTGGTGTGAGATTGTGTGCATCTGTGAAAGCACAAACACGTGTTTGCACGATCACGTTTGTATATACTTTGTGTATCTGTGTGTGTGTGCGTGTGTATGTGTGTGAGTTTGTACATGTGTGAGTGCATCAGAAGAGGTGCTTTGTTTACTGCATTGCAATCATTTAATGTGATGCTTTTGTTGCATGTGCCATTGCATGTTGTTGAATATAGGTTGATTTGGTTTTCAAATTGCGTTGTATACAATCTGCATACAAGCACATCTGGGCTTGTTAATGTAATTTCTGTTACAAACTAGTGTGAAATACTTGTATCAAGTCTACACAATATGTTATTGCGACAGCTCCCCACTGAAAAAAAACCCCAAAAAACTGGACACCAATTATCTGTCAGTCATCACACTCGGGTATAGTGCATATTTCATAGTCTAATCAAGCTTCAACAATGATAGCAGCTGAATGCACCTGGATACCCCAGACATTTGGTGTTTGCTCTGTGTCCCAAGGCAGAGCCAACTGCAATTTTACACCATGTTTGTAATCAATGACATGCATTGTTTAGCACCCATCTAGGCAACAAATGCTGCGTTTTCAGCGTGACAGACTTAGTTGTTTCAGTGAAGCGTTTATTATGTTGATATAATGCACCTAATGAGGAGTTTATTACTGTCTTTTCTCAGTCTCTATGGCTCCCAGGCTAGTTGTGTATTCATACAGTTCATGGTATCCTGAGGTAGGCATAGATCATTACATGTAATGACTTTGATGTATTAGAGACAAGTGCGAAACTACTCTGAGCAGTGTTTGAGGATAATTGATGAACTCTCCAGGTACTTCCTGGAGTCAGGATTAATAAAATGGTTACTTTAATGACTGTACTGAAAGTAGAATTGTTGTGGAATGCTCAATCATACAAGTAACATGGACAGGTATTTCCATTCCATGGAAGATGTCACATTGGATTATTAAATTTACATGACAGATTATTAGCGGTGGTGTGTGTCATTATTAATCGAAGGCAAAAAAGAACAGTCAGATACCGTTTTCTCATAAAATAGCATTTTTGTTAGTAGGACTTTCATGAGGAGAATACAGTCTCTGAGAAGAAAGCACCACACTACTGTCTTTCTCCTGTGATTATATATGTTTCCAGTAGTGGCATCTACTAAAAACAATGGGGTGTGCCAATTTCCTATCTTCATCTCAAACTGTATCCTGTTACCTGATTAATTGGGCACCAATTGTTTACTGATTGCAATCATCTGATGTGATCCTTTTGTTGCATTATATCAAAAGCATGACATCTGATTAATTGCTCTGATTAATTGTTGAGAGACTGCTCACATGATTTGATATCTTTTATTTATATTTATGTCAAACATGTGAACCAGCATGAGGGCTGATGAGACAAAGGAACGGTGACACAATATGTTTTTATGTCTTTTATATCTAAAGTCACCCTACATCATAGTAGGTGCAGTGTCCCTAAACGTCTTGTAAAGTGGAGGATGATCATGGCCTGTGTGGTCCATTCTGTCTGCTGGATAAGGATCTCTGAACCTCTAGTAAAATGTTTAGATGGAGCCTACAGCCTGTGTAGTCTGTCTGCTTTCCAGGCCCAGTTTAGAATGCAGAACAGATCCCCCCCAGAGGCCACACACATACACACACACACACACACACACACACACACACACACACACACACACACACACACATGCAGACACACACCTCAGAATCACATTGACCTGAGAAATATTAGACTGCCTCTCAGGCCGCCACTCCCCTCCCCTTTCATAATTCACTGTCAGGGGTTTCAGGGCAGGACTGTGGCCTGCAAGGGTCACCTCAGCAAAAAGCGCCCCCGCTTGAAGTCACCTCGCCTGTGGGGTACCTCTCCTCTGGATCCTCTGTGGACAGCAGTAATTCATTTAGACACACAACAGTGTGAGCCCTGGGAGGAGGGGGAGTGGTGCTCTGGTCCTCAAAGTCCCACTGTCCGAGTCCAAAGAAGAATCCACATTTAATTATCTGCACACCCTTTGCCTCTTCACCTCACAGGGTGCTGTCTGGGCTTGCAATTATAGGACAATGTTGGAAGTTGAATCAACAGGTGTTTTTGTTGTTGTTATTGCAGTGGTAAGCCATTTGTTTGTATTGGGTGTTGGCAGAGGGCTAACCTTAGCTTGTTTTTCACGGTGCCCAGGTAACCTCTCGAAGACCTGCACTGCAGATGGATGGACAGAGATGCTGCCCATGGCCATTGCCTTGAACTGCGGCTACAACATGAACAGCACAAATGATGATGTAAGTGTGATGGGTTATTATTTGTGCTGACAATGTTAATTCGTTAACATTTGATTATTGTAAAAATTAGATTTAGATAAGAAAGATAAATTTTTTTAAAATTAATTATGCAGATGCATGTCACACTACCCACCAGCGCCCTCCTCACTTACACACAGCAGGGACTGTGACTGGTCGAGTTTGTCCACTCATTTTGTTTTGTTTGCCGGTGTATTTCAGCAGCCCACTGTAGGTACTTTTAGCAACAGGCTAGTCCATTGTATAGACATCATTTTGAATTCAGTGGCTGAATTTCTTGATTGTAATGTGCCTTTCTTTCAATAATGTTTTAAATTCAGTGCTTCATCAGCAGTCAGTACTTTGTAAGCAGTAATGAGAAGTTTGCTTGTTCGCAAAACATAAACTGACTGCCCAGAGAACTTGTTAATAGTTCTAATATATTTTTTGCAACACCAGCGAGGTTGTTGAAATATGCAGTGTCTCTTTTAACAGTAATGCTAACAAAGTGAAAGCATGACAAAGGAATTTGCTAGTCTCAACTGCATGGTCGAGGGTAGGTAGTTATATTCAGTACTATTTGGTGAAGTGCACTAGGCAAACACGGACACACGCAATGCTTTACCATAACTGGAAACGATGGCGGCAAGATAACACCAAAGATCATTCATACCAAATACGAGCAGTATAATGACAGTTGTATATGCTACATAATATGGCTTTTATAAAAGAGCTGACGGACATGCTACTAACCAGGGGCATGTGTGACATTCTTTCTTCACAAAAAAATAAAGGAGAATTCAGGAACTTTTAATGTGTGATTAATTGTCATAATCATGATTAACTTAAATTCCTATTGTAATTGATTAGATGATTTTTAATTCAATTGACAGCACTAGTTTGAACTTTAAAGTTTAATATTTAATGTTTTATCTGTATCTGTTCCATCTCTTCTCATTCTATTTTCCATATTCTTTCAGTCTTTTCATTCATTCTTTTATTTCACCCTGCCCTGATTTATTTTATTAATGTTTTTATTCTTTCTTTTTTCTTTCATCCTTTTCTCTGTCATTCTTTCACCAGTTTTTTACTGTGTGTGTTCACACAATCTCTCCCTATGGCTTAACAGAGCTATTGAACACTAACCTTGGTTTTTTTTTTGAAAAAGAAAAAAGGACAGAAAGAGAGAAAGAAAGAAAACAGTTTAAAAAAGCAAAAATAGCACCTGAACCAAGTGATCGCAGGAATTTGATTTTTTTATTATTTGTGCCGAGTACCTCTGACTGAAAATCACCCATGTGATTGGCAGAGTCGGTGCTTTAATATTCTCCATCTCATTTCCGTCAGACGGGCTGCCAAGCATCGCACACTGCCACAATGACTCACCCAAACTGCCTCCTGGGCCTGATCAGAATGCCGAATGCAAAGGCTCCGTAACTCTCCCTATCTCCCCTCCAAGAGAAAATCAATCTGAGGGAATAAAGCACAGGTCCTGAGTGCCATTGCTCTGAATAGGGGGCCATTTGTTTTAATAAAGACAGCAGGGGTTTCATATAGGTAGTTATTCATGATGTTTAAAAACATCTTTTTTTTAGGGAAATAAGTAAGTTGCCACTACCTTCTTATGTAATGCAAGTTGTTAGGGTTGCGGAATGATCGAAAAATAAGCAGGCATAATATTGAGTATATGAGGAACTATGAGGCAATCAGTAATCAGTTAAACTCTAGAGGCAAAAGGGCCCTAAACATGAATAAAATTATTAGGTGGGGTTCACACAAAACAGACTGTAGTAAGAACAACTCTCAGGCCAAAATAATTTGAGTACTTCACAGTTCTCTCATTGCTCAGGTTAAGTTTTACTGCTTTGATTGCTCATGATTTCTGAAGTGTTTTTTTTTTTATGCATCAAATTAGTGTTATGTTCTGGAAGTTGAACCAAGTTCACTGCTCACATCCTTTGTTCCTCAAACAACTGAACTGTCGCTAACAATGCAATCCCTGCCTTAAATGATATGGAAATGATAAACAACAACAATCCACAATGATTTTAGTGTAAATACGGGCTAATGCATTTCACATATTCATAACAAAATGTTACAAAATAAATACTATCATTGAGTGACATTTATTAAACCAAGAAGTCCCAAATATTGTATGTAATTGGGCCATATTGAGCAACAACATGCTTCACTGTAGTCGATGTATTGTTAAAGACTTTCATGTCCAAGCCGATTTATGAATTTGAGGAGGCAGAGTTGAGGTAGAAATCTTTAAAACTGTTGTCAGAAATCCTGTGATGGGCTAGGGGAGAAAAAAAGAAGAGTAGAGGTTACAAGGTGGTAAAAGCCTTTCCAGCGTGGACCTCCAGCTGCGAGACAGTGGGCAGCTCATTTATATGCCAGCCATTTAATCCACAGGGTCCTAGGGATGTGGGGGTTTTTAAAAGGAATTTGATGTCGGGGGTGACAACCCTTCAGGAAGTGATTTGATTGGCTTAGGCTGGCATTTAGTCAAAGAGTGTGCAAGATTGTACTGAAATGACAAGCCTGCTCATTACTTTATTGTTGACTGAAACTTTTGTCCTTTGGTAAATGTGTCTGAATCGATGTGTTTGGGCTGAAGAAAGCCCGATACACGTACTTATCCTGAAGGTCTTATGTGCATATGTTGTGTACTGGTGCATTAACTGAGAGAGAGAGAGAGAGAGTTGTTATTTTGACATTTTACTGAGACATGTATTTTGCAAATGACATGATGTGCCACTGTTCTTTAAGCTTTGGCAACACTGTATTTCACCACTTTTGTCATTAAATGTCATTTGGTTTTTGAAATGTCTGAAACCCAAACAGTGTCAACTTTACATTACAAAAACCATATGACACTTAATGACAACAGTCATAAACATTAACAAAATGTCATTAATGTTCATGATACGTGTCATGTCAAGCTAATGACAGGTTCATGTCACTCCTATGTAGACACCTTCAAGTAAAGTGTTGCCAAAGAAAAAGAAAGGATTTTGATGTGAGGTGAATTTAACGCTTTAGTGATGCGCCAAGTGTAGCCCTTGGGTTAAACCTTGAGTTATAATCTGTCATATAAATCTGTAATATAATTAGCAGAGGTTGAATTTGATTGGAAAATGGCCTTCACTTCATGTGGCAATGATTAGTTAATGGGAGATCTTTAATTTTCATAGATTTCATTCATTTATGTTCGCTTTAGTAAGGACTGCAGGGAAGCTGGGATGTTTTAAAAGAAATTTTGCCCTTTCAGATTGTTTTAGATGAGAAACTGCAGCCTCACAGACTTTACAGTGAAGCTTTTACGGACTGAGAGAAATGTTTGACCTTCTCAAGGTTATGTGTACACTTTAATGTCTACTGTTTCTCTTGAGTAGATGAATTAATAGCGATTTTGAGGCTTGCTGCTCTGCTAACCACAAAATCCATCAAACTGCCTCTCAAAAAAGCCCATTTTAGGAAAGAAACCGATTAGGCTTTTGTGCTTCCAATGATGCTTTTGTTTCCTGCCCGCTGCCAAACTTTAGCCCCTTTTCAAAAAATGATTAAATGACCGTCAGAGTCTATTGAGGGTAATTTGAATGTATAATTAATATGACTAGTTTTACCCTCTGTGCTATTGGTAGATTTGCATTCTGCACTGATGAGACATGAAAACTTGAGAACTGCCTGCTGGGTTTCCTGCTTGATCCTTTGATAACTGTTCAGCTTTCAGGCACTTGTTTGCGGACATGTCTGTGGCCTGATCCAAGTTGTATAAACATTGGCCTGTGAATGAAGTCTTGTTTGGTTTGGAAATAAGTTCATTTATGTTAACTTCATTTTCTGATGCTCGTTTGTATTCCCATCACAGGGCACATTCTTCCGGTCTGTGAAGGTTGGCTACACCATCGGTCACAGTGTGTCTCTAGTGTCTTTGACCATGGCTATTATAATACTGTGTATCTTCAGGTAAGATTCCATGTCACTTTATTCAGTGATGGTGAATTACAGTATGTATTCATATTTAGTAATGTGTGTGTGTGTGTGTGTATGTGAGTCTGTGTGTGTGTGTGTGTGTGTGTGTGTGTCTGTTAAAATGGCAGTAGAAGTCTGGCCATAAATTTGTTGAACTATTCAAAGTCACGTTGTGTGACTTAATGACAAAGACCTATCTTGTTTTACAATCAGTCTTTCAACCTAGATGTTATGCAGTAAATCAACAAATCCAATCTCTGTGAATCTGTGCATCATCACTGTGCATCATTGCTAAATGTCAGAGAGCCTATCATTTTGAACAGCCTCACTCTCTCTCTCTCTCTCTCTCTTCAACCATAATGTATCATAATGGCCGCACAACAACACTTTCTAGGAATGCACCCCAAGTAGTAGAGAGTCACAGACTCCAACTATCACTATCAGCTATCACCGAATATTCAAGTTATTATATCAGTCGCTACAAAACTCTGTGGCATTTGGCAATAAAAAGAATGCCTCATTAGATTTTACTCAGAACGCCTGAATGAACCTCTGCAATTAGGCATTTATATAATGATGCCCTCTAAAGAGACAGCTCATAAATAAATCTCATTGAACATCTCGCTGTTAGGGTTGAGTATGCCTTTGATAGAAAACATGCCAAACAGAACCACAGGCATCCCCCAAGGTATATTTGATTAGGTAATTGAAGGTAATGGAACTTGCCTTCTAAATCTCAGCTTCCAATGGACCCTTCTACTAATTTGACCAATTGGACTGTGTGAATATAGAGTATATGCAAATTTTTTATGTATATAAAGTTCAGATTGACACGTTTTATATCTGAATCTTAAATCTAATCATCTTAAATCGTCTTATATCTGAAATCTTAACTGGTGTTTCACCTAGATATGTATTAAGATATGACTGTAGATATGACTGTTATTTTAAAAAATATATATATTTTAGCACTTTACACTGCAAGTGATTGATAGTAGCCTTAACCAGAATTACAAGCTAATGTCACACATTAGTTCAATTTCAAATGCATTAGGATTTTTGGTAACACTTTCTATGAAGACCATATCTATAGCGCATTATGAGCGCATTCATAACAACTATAATACGCATCATAATTACTCAAAATGCATTATGACTTATAATTATGATGCGCATTATAGTTGTTATGAATGCGCTCATAATGCGTTATAGATATGGTCTTCATAGAAAGTGTTACCGGATTTTTTGATGCTGGAATGCACATTGTAATAATCTTATGGCAGAAAGGTCTTCCATAAGATTGAATTCTAATCCATACCAAAAAAACCCAACCTTGTGTCAGACTCCTAGTTGTCATCCACATAAACTGTGGAAATTTCCAGAGACACTTTCTCATATCTAATCAGTCTGCACCGTAAATGACCAGCTATTTAAAGTTCTAAATATTTACACAGTGTAAGCCATCTTGATGTCACGCATTTGAAATCGGCCATTGCCGACTAGACGTAATGGCACAGGCAGTTTTCATAGCATTCAAGCACTCACAATAGCTGTGATGTCTTACTGGGATTTTCTTTGTATGGAGTGAATGCCATCGTGGTGGATGTGGACGCATAGTTGCTGCCATGTTGAAATATTTGCAGGGGCAAGTCTAGGACATGTCTCAGAAGGTGATAGAAGTAGAAAGAGAGAAATAGAGAGGGGAAGAGGCGACAGACCAGGTGAAACAGGGAAAGAAAAGAAGACAGAATAAGAGAAGAGGGAGAGAAAGAAAAGAGAAAGAAAAAGAGAGGAGAATTTGAGAGGAACAAGAAGTGGAGCAAGAGAGTGAGAAAAGAAAAGTGTGAGAGAGAAGTGTCTGTCTGGCAGCCCATCTAACCTTCTGTCCAGCGAGGCGGGCATCTTAATCCAGTCTGTTATCCCTTTTCCCCCCTTTGAGAGTGGGCAAGGAGCAGGCTCACTGCTCGAGCCTAAAGGCTGAAGCACCAGGTGCTCAGTGAAGTGTCTGTCATCTAAGGGGGCCTAAAGATGAGACATTCAGTGGTCTCCACTTTGCTCTTAAAGGAAAAGAGACACACATAGAGAGAGAGAGAGAGAGAGAATAAAGGTGGAGGAGAGTGACCTTGTCAGTCCATTCTGGAGGCTCAAACAAGAGTGAAGGCATTGAGTCAAAGGGAGACATGTATGCACTAATGCCGGCCACAGCAAAATCAATGACGGGTCTAAATGCTCAAAAGCGTTCAGAAAGAGCTGTGCAGACGACTTATCAACCCCAACAGCCTCCAACATTCTACAGCAAGTGGGATGAGTCACAGTCCCATCGATCACAAAGCTTTCTCCCCACCCCAACAGAGAGAGAGAGAAAAATCTGTCTCCATGGGTTCTCCAAAAACATGGACAGGATCTAAAGGTTCTGTACTGATCTTCATTCTGACATAAAAACCCCTTTGATTTATACAAATGGGTCTTTATGATGAAAGACATTTACAATAAGCAGTAATCAAAGATGAAATCTGGGTGAGCTACTCACAATGAAGCTTTGCTGTGAGACTTGAATATGGCTTTGTAGATGCACTGAAGTCCACATGGAAATACTTAGGCTCTAGCTACAAGGTCAAGCAAAAAATAAATAAAAACCTCAAGGTCATTTAGGATAAGCTGGCAGCTCTCTGATAGCTATAGAACACGTCTATAGTGTCACCAGAGCATACCTTTGACATTCTGCCTGATTTCTGTCACTGTTCATTTTGTTTCTTATCTTTTTAAAAACTGACTAATTGTGTGGTTCTTTTAGTAATTCCAAGAAAAAGACATTCTGTAGAACTCCAAGGCTGCTTCCTCTTCTCTGAGTCACCTTGCGAAATGTTATGAAAGCGCTGAATAACGGGAATGTTATTCATGTCTCTCTCAAGCAGCTGCACAAATCACCACCCCCTATACACCCCCCCATCCCACCTCACCCACCCTGTGACCGCACACAGCATGAGGTATTGTTCCTTGTAATGGACAGAATGTTTGACCCTTCTTCACGGCACCCCTGTAGCGTCTGCACGTTATGGACGCAATTTGAGTGTTGACTCTCAGAATCATTGGACAGGGCTCTCTGCATATCCACCTGGGTACACTTGGCTTCACAGCACGTCCTCAGTGTTTATAGGGACACTGATGATAGGCAAGACAACAGCCAAAGTGTGTGTGTGTGTGTGTGTGTGTGTGTGTGTGTGTGTGCCTGTTTGTGT
>PYXC01001844.1:3270000-3542500 GCA_015244755.2 Tenualosa ilisha | reverse complement strand
GTCTATTGAATGTGTTAACTTCGCCTATTCACCAAGAATGCCCATTGCCCACTTCATTGTTCCAGCCATAAATTAATTTGTTGCTGATGGGAGTCACTTCTCTAAATGCTTATCTGTGAGATGCCAGAAAGGTTCATAATTACAAATCCAAAGAATGCATATTCTTATGAGTTTATATTTTTGACCCCTCCAGTCATTAATCCTCAATGTTTACCCATCGTGAAGTATTTTTAACCAGATTCTCTTTTGGAATGTTCATAAATTCAGTTGCAAAAAACCTAGTAGCCTAAATGTTTAATTTGTGTGTTTCAAATACATATTTAAATGAAGATTGAGTTCTTAGTCCATTTCTCTACACATTAACCAAAAGTAGTTAACCTGGAAGATGGGATTTACTTTTTTTTCAGGTAAAATTAATCTTTTTTTTTTAAGTACATCAAAAAAATTTCTTCTTGGTTGCCTTCTCATCACAAGTCTTATTTCTGACTACAAAGACAAATCAGTTTAATCAATTATTCATTCCACAGCTTGCTGAGTTCTTGTGTGTGTGTGTGTGTGTGTGTGTGTGTGTGTGTTATATTTGATGTATTTTGTGAATATCTGTGTAGGTGCAGTTCTTTGGTGAAGTATGAGAAGCCTAGCCACAGACCAAGTAGTGCAGCCAATGTGCTTAGACCTTACTTTATTGCAGCGTTAATGGGTTATACCAAACACAATATTAACTAGCGCAAGCTAGTATATCCTCATTATGCTGCACATTGATGTACTGGCTGTAGCCTGCTGTTAGTGACACTGACTGTAAGTTCACACCAAGAGCTACTAAGGCTGTAAAACTGCTATTGACGCTCATAAAACATCACAGCTAAAATATATGTGCTCGCTCATGTCGCTCAAATCGCTTATGATGAGACTGTTTTTTTTTTTTTTACTTTCTTTGGTTCCTCTAATCGCCCAAACTTTGTTGCTCATCACTTTTGTAGCTTTTTCCTGTGATTTTTCAGCTTTTGTAGCTCTTGGTGTGAACGCAGAGTAAACCAGGTCAACCTACGGTACATGGTAGATAGGTCCCTACCCCCTCCCCCCGAGCGTCCCTATAGATAGTGCTGTAAGTAGTCATGGAAGAACTCTACCACATGGTCAATTAGATAAGACCCCCTCTTTGCCCACTCCGACCCTCTGATGTGGGGGGATATGCTGTTGCTGTCAAGCTGTCAATCAAAGCATGTGTGTAATTTTTTTCTGTCAGGCTGCACTGGAGCCTTTTTTTACTTTTTAAGACGTAGCAAAAATAGACTTTGAGTCAGTAGTGTTAGCTGATGTTATTTCAAGAGGTAATCATGTGTCAACCAATCAGCATGCAAACATCTTTTTATCTTGGTACCCTCAGGAACAGGAAGGCGTAAACAGAACACACACGGCTTCTGTTTAGTTCAACTCTGCTGATTTGAAGCTAAACACTAAAAAGTGCACACACACTCTCTCTCTCTCTCACACACACACACACACACAAACACATATATGAGCAATTCCACACAATGTCTATAATGCCATCACATACCCTTGGTATTGTATGATGTGAATGATGATTACATATAAATTGAGCATTCACTCTTCTTGGTTGTAGAACTACTGTAATAGTAAGAAACTTTTCATTCAACTCATACATCATACAAATGGCACATACCATGGCATTTTGTTGGTGCTATGGATGTGACAGTTTGAGTTGCAATTGCTCATACATATATATACAGACACACACACACACACAAACACACACTTTCTTGCATGTACAGTGACCACACACACACACATAACAAGGTGTTTTTTTTAAGACAAATCAACCTCTCATGCGTTTGTGTGTGTATGTGTGTGTGTGCTTAGTCCTTAGTCTGCCCCCCCCCCCCACACAGACACATACACTCTCTCTGCTTTCAGCTTCCACTTGAATGACTTTGTCTCAGAGTTTGTTTGTTGTTTGGACTTCTGTCACCCCTCTGTTTGACCACCCGAGTTCACCCAGCGCTGCCCAACCCCAGCCTTAAAACCTGCCCCCTCACCACCACCCATTTTACCCTCCACCCCCCACTTCAGTCGGTCCGTCAGTCCACTGAAGGGGAATGGTCAGCATTTAGGCCTATTAACAGCCCCCCTGTGAAGGGGACCTCATTTAGGCCTGGATGACTGACTAGCTAATGACAGGGCTGGATTGACTTCTGAGCCATCGTGTTGCCCTGGAGCGATTGCCATAATGATGTTCCAAAATGTGTCCTTCACCTCAAAAACCCTCAACCGCATGACCCAACCCCCAACCCCAAACCCCCCACCCCCCAAAAAACATGGAAAAATTGAAGGACATAAAATGTGAGTCAACGTGGAAGACTGGGGAGAAATATTTGGAGATGACATATTAGTTAAATATGTTCTTAGAGTTTGTTCTTGTTTCTGACCACTAAGGATATGATTTATTGTGTTTTGTGACAAGAGATTTATTGTGTTTTGTGATGATAGAGAGAAAGAAAGAAAGAGAGAGAGAGAGAGAGAGAGAGAGAGACTAAAAAGATCAAATTTGCTCTAAAACATGAAATTTAATCTTGGTGACTTTTTTGTGGAAACTGAGCTTTCTAAATGCAGCCAGGCAGAATGGACATGATCTTGTTATCTTGCTTGGCTGTGTCTGTTTCTACCCACCACCGCCCACTCAAATACACACAACAAAGACGAGAGAGAAAGAGAGCGAGAGAGGCGACTACTCCCAGTTGTGTATGTACTTGTCATTCATATGCACAAAAACATGAAAACACCCCCAAAATCATCCATTTACCTTCCGAAGTGGCAGAGGGAAGATCTTTAACATTCTGCTTGTGGGCTGTTTAATGTCCGTCAGTGTCCCTCAGTGCAGTGAACAGATACAACCCTGGCTGTTGGGGACTATGCTGTCCCATGCTGTCTTGCTTTACCTTTGAATGTATTTAGTTGGCATTACAGATTCATATGTTGCCATGGTGGAACATCATTTCTCATCACAGCATGTGAAAGAGTCCGGACTGTGATTCAGGCAAAAGGTTATTGAGGTTATCTGTGCTCAGCGGCCAACCAAATTACATGCCTGCCTTCCATGCGACTGTAGTAAGATGCTGATTGGCTCAAACTGTGCATGGTTTAGTGTGTGTCGCTTTGTTCGTTTACCACAACAGAGACTGTGCACCATAGAATAGATGGCAAGATGACCATTGTAAGTACTTTATCAAATTTGAAAACGGCACTTTTAAAGACAGTACACATTTTAAAAAGGCTTGAAGTTGGCTCAAATGAAGCTGTGGGGTATTTTTGCATTGGTTTTAACTTTCAGGACAACATGGGGCTAAGGTATTTTTGACATTATGTCAAAACAGTTGTGTTTTCACATTCTGTCAGTAGTTCTAGGTCATTTTGTGGATATTTTGTTAACTAAAAATGGCACATAGTCCTTTAAGCAGGAATTAAGCCGTAATTATATTTATATATACTTTTTATGCTTACATTGACAGTATGCAGTAATGTGTCAGTGGAAATGTGTTAGCTCCTGTACGCAAAGCTCAGCTGGCATAAACAGGGTCATAGAGTTCAGTTGTGAGGGCAAACATACACACACACACACACACACACACACACACACACACACATTGAGGAAATGAACATCTTATCTATGCCATGAGTTGCCCTGGGTTATATCGAGCACTAATTGTGTGAGTGTTTCTTTCATCTCCTGCTTGGCAGTATATTGCTTATATAATGTGTACGGAAGAGTAATTATTGAGTATAGCTTGCATGGCTGCCAGCAGCTGATTGTGTGGCGAGTCTGGTGTACATCTGGACCGGTGCTGATCGTGTGTTGGCATGATTGTGTTTGAGAATGGAATTTGCATTTGAGGTGAAAAGCGATGTTTCCCATGCATGCCATCTCTCTTGCTCTCTTTCTCTTGCTCTCTCTCTCTCTCTCTGAGTGAATGTGTTTTGTGTGTGTGTGAGTGTGTGTGTGTGTGTGTGTATGTGTGTGTGTGCGTGTGTGTGTGTGTGTGCGTGTGTGAGTGTGTGTGTGTATTGGGGGTGGGGGCGCAGTGGGAGTGAAGATATGAGAAGGTGAAAGGGAGTAATTGAAAATTAGAAAGACAGAGAGACTGTAATAATATGTCAGAATCTGTTGACAGACGTCAGATGTTTATTTCCATCTACCACAAATTAACATCTTCATAGACAGCAACTAGTGTTCCAGTGCCATTTTATTATGTGCCCAGATATTCTTCTCCGCTGTCATGAAGAAATTTCTGATCCATTAACATATTTCACCAATGAATGTTTGATTTCTTGTGAATGTGCATGTCCCTGATTGCTCTCGTTTTGTGAGTCAGAAGGATGGGATGGATGATTTTCTGCCATGTGGATGTAGACTTAAAAGTTCAGTCGATATTTTGATATGGCACTGTTTTAATGAGATCTGAAGCACATGGAGATGAATGGAGCCACATTTACATAAGACTGATTTTCATCTCGCTCTTGTCTGGTACAGAGAGTAATATCTGCTTGCTAGCCTGCAAAAGCTGCTGTCAGACAGAGGGCAATCACTCTAATAGCTCAAGTACTTTTGCAGTATATTCCCCAAACGTATGTGTGTGTGTGTTTGAGTGTGTGTGTGTGCGTGCGCGTGTGTGTGTTTGAGTGTATGTATATGTGTGAGTGTGTGTGCGTTTTTAATCTAAGTAAGATGACCCTGAATTGCTCTGTCAGTCAACAGCTCTTGAGGGTTCCTAAATCACAATGTCAGTCTGAGTTCACACACCCAGGGAGTCTTAAGGTCATGTGTTCCATACCCAGTGAGTCTCAATGTCAAGAGTTCAGTACCTAGTTAACCCCAAGATCACAGGATTGACAAGTCTGATACCCAGGGAACATTACATACTGATGAAGATGTTTTTTAATCTACATACATGGCAAAGAAACATATCTTTAAGGCTTCAATCAACCCTAATGCAATTTCTGTGGTCAAAAAGCTATGGAAAAAGTAAACGTAGGAACTTGAAAAGTTGTGAAAAGTGAGGACGAAAGTGGAATTTGAGTCTGTTTGTTAATGCTCTCAGTATTGTATATGTGTGTGTGCTGTGGTGGAGGGGGAGGGGGGGCGGGTATAACTGTCTGTGTATGTGTTTATATGACATGCCTCTATGTATATTTATGTGTTTTTAATGAACTGAGTGGATTAGGGTTGTGAAACATGTGCTTAATGGTGAGACCAAAGACAATTTTCATGCTGGATATGACAATAAAGTCTATTCTATTCTACATATTTTGTGTATTGCATATGTGTGTATGTCCTAAAGTCGAGTTAATAATATCACTAACTGCATGGATTTTGCAGTCTTGATGATTTGTTTTGATCCCGCAGGTGGGTTGCAAGGTCGTGATGGTCTTCTTCCAATACTGTATCATGGCCAGCTTCTTCTGGTTGCTTGTGGAGGGACTTTACCTCCACGCGCTGCTGGCCGTCTCTTTCTTCTCCGAGAGGAAGTACTTCTGGTGTTTCATCCTGATTGGCTGGGGTAGGCATCAGAGCATGCTTGGATGTGTGTGTGGCTTTTTTTTTGTCAAGGGAGGCGGTGTGGTTGTAGGTAGGATATGATTCTGTTCTCTCAGTGTGGAAAATGATGCTTGCTGGCTGGATCTAGTAAGATTCCTATCCATGCAGCCACAGACTCCAGTAGCTTGGTTTCCTGTGGTGATATTGATCAAAAAAGGTGCTCTCCCTCTCATCTTATGTATTTATAGGTGGTCCAATGATTTTCAGCGCAGCCTGGGGCATTGCCAAGGCCTACTTTGATGACAAAGGGTAAGATAAATGGGCAGAAAGTAATTCCTCTCTCACCTGGCTCTTAGGGGGACGTATCTCACATCACATCAAATCAAAACTGACACATTATGACAGGATATTCAGCTAGGTGCTATGGATCCGCTCCAATGATTTTTTAATATATATATATATTTTTTTTTAACAGATGCTGGGACATCATCGAGAACACTGACCCCTACTGGTGGATAATTAAAACGCCCATATTAGCATCGATATTGGTGAGTTTCCCTGGTGCCCGCTGTGAGCGACATTGACCCATTCAATGGTATTACGAGAAATACTGCTGACAGGAGAGCAATCATTCTGAGATGAATTAAGGTTAGGTGGCCCATTACAAATCTGTCAGTCATGGTTGCCGTGGAGAATTAATCAATCACGATCACCGATGAAGGTGTCTTCAGCGCACCCCCTGTGGGAGTTGGGGGTTGCAGTTAAAGGGTGGGTGGCTTTAATTTGAATGGCTGTAATTGAGTGTCATGCTTCCTTTACCGCAAGTACAAAGAGACTGAAAGAGCATGATTGCTTTTGTGGCCGTCTTAATGAAAGTTCATAAGCATAAGTGCTTGATTTATACAGTCCTAATTGAATAACATTGTTACTACCTTTGGATAGTGTTGAAATTTTTCTGACACCCAAATTCAACACTTTGAAACGTGACAGAACATCTAAATGGTATTTTGTATTCCTGGAAGATGCAGACAGATTCATTCTGACCTGGGTCAAGTGCTAGTATATTAGAAGGCCCCTTGACTGGCAGACAGCTATAGACTTACTGGCCCTAGAAGTCCGGTCAGCCAAGGATGCAGCAACAGCCCCCCCCCCCCTCTTTCTCTCTCTCTCTCTCTTTCTCTCTTGCTCTCTCTCTCTCTTTCTGTGTCTCTCCTTCTCTACCACCCAGGGATGAGTACACATGTGAAATATCAATAATAGCCAACAGTGTGAAATAAGACTTTCATGACACTCATTCCCTCCATTCACCTGTGATTTACCTTGGGGAGGCGGCGGCGGTGGGGGGTTGGAAAGATGGGTACCCAGGTAGAGGAGAGGGGATGAAGATCAGTGGATGGAACTGAGAGGGGTGTGGAGGGTTGGGGGGGACAAGGTGGGTAGTGAGGTCAGAGAAGAGAAAATGAAATGTGCAGTCGAGGAACCAGGTTTGGGGAGCCAAAGCGAAATGATCCGAGAAAGACAATTTGATCAGCCTTCTCTCTAGGTGTGTGTGTGTATGTGTATGTGTGTGTGTTGGAGGGATATGATCATGGCTGTTTGAAATATGGCCAACTCTGGCCCACATCAGGCTCTGATTTGGCCCACATCTTGCCCTTATCTGCATTAGAACCTGAAACATATGCCCGAAAGTGCAGTTTTATTGGATACGTTTGTTTTGGATAGTGTTTGTTTGGCGATGGCGTGGGTGTCGCCTGCTCCAGTGACAGCAAAGTGCAGGGGTTTTTGGGGGACATCACTGTGAGAAGAGCCTTTGCAGGACTGAGTAATGTTTATCTGCACAGTAAACAAGAGAGCTGTTTGTTTGAAACAGAAGCAGTGTTTGAGATGTTTTATCAGCGCTGGTCACAAAGTAAATCCATTTCATCCCTTCAAGAGCAATGAACAAAACTGTTGAAACACTGGGCTTTGTAAATATGCTGCAATTTTTATTAAAATGGATTGTGGTGTGTCGTATTGCTGACAGTTTTCTCCAAATGTTGTGACCTTCACTATCACAGCAGGTAGGAATTAATTGAAGACAACCTGTTAAATCAACCAAACATTCACTGATTATGGTCAGACTTATATAACACCTGTTCATGTGCATTTACATAAAAAGTACTCACTTGATGTCCATGAAATATTTAAGCAACGTTTTTCTGTCTGCAGATGAATTTCATCCTATTCATCGACATCATCCGAATACTGCGACAGAAGATCAACTGCCCGGACATTGGAAGAAATGAATCCAACCAGTATCTGTGAGTACTTGTGGCCTAATAGCCTAATAGACTAACTAACTGGTGTTTAACAGAGCAGAGTCTGTCATAGGAAAAAAATTCCTCATTTCTTTCACTTATCGCATATGTTTTAATGTACTTCTACTAATAATGTATGGCATGTATATGCCATGCTGTGGAAGTTTAAGGATGCCAGAATTTCTATCTATTTATCTCTCTATCTTTTATCCTAGTTTTGAAAGGGCATGTTTTTCACCATAACTGCAGCATGAAGCCCACTCCTAAATCTAGTGCTCTCAAAGTCATTGACCGTAGTGGTGGACATTCATTAGTCTCTCCTTCCTCTCGCTGTGAGAGGCCACTGCGGGGCCATGTTTTGCTACCGCTGAAAGAACTGAAGAGTTATTTATTTATTTCTCCCTCCTTGTGAGATTTTATTTTCACTATTTATTTGTTTATTTATTTATTACAATATTTATTTATTTTTCAGGCTGGTCTGAGTTCAGGGCTAAAGGCTCACTATGAACGAGCTTGAGAGCACTTCTCTGTCTGTCTCCATCTCTCCCCATTACAAATGTCAGCCACAGACAAGCCTGCCATTAGGGTGATCCATTGGCCTTTGCGCTTAAGTGGCTTTCCATGATGTGGCACTCATACGCCAGCCCTGTTGCTTTAGTGCTAGGCAAATTTCCTCTTATCACCTCTGTACTTTCCTCTCCTCTCCTCTCCTCCCTTCCTCTCTTCTCTCCTCTCATCCCTTTTCTCCCCTTCCTGTCCTTTCTTCTCCCCTGCTCTCTCCTCTCCTTTCCCCTTCTCTCTCAATCTCTGTCTTTTCTGCTCTAATCTGCTCTCTCATCTTTTTTTCATTTCTCTTAACTATTCTCTCTCTTCCTGTGTCCCCTCCTTTCCTGTCCTCCTCCCTCTCTACTCTCCACTTCCCATCTGATGTTTTCTCCTCTGCTCTGCTCTACTCCCCTCTTATCTTCTCACCTCCTCTGTCCTCTTCTACCCTCTTCTCCCCCGCTCCCTTTCCTCTCCTCACCTGTGTCCTCTCCTCTTCTCTGCTCCCTCCTCTGTTCTCCTCTCCTCCCCTTCGTTTTCCTCTTTTCTGTTCTCTCCTTTGTTCTTCTCTCCTCTCCTCTCCTCTGTCCCCTCCTCTGTTCTCCTCTCCTCTCCTCTGTCCCCTCCTCTATTCTCCTCTCCTCTCCTCTCTGCTGTCCCCTACTCTGTTCTCCTCTCCTCCCCTCCGTTTTCCTCTTTTCTGTTCTCTCATTTCCTCTCCTCTCCTCTTCTCTGTCCTCTCCTCTGTTCTCCTCTGCTCTAATCTCCTCTCCTCTCCTCTGTCATCCTCATGCTTGCTTGGCAGGGTTATTTCACTGCTCTGCCCCCACAGCATTACCTGGGAGAAATCACACACGTTATATGCAGTAGCTTAAGAGGGGCAGCCCACAGTCTTTATGGGTAGCATAGGAGTAGATTATAAAGAGGTGTGTGTGTGTGTGTGTGTGTGTGTGTCTGAGTGTGTGTGTGAGAGAGAAAGAGAGAGAGAGAGAAAGAGAAAGAATGTTGCTCTCTATGAATATGACACATGCTCACAGCATAACAAGGATGTTCTACAACCCAAATTAAAAACTTCTGGTTACTGATTCATTATTGATAACAGACTATTTGATTATTGATTGAATAGTCGACCAAAATATTAAAATGTGAAATATTAATGTTTTTTTGATTATGTGTGTTTGTTCTTGTCATCCTCTCTTCAGGAGGTTAGCTAAGTCAACACTGCTCCTGATTCCCCTTTTTGGAATTAACTTCATCATATTTGCCTTCATCCCCGAGCACATAAAGACAGAGTTGCGCCTTGTGTTTGACCTTATTCTGGGGTCATTTCAGGTAAGGACAATTTACTTAAAGAACCGGTCTTGCATTTTGTGCTCTGCATTTACATTGAAACAGTTGGTGGATGCTTTGATCCATTGATTTAAGCTCAGTCCAAACACTGAAATCTAAGTTTCATAAAAATGTGTTGAACATTGATTGAACCTAACTGAAAATGTTCAGTATGACGGCCGAGAATTGCCATCTAGTAAATGTTCTTTATGTTTTTATAGAAGCCAAATTCCCCTAATCCCATGGTTTCCAAAGCTCAAATAGTGACACACAACAGTGAGCCTTTATTGTTAAATGTAAGCCTTATGTAAGTCCTTCCCTTGATATGAGCTGTTCTGGTCAGACAGGGATGTGGGGTATCTCTTTTTGTGATCACAACCGAAAGTTCATTCCCTTGTTCGTTGCATTGGAATATTGTACTTGTCTGAAAGCACACAGTGAGTGTTTCTATTTTAGATCACATCCAGCAGCCCTCCAGAGACACGGTACTTTCTAATTTCTCTCTGCTGGGGCTGTAAAAAAGAAAAGAGCTCCCGGTGCTATTTTAGTACTTCACGTAATGACTGATTCAGTGGGAACATATGCATATGCTGAGTGTGTAATCCTGATTGTTCTTTGTTGTCTTCTCTCTCCCGGTCTGTCTGTCTTATGTCTATCTTCATCTCTCTCTCTCTCTCTCTCTCTCTCTCTCTCTCTCTCTCTCTCTCTCTCTCTCTCTCTCTCTCTTTCTCTGTCTCTCATCCACACTACCCTCATGGAATTCCTAGAGTCCCTATTCTTGAACTTTCTTAGTGCTTTGACACCATTCACCACTCAAGTCATATTTCTCAAGAGCCTGTCTGTCTCTCTCTCCCATGACGCAATCTAGTTCAGCTTTGAGCTTCAACTTGAGAAGTGCTGATAGTTTACCTTATGTTATGGTCTCTATATAGTCTATGATTATGTGATATATTTCAAAACAAAATGGAGACTTAATTCTTGCGTATGCTTCCTTGGTATTAAGTCATTAATATTTATGATTTTTGAAAAGATATGCTAACAAAAACTTCTGAGTGTGGATTATAAACTCATAGGTATGAGTTTACAAATACACTGTCTAAAACTGGCCTGGTTTTTACAATAGGATATTCACTGGTGTTATTTTGTTTCTCTCTCTGTCAGGGTTTTGTGGTTGCCGTCCTGTACTGTTTCCTAAACGGAGAGGTAATATCCTGTGCTCATCCTCATTTTAGTCTTATGTAAACACTGTGTCTCAACAACACATTTTCAAAGCAAAACCTCCACCTGGTAACACACACACACACACACACACACACACACACCGTAGAATCTCACTAGCAGTGGCAGCGAATCAAGCCTAAATCAGTATGCTTGACCTTGAAGTGGGTAATAAACCAGGGATCCCTGGCACCCTGCCTCGGAACTCATATCAGTGGATGACTCAGGAACCAACCCACACACACACACACACACACACATACACACGCACACACACCACCCCCAGTGGCATCACCATCTTATTAGCATGTCTCTCCACCAAAGTGTAGAAAAGCCCATAAATAGCACCTAGTCTGTTGACAGCCTCCGTCTCTCACATTGATGTATCTTCTGTTGTTCAGATCTTCCCGCAAGAAGTGCCCCCCCACCAATGTATTTGTGTGTGTGTGTGTGTGTGTGTGTGTGTGTGTGTGTGTGTATTTGTGTGTGTGAGTGTGTGTCTGTGTGCTGTGCGTGCCAACTCAATTGTAAAGATTTGCAGTTCTCCTGATCTATTTTAGCAGCCTGGGCTGCTGTCCCGTTTTAATGGCATATTGAGTCAAGGTGGGAAGTTGTGGTAGAACTCCAGCATTTAAGTGCAGCAAGGGAGCACATGTAAAAGCTGAGAGGATTATGTAAAAAAAAAAATTGTAAAAAATCACTGACGCCAGTTTCTCTCCCGAAGCAATCGGCAGAAACATAGTCTTCCATACGTTAATAAGTTCTCTATGTTATCGGGGGCTGTGGTGCCATTTGAGGATCCCTTGAGTACATTAATGAGCTCGGAGTTGTGTTAACATATACAGCAGGCTGCTCTCTGTAATCGTTCCTGCCGCCAATGAGATCCCTTGGAACCAAATGGATTTATCTCCACTATGGCAAATCAGTATTCACAGGAGCAGCAACACATAAAGTTCCTCATTTTCAATGAGACTTAATTGTTGGGGACATTTCAGATGTTAGATGTGAAGCCCTTTTGACAGAGCGTGCCTCATTAAAAATGACATATTCATACTTCACATCAAATGAAGCTCAAGATTAGGGACGGGTATCGAGCACCGGTATTATATTGATACCAGCTCGTGCCTTGTCGGTCACAACATATCATTAAACTTCCCTAACAAACGGTGCTACTATTGGTATTTTATGCTGTTCTGTCATTCGACTGCATCTACGATATCGAGCCTTTTCACTTGTTTGTGTGGAGGAGGAGTGATCTGTTTCATGATAAAATCGATGACATGCCTCTGATTGTTTGAATCTGATTTTAAAAGCCACAGAGATGGGGACACGGCAGACAGCACACTAAAACAAGGGAGGGAGCATGACGTTTAAAAGTTCTTTAATTATATATTGTTGATTGAGGTAGCCTGTTGGTTTCCAAATATTCCAACGTTAGCCTGCTACACTTGATTGAACTGTGAAAGAGAAACTGTTTTCTCTTTGTGCTCCTAATGCAAGTGAAGCCTATGACAGTTCAAAAATAGCCTATTAGTCTATTTCTCCTAATCTTTTGCTCATATACATAATAACTGACTGAAGTGTGTCCACTGTTTTATGAAGAATATAGGCCTAATATAGAATCAAAATCTGAAAAGCAAATAGGCCTATGCTCTATTCATGCTGTATCATATATTCTGTAAACCTGTCTGAAAGATATGAATCTAATGTTATTGACATGACATAAATTGTAATAGTGATTTCATGATTATACTGAAGGCTATATACAGATTATGTGTTTGTGTGTTTGTGGGTGTGTGTGTGTATGTCTATATCTATCACATCCTCATTCTTTACTATGGAGTAAGGTATCGATAAGAGTATCGATAAGAACCCGTATCGATAAGCAGTATCGGTATTGGTACTGATAAAATCCAAACGATACGTAGACCTACTCAAGATATATCATGCTTCTGAGGCAGCTGGTGTATCATATTCCTCAGCGACTGAATCTCAGTGCCTTCAACCTTAAAGATTTACATGTAATTGCTGTCATTGGCTGATTCATGCCAGTGACATCTATAAGGACTTAGGGTGGACATTAGGTCAGTGTCAATTCTGTTTCCCTCCTCCCCATGCCTTGCCCTTCCATCTTGTCAGCATAGGTGCAAAATTCATTTCCATCATGAAAACATCATAAGTTGCTGCTTTGCTGAAGTGTAGAAAAAACAAGGTGTAATATTTTGTGTATTTGAGTATACACAAACCCCACCAACCTGTTTGGATATCAGGTAGAACTTCTATTTAAAGTCTGCTCCTGTTTATTTTTATTTTTATTTTTGTTTTTTTACAGAAGCCTAACCTTCAGTGAACAACAGCTCTAAGTCTTTTCAGATAAACGTCACTGTGAAATGACTGACTTACTCGCTCTCACAAGAGAGAATTTCCGCTCTCAACATTCCATTATGCCTTTCTTTGAAGTCGAAATAGTTTTGGGCTGTTTGGCCGAAGTTTACTTGTTTATCGCTGTAGTATGGTTGATTTCTTCTCCTCTAGCCACCATCTTCCTCTCATCTCTGTCTCAGCATGGGCTGCAACAGGTACAGCCAGACTTGTGTGTTGAAAGAATGAAAATCTTTCACTCCTCACTGTTCCATGAGCCACTGTGAAGAGAAATGCCTGCTGAAACACTAAACCTGAAAGTGAAAGAGCAAAGAAAACACTATCCTTGCTCTCTCACATAACTCTCCTTCTCTCTCTCTTTTGCTTCTCTGTGTCTATATATATGTCTCTCTCTCTCTCTCTCTCTCTGTCTCTTTCCCTCTCACTCAAACACCTCTCCCTATATCTGTCTTTTTTGCACTCTCCCTTTCTTTTAAACAACACACACACACACTACATCTCTCTTTCTCTCTCTCTCTCTCTGCATGGGCAGGTGCAGGCAGAGATCAAGAGGAAGTGGCGGCGGTGGCACCTGGAGCACTTCCTGGGCTCCGACACCAAATACCAGCAGCCGTCCATGGGCAGCAACGGCAACAACTTCAGCACTCAGATCACCATGCTGACCCGTTGCAGCCCCAAGACACGGCGCACCTCCTCCTGCCAGGACAGCTCCGTCATCTGACCACCTATGACCCGTCACCCCCCACAGTGACCTTTGAGCCCCAGACAGCGTCCTCTGCACACAGGCTTCGGTCACTATTGCCTCATTCCATGTGCTCTTGGGCCCCACCAAAAGGCCAGTTTTAGCTCAGGATGTTCTCACTGAAGGATCCAAAAAAGGAATTGTGGACCCAAGAGTAGATGTTTTTTTTTTTTGTCCCATTCAGACATTTATAGTGCTGTGCTGTGCCATCAATTGAATGGAGTTGCGTAAAGTATTTAGATGTTTCAAAACAACATTCAGATACTGAAGGTTGGTCTGTTCGATCAGTTTGGTTACCGTCTTGGTGTCAGCTCATTGTCCCTTGATTCATTTTTGTCTTGCTTTGAACCATCTCTGTTGCTACTGTCTGGCAGACAAGCCAAATTTCTCTCCTTCTATCCATCCACCATAAACTATCATGAGAGATATACAGCACCGTCCTGTTCAAATGATACATTTCCTTTTGTGAAGGCACCTGAAGAAACCATTTTCTACAATTTTGACATCATTTTTTCCTGCTGTCCAAAGATGACCGTATCAAAGGAACATTCTGTCACATTCTGTTATTACTCGAGGAACTGTTAGATTCTACCAGCCAAGGCCAGTCTGAAGAAATGTCAGTTAAATGAGCGATAATTGAAGTGGAGATTGCAAAAACATAGCCGACCTTACATCTTGAATAAGAAGTCATGGCCACAACAGTCTTTTTTTGTGCCTCTGGATGTGCAAATAGAGGTTCACACAATGGACGTCAAATGTACGTGAAGGCTTATTTGTGGAATTGTATTGACTTGTATGTGTATGTTTGTTCTTGTCTCTGAACAATACAATCAATGGACATTTTGCCAAATGTTACTGAAAAAGGAATGTATAAAAAAAGACAAAGAGCTACAATTAAGGGAGACATGGGTGTCGGGTGTTAACAAAATAATTTCAGTTTTACAACCTTATGAATGTACATCATTTTTTCATCAGCCAGTCATTTTCGTCTGTGCTTTTGTAACTTTAATTGTATAAAAAAAAGAAAAAAAAAGAGAAAGAACAAAAATACGACCAAAATTGGATCCAAAGTGATCCATATCTACCTGGAGATATACTGTAGAGATAAAAACACCACTTTCCCCCTCACACACTCACACACACACACACGCACACACACACACACACACCTCGCTCATGGTGAATATTTTATCCAAAGGCAGTGTGAATGATAAGAGTGTAATGGTGCCATGGTACGAGAATCATATGCCCTTTTCTGCACTATCCTGCACGTTTGTTCACTCACACTCTTTCCATCCCCTCCAGTTGTTCCATTGTGTAAGTGTTTTTGTGTCTCTACTTTCTGGTTGCCATTTTGTGATTTATCAGTGGAAATTTTGATTTGTGGTCCACCATGCCAGGAGCAAAATAGAGGTGTAGTCATACTGACAGAGCGGAGCGGTGACAAATTGACATAGTAATTAAAACTGTGAAAGAAATTATTTCACCTTAATGACAGACTAATGATAAAAATCTAATTCTGTCACACTCTTAATTGTTTTTTGATGTTTGTCAAATCTAATGGTATTAATGCTTGGTCACAAGCGTTTCGAGGAAATGATTGTATGTCACTTTATAACTATACACCTACTGACTAAAATGTCACTTTTATCACAGACCAGGCTCTCTTTCTTTCTCTTGCTTGCTCTCTCTCTCCTTTCTATCCTGTCTTGCACTCTTCTGTTTCATCTCTTTCTTGCTCTTTTTCTCTCCTCTCTCTTTTTTCTGTCTATTTCATGCCCTACACATTGTACCTCACTGATGAGTACCTCCCATGTGTCCAATCTGTTGTCATGTAAAGACGTCATTGCATAACACACAGTGTCAGTGTGTGTGAATTGTTTTTTTGCAGAGGCCTGTTGTGTTGTGCTTTTGCAAGTGTCAAGAAGAACACAAGGTCACCGCTTAGAAATACAAGGCATAACAAAACAAAGGAAGAAAGCATGGAATATTATTTAGATTACTGAGTTCTATTTGTCATCTGCTTGGTATGCAAAGGAAAACCATCTCGCTCCAAGCAGAGACATGTTTCTGTAAATTAATGTAAATTTTGCTACGCTGAAAATGTTTCTTTTTACAGTTCAGTAATGTTCATTGGAGTGATGAACTGTGAATGTGATTCTGAGGTTGCTTAAAAAGCTTGAAAAATGAAGGTATTCTTACTGAGTTTTTTTTTAACTCTTGCATTTAAATATGGGTTTGCCTGTAAAATGGTCTGTACTTATGTGATATCACAACCAAAGCATAAAATGTTTTCATTCCTTGTATATGGAACGATCTTTTTTTTTGACAGATTATTTTCAGTGATACAATCAGAGTGCCATTGCTGACAATTGGACATGATGACAGCTGGTTACCAATGCTCTGAGAGTCACCATGAGTCATAATAATATGATAATTTTGTGACAGTGTGAACATGTTAATGACAATCTAAGGACATTGTATAACAATGAAGGACAATATCAGGCATCAGCCAATCACATATTTATAACATAGTTGCATCAATGTTATGACAGTGTTCCAAGTATAAATGAAATGTTATGAACCATGACAAACATAACAGTGCAGCATTGTGACAATGACCACAAGGGCACACTTAGTTCATTTCTTTCTTCTGCTTTGGGTATTTTGTTTCCAGTGCACAAATGTTCCATGATTTACTTTTTATCTTGTGAAGTAGTGCTGTGACTAGCCAATGCCCCCGACCCCAGCCCCAGCCGCTGTGCTGTACAGTTGGGGTATTTCTTTCAATAGTGACTTTAGATACACTTGTCTACATGTAGCTTCAAAACTGGATCTGCAGTTAGACTGTGTGCTGTACCTCTTTGTTATCTGGGTAGCTGGTGTATTGTTCAGTGCATCTGCATGCAGCACTTGTTGACCCCAGTATTGTATTGTACTGTGTGTACTTTTATCTATGATGATATACAGTATACTCTCTTAATTAATAAGACCCTCTCATTGTGTACGTGGTTGTCCTTGAATAGCATACACACAGAAAATCAGGATTATTTTTGTATGGTGTCTACAAAAGCTCTTTTTATTATTGACATGTACGTATTTGTAAATATATTTTGTAATGTTGTCAATCAGCTGCATTTTTCCATTTGCATTTGAAAGTGTTCACCATTGACATCATTTCAATTAAACTACTTGAAAGGAATTCCAGCCCAAGGTGTGATATGACTTTATTTCCCTCAACCTAGCCATTTACCAGTCCCTTTATGCAAATGCATTCCACTTTCGTGAAAATGTGGTATTGGGAGGGAAAAAGATGAATGTCTACATTTTAGGCTTTGCAAAGCCTCAGATGAATTCAAAACTTCTGTCTTTGCCAGCAGGGTAGAGTCTAATTAATCTTTGAAGACCTGACATTCTTTTTTTTAGGATGTCGAGAGCTGAATTCATGCCCTGTAGGAGCAATACAAGCCAAACTGTTGATAAAAGTTGTTCTCAATCATTTGCTGGGAAGCCCTAGCGGGTCTATATTACTTTTCTATTCATGAATAAAAGCAATTGAATTGACATCTGATCCAATCCCTTACAACACATGCTTAGCATCTGAGAGTCCCACAGCAGAGAGGCGGGGTTGCCTCTTCTAAAGTCTCATGAAATGGCTTTTATAATTTTCCTTATTTTCGTAACATCTATTTAAAGACTGGCATAATGAATTATAAAGGGTGTTATGGGTTTAAAGCAAGGGGTTGAAAGCAAATCTTTGGAGGCCAAGCATCAACTTAGTGATATGTCTTTTTTAAAGGCATAATATCCTACAGCTAAACACACTTAAATTTGACTTTTTTTTACATGATATTTGAGTGATGTAATTCTTTCACACACAGAATTGTACTGAATTCTGAATTCTGACTGAATACCCATTATTAGGCAGTATAAGCCTGGCTAGCGCCACCTAGTGCTTCTGCTCAATTTCTCATTTAGCTCCACCACTGATCAGGGAGCTTTTGGGTTCAGCTTTGGTTTACACCGTCTCTGAGCTGTGCGGGCCAATCAGCGAACAGAGGGAGGGCGCATAACATACGCCATGACCAAACAGTAGCGATTGGTTGAAACTGAAAGTATCTGCCCAGCAAATGTATGCCAGTGGATAGGTTTCAGACACTTTGCACAAAGCAAAATGATGTGAGAGCGTTTGATACATCAGGCTAAGGCAGTATGACCAAAGATCATTAAACATTGACCAAGATAGAGCAACATAATACGTTACAATGGGAACAAACGTGAATAGTTCTGGTCTGCATATATGGGAGTGTCACATAACAATAACGGAAATAGTTCCGGTCTACATAAGTGGGAGTGTCACATAACTATAACATGCATAGTTCTGGTCTGCATAAATGGGAGTGTCACATAACATCACAGTATAAACTTTTCAATGATCTGCTGTATCAGTGTATCAGCTTGACTCTGGCTGGTCTTGTGAAAATAGAACACAGAACTTAATGAACGTTTGTGCCTGTCGCTCGGCTTTTACCCTCTCTGGTATGACTGTCAGTCAACAACATTGCTTGGTTAATTGCTTAGTTCCTTTTAGTGTAGTTCATCTTTTGTTTTTTTGTCTGCTTTATTTTTTGCTTGTATTGCGTTGTTTTTTTTATTCACTTCCTCTCTAACCTTGACCTTGACACATCGTCTCCCTACAGTGCTAGTCTGAATTGATCCCACTGAGTGTCTTGGGAGATGTTGTGAATGCAGAGCTAGAATGCTATCAGTCAAGGCAAGCTGTCAGTCATGGACTGATCCAGTCTTTTTAAACTTAAACACCTCAAGCAAGCAATTGAATCTCACTACCGAATGTCCAGACCCTCTGTACAAAATGAAAGTGGAGAACAAGGGTCTGGTTTTATATTCAACTTTCAACTCTTGCCTCACTTTTTGAAACGCATTCAATAACATCCATCAGCAGAGGAGTTGGTCCGGCGGTTCTTGAAAACTGGGCTTTTTTTCCTCCTGTAAGTCTCAGGCTACCCAGTGTTCTAGTTTTAGGTGTGATTTCATTTCTAATGAACTCTCTAGGCAATGGTCTAAACAAGCTCTCCTTTTGTGAACTTGCTGCTTCAAGGCTTTTCCCGAATTGTAATGTAGAACTGGGACTGCATAAGTGGGATAGCACTTTATGGGCACTCACTCAAGAAGAAAAATAGAACTCATATCACAAGCCCTGTTTCCAATTCCCCACACACTGCTAACATGTTGCTCAGTATTGTAACCACCCTTGAATTAATATTTATGAAAATGTGCTGAAGCAAACATGCCTTTGTAAATCATAGAAGCAGACCGATAGATAAGTAGGCATATCGTTGAGTGAGATTTATTTTTAAGAGTTCATGACCTGCACTGTAGAGAGATGCCAACATAATACCACACAACGTGTCTTTACCATATTATCGACACAAAAATGTCTCTAAAAAGGAAAAAAAAATCTTTTAAGAGGATTTTCTTGTCCTTTTTATTATTTAAGTAGCAGGCAAGCCATCAAATGAAGGCATGCATGCTGATAATATGGCTAATCCCTTTATTCACTGATCAGTCAAAGCCCAAACCTGCCCACATGAAATATGTATCAATAGGAGTGGTGAGTGCTCCATGCATGATTTGCATTTAGGCTAGATTTATTTTTAAGAAACCACGAATAAGAAGTACTTCCAGTTTGTTGTCAGATGTATAATGCATGATGCAATAATCTTCACATGTGTTCCTGACAAAGTGCACTTTGATGATTTTTCTTGACCAGTTTTTTTGAGGGGGAGGTTCTTCTTACTGAATACCGATCAGCAGCTGAATCAAATCTTGGAATATTTACTTCAGCTGGTTAGACAGGAAAAAAAAACATGAGAATTATCTTTAGAAGTTTTTGGTTTTCCATCACAAGCTTTCATGTCGTCACAGAATGAAAGAAATGATAAAAGACTTCATACTGTTGTGTGGCTGTCCTGATGGTTTCAGTGTCAATGACAATCCAATCAATCAATCAATGACATCTCAGTTGGCAGAGAAAAGTGCCAAGTATGCACTAGGATCATATTTACTGTGTACAAGACCACTTTGCTTTACTGAGAAAGTGAATAGACTCCTAGCTGTGTACCATAAGATAATCACTGTAGCTCTCAGCTTCTCTCTCCCTCTCTTGATGTGATAACATAATAGAGTTTGGAGAGTATCGTGTCGTTTTCAGTTGAAATTTAAAACCTGTTAAGTTTAATTAAAAGCCCTCAGTGTGTGAGTGGGCTCTTCAGAACTTTATATGGCTCAGCCCTACCTGAATTAACCAGATTCATGTGAGACTAGGACCTGATTCATGGTTGGGAATCTGTGCCATTAGTTTTGCCTGGCCCTTGTATGGCTCACTGTAGAGGGATCAATTCAGACATGTATTCATGTTATGAAACTCAAAGAACTGAACAGAGCTGAATTTAATTGAATAAGTTAGGATAAAGGGACATACCGTATATGCTATACAACTGTACAATACGTGTGTAGCATGACACCTACCTGTCAGATCTCTACAATAGAAGTACAGCATATTAAATCTACATCTAAACTGTCAACATTGACTGGATAGTAGAGGAGAGCATACTGGATAGATAAATAGATAGATAGATCGATAGATCGATAGATACTTTCATTATTCCTCAGGAGATTCTGGTCTCCATAAGCTTCCACAACATGGCATGCACATGACATACATACATTATAAACATACAGAGAATAAATCCTATCATGTGTGCCATTTAGGGTACCAATTTGTTTGGTGTGGAAGTAGTGTGGAATGTGCAGCAGGATGCTATCTGGACAGCCGCACAATGTTAAATCTTCATACACTTGCATGCATGACAATAATTATTTTTTGCTATTGGAGTTGACTTTTTTAAGGTGCTTTTTTGCTTTTCTACTGGCCTCTTTCACATCACATACCTGACATGGGAAAGGGTAACCTTGGGACTGATTTTCAGGGTTCACAAAGAAGTGGAAGTAGAAAGGTACATCTGAGATATTCATAATCTTCTGAAGGAAGATCTCTCTGAAATCAAATTGTACACTTTGGGTTACCATTTTTTTTTTTTATACTTATACTTTTTCTTTATACTTAATAGCATTCATTGATAACAAAAGCTGAGTTAATGTATAGAAGCAATTTGTCTTTAATCAGTTATTATTGATCAGTGTAGTTCTCTTCACAACTATGTTTTATGTTTTGTCTGCTACCCACATTCATTTTAATTCAGTGTTGTAAATGTGTTTATATATAGCCTAAATAGAACATTTTACACAAACATGCAAATAAACATTTTAATGTGACAAAGGGTCAAGAGTCAAAGAGGACTAAAAATCTTCGACCACATTAACCAAGTTTTTCCTCAATGTCACCTTACCTTACTGTGGTGGTAAAGTCATGATTTTCCTCATTTTTGACACATTGGGACCCATTGAGTGTTATTTCAATGTTATAACAATTGGTTGTTTTCACATTTGACATGGCTAAGACCTGGCTGTACTGCACACACAGATACTCACACATACATACACACATACACGCACGCACGCATGCATACATGCACGCACACACACACACACGCACGCGCCACACACACACACTCGCACGCACACACACACACAAACTGACCACTGCCATCACAGTCAACATTCAGGGGTCATCACCACTTAACGGTGCAATTATGCTGCTAAGTGGAGCAAGATTAGCTTTATTAAGCTCCACTTGGCTAAGACCGAAGAGGTAGCAGACTCCTAACTGCTTTGATGAGTCTCCAATCCCTTGTTGCTAGTCGTCACCCTCTTGTGCTGAACTAATTACAATCAGTAGACACTTGGAAGTGAAGCTGAGCATTTCAGACATTCCCGTATCGCCCATGGATTGTGATCTTGTACTTTCCAGAGCAATTTGCCAGAGGATGCTCATGAAGAAACGTCGACAGGGGCCGTTTATTATGAGCAAGCGTCAAGCCGTGCCTGGGCGAGAAAAAAAAGGACCCGCCCCGTCGCGCTCCTGTGGTGGCCTTATCACCATCAAACCTCTCCTACCCTGTGGTTTTGGTCGCGTTTAGTCGCTCCCGTTCTTATCAAGCGCCAACACCCACTCCGCGCACCCACACAAGGCCTTTAAATGAGAGCGCTTCCCACAGCCCGCTTCTCCGGCCGCCGCTCTGATGGGTCTCGCCATACACAGCCGGTATAATCATGTCAGGTCAAAACCTTACAAGCTTATTAGACTGGCACTCTTTTGCAATTCTTCAGCTAAAAGCACAGAATATTATATACTCTTTGGTAAAGAAAGTCTACAGTCTGAAAAAGAGAGTGGTATACTACTTGATGGCCTTTCACTTTGTAAAAAGCTTTTGTGCTGATTTAACTTCCAAACAAATATATATTGCCAAGCAGACTGAAACAACAATAGGAGGCCAAGAACAACGAAACTATTGGAGTAAGTCAGGAACATCTTGAAAGGAAGAAGCAACTGGCACTTTCAAGAAGATCCACGGACATCAGAAAAGCTTTTGAAAGAGCGGGTAGTGATTTACACAGAGCCACGGAGGCGTCATTTGACTGTTCGCTGTTCATTGCAAAGACTAAAAAGCCACACAATATGGAGAGCAGCTGATCAAACCCGCCTGTCTGAAAATTGTGGAGAGGTTGTGTGGACCGCATGTTGTTGATAAAGTGAAAATTGTCCCACTCTCGGATAGCACTGTGAAAGACAGCATTGATAAAATGGCTGCGAATTGCCAAAACCAGCTGCATGAGAAGCTGAGGAATGTTAATTTTGCTGTTTAGCTGGACGAGACAACAACAGTGGCAGGCGAGTCCATCCATCCAAAATGACATGCAAGTGAATATCAGCAGACCATGTTTAAGTTAACTGTCTGAAGGAGATCTGTGACAGAGCTGTATGTATAGGCCTAGGTGCTGATACATCTCTGAAAGTCTATCTTTATTCCTTATGCAAGGTGTGAGTGTCCACTCTGTTCATCTATTCAGGAAAACTGTTAAAGTTTAATGTTTAGCTGTCACGAAAAGAGACACCGTGCCTCGTTAAATATCTTTGCAGTGAATATTTCTGAATTTTTTATACACCTGGTGACACTCAGAAGAAAAAAAAGTACTATAGATACTGCTATATCTTAACAATGAGTCATTATTTTTCTGCTGTAATGTGGTATACCTATTCTGTTTTGTTTTTAAAAAATAAACTGTGTGTGTGTGTGTGTTAACATTAAAGAAAGAATTTTTGCAAATAAAAATCACTTGATCGCTTTTTTCTTTTGGTGCGTATATGCGGGTGGATTGGGGGGGGCCCGGCTTGTCGTGGACACAGGCAGGGGGGCTTCAAGGAAAAAAAAGGTTGAGAACCACTGGCGTAGTCAAAGGTTACGTCATTCATTACCTGTCCAATCACTCGCATTCACCTGCCTCAATGCCGATCATTGTCCACCAGGCTGGGGGTACTCTCTGCTCCTGCGGATAATATTAGACCGGATCTGTTGGATCAAGCCATTCTGATCCCTGACCACGGATGGGGCCTAAACTATTCCCGTTACATTAAATCTTTGTATTACTCGTGTTCATTAAACCTTTGAACATCATTCTTCCCTTCAAGTCTTTCTGAGAGAATTTATTTATAATTTTAATGCCCATAGGAAAAAACTCATAATTCTGTAATCTATAACCTCCATTGTTTTGGGTTGAACTGCCCAGGCTAGTACACTGATAGAAGTCACATGCATAAAAATGACTTCTGGTTAACATCGGTCTGTATGCAAGCCCTGTTTTATGCATAATATTTCCTGCTTCACAGTTATTGCAAAATAAATTCTGTTTAATGAACTGCCCGCCCCACATTTTTTTCCCAATCATGATGAAACAGAATTAGGTTATTTCTTTTCCAGTTATTTTGGTTTCCTTTTTTAAGGTGTTATTATAACAAATCTAGGTTGTGTTAACACACTGTCCTCGTAGGAATGAATGAGGAAAGTAGGAATCAAGAATTCCTGTTCTTGAGTATCCGGTTCTTCTCGTAGTTCCTTGAGATTTCCTCATTTAACTACAGGCAGTCCCTATGTATAAGTCATCTTCATAAACTTGTCACTTTCCTTAATTAGAAAAAACATAGGGTATTGCATTTTAATGAGCTGTGAGGACAAATGCTTGTTGTCCAACTAAAATTGCCAGATGTCTTGCCTCAGAGTGCATTACAGTATTTATATGAGTCCTAAATCATTAAAGTGGCTGTAAGTGCGCAGTGGGAAACATTTTTTCTTTCTTTAAACGTTGGTGCCCATGAAGGTGCATTCAAAGCAGTTTTGCCCGAGTGTGTTTTTGCTCTTCTCTCTCTTCCTTACACCTCTTCAAAATTACGTTCTTTAATGTTTTTATGGACTCTTAAAGGAGAAATCCAGTGTGATTCAATCCATAGGCCTGTTGTTTGAGGTCACTTAGTGCCATCTGTAGATGAGAAAATTTGATACAACATAGCAAACGATCAGCTCACATTGACTGAATGGCGCATGACTGAAAGTGAGTTTCTGTGCCCCATTCAGTTAGTGTTAGCTGTAATTTCAGTGTCTATGTTATATCAAATTTTCTTGTTCTCTTCAAACAACAGGGCTATAGATTGATTCACACTGGATTTCTCCTTTAATGTTTTCTGTGTCTTCCTATGTACATAACTGCTTCAGCAGCTTTTCTATGTTAAGTCATAATCTGTCTAAAATTCATGGGACCATCCATTGAACTTAAACATTTCCTTTAAAAAAAAACCATCTGGGATGTGTTTCGCACCTAAATTTATTAACTGTTTATTTCCAGGCTCACTAACTTTATATCACACTCACACAAACATTTTTGATAGGGATTTTGTTTATGGAGGGAAAAATCAGGCAAGTCATTTAAAGACGAGGTACGTCTGCCATACTGAATTTCAGTTGGCCTTAGAGGTCTCCCTGGATCAGGTAAATACATGATATGGCCCATGGTCACGACACCACAGGGCAGGCAGGCAGAGGATCAGCTCATGAATATATTTCATTAGGGCCAAATGGCGAGGTGTTTTTCCCTCTCATACAGTCAGCTATTTCTCAACAATCCGCTGGGACTTTGCCAGTAGCATGCAGCTCACAAAAAGCAAGCTTACTCCGCTGACTGGCTTGCCACTGCTAAACAATTATATTAAATATCTCCCCTCTCTTGAGAAAATACATAATTCAGAGAAAGAGTGAAGAGACTACTTTTCTGTTGCTTACCTCCATCGATGAAAAATCAGAATTCACCTTGCATTTTGGTCTTTACTTTGTAAATGGCTTTGCTTTAAGGATGGAGTACTGACTGTAATGTAGGGAGTGATTCTCTTGATGATGGCCTTTAGCCTGGATGCAGAGTGTATCTTTCCTGTGAGAGACCATCTGTGCATCCCTCCCAGCAGATGCATCAGTCTGTGGACGCGGCTGGGTCAGATACTGGGTCAGTAGGCAGTTTATGGCATGCACGTACACTTCACAAACATTATATCTGCAATGCAATTTTTTCTCTCTTCTTGAGAGGCTGTTTTATTGTTTTTCTAGATGTTGGGAGAAAAATTGATTACTTTCTGGCAACGGTGATGTGATAATATGCATAAATTGTAACTACACACGGCACCACATTGTTTATAAGACTTATGCATTTAAAACATGTTTGGCAACAATTGTCTCTAATGCATTTCTCATTTTTTGAGCCTCTGAGCTCTTATGTCTAATTATCTCTACACGCAACAAATTGGATTTTTAGCTTCAGCTTTATTTTCTAGGCACAGATTCATCTTTGTTTTGCAAATACACAAGAAGATTCAACAAAAACATCACTAGATTATTACAGGGCTTTATTGTCTTGCTTTAGACACGGCAAGTTCCTGTTTCTAGTAGCCTAGTAACTCTCAAAATCTATTCAGGGAAGCAACAAACAGCACAAAGAATACTGTGCAGCCAGTACATTTCTTTATTCCTCGCATAAAAAAATACACTACACACTATGCACATGATTTTAGCTCTATTTAATTTCCTCATTGGTATGCATGTTCTTGCATAATGGGTCTTCAATAAACATATAAATATGTGGAAACTCCAAAGATTTGAGTGCATGAGGTATATGCAGATGCAGTGTGTGACTGAGCTCAGAAAATAGCTCCTCCTGCGGTCACTCTTTGATTTTATTCCCCCACAAAAAAAAAAAAATCTCTTTTGGTGTGGAGAAGTGCATGAAGATGCTTTTCCTCACTATAGTGGACTCAGATGACAGGCGTGTTTCACACCATCTGCATATTTTTGGGGCTTAAGCGGAAGGTGGCCTCTTGATGAAAGGACAAGACTCTGTGCCGTGCAACCAGCACATGCACAGTGGCAAACTATCATCAAAGGATTGCCAGACTGCCATTGCAAAAGTTGATAAAAACTTCAGAAGGTTGATTTAAAACTTGGCCCACATTAAATATGTTATATACAGTATATACATATATGGGATTTTGTTCAAGCCATTGTACATGATGCAAGATATACATGATTCATGCATATTATTCATAACCTGAGCTAGCCATTCAGGTTTGTTGTCTGAAGTGGCTTCAAGTTTACCACCTTGACTAAGACCACATATGTACCTATCTTGATTAAGTATTCACCCACAACCAAAGAGCAAAATGTGAAAGTCTCCTTTTTTCCTGCAAGCTTAAGAGGTATTAGCAAAATGTTTCAGCAATATACAATCGTCATGCTGGTAAAGGATGGACCACTCGCATGATGTATGAGGTATGACACAGATCTGAGCAAGTTACTTTAAAATTGAGGAAAAATGAAAATTCTATAATGAAATCTACGAGAGCAGGACTTCACAACTGGGGATCTACAACTTGCAGTCACTTGGGGAGCAGATAGACAAACAATCAACAGAAACAACTGACCTCCCACCAGCCTGTTAACCTCTCTGGAGGACAATCATGCTCATCTCTTGGGTCCTACAATAACAAAGACAAAGAAACAAGCTCAACACCCTCTGTCAAGAACTTTTGTCAAAAATGAGCTGGAAGCATGAATTCTTTTAATAGTCTTCTAACTATCCAGCTCACAGAGTCTCTCTTTGAACAACCTCTCCCCCCAATGATTTAATTTAAGATGGAATTTAATGGATAAGTCATCAAGAGATCTGCGCTGGGATTAAGGGAGAGAGTTACTGTTAAATAATGGATGATTCGTTATGGCCTCGCCATTTTAAGGATGGCTGGCCCCACTTCTCTCTACCCACTCGATTGGCTCAGTGGGGAATAAACTCCTAAGATGGTGCAGTCAGTGGTACATCATGCGGCCATAAAAAGGAAGAAAACTTTATTTTAATCTATTTATTTATTTATTTAGAAAGAAAAAAAGGTTTATGTGTTTGATTTCTCCTGAGGTGTGGATTTTACACTGGGATTTGGAGGACCCCTCACATCAAACACTGATGAAGCTTATCTACCCCTGACCGTGTAGGCATGCTTAGAAGATGGCTTCAGATCCGGCTTACCAAAGACTCTTTAACTATTAATTGGTTAAGAGTATAGTGGCATATGGGCTACATGCTTTTAATGACCATAGACGAATGTTGCAACCTACTATGTCATGACGTTAATGAATTGGTCACAGATCAATTTAAATGGTTTTGTGTTTTGTTGTTGTTGTTGTTGTAGATTTACATTGAAGTAAATTAATTAAATGGAAATCGTAGGGAGTTAAGAAGAGACTCTTAATCTGATAAATCCAGATACCCAAGCATGTGTCCAAGTTTTGTTCATTATTTAGGAGATATGTTTATATTCATAGACGTACAGTATTCATGTTATGTAAGTATTGTTAAAGGCACATTGCTCTACTAGTTTGAGTACCAGTTCCCACTCTTTTGAGACCAGAAAAGGGGTTGAGGGCAGAAACATTCTCTGTTCCTGGAGGGATTTGCCCAAGTCAACAGTAGAAATCACTGAAATTTCACGGTGGCATTTGGTAGCTACCTTTGGCCCACAATATGGACATGCCCCTGTGGAATCTGCCAGACCTTAAAAAACCCTGCTTTTCCCATACAGTAAGTCCAATGTGTATAAAAATAGATCCGTGTTTATATAGGCTGCTTAAGCCAGTTAGTCTGGGGACAGGAGCCTCTTTATTCTTATAATTAATAAAGAACTCTAACAGAGGCTGAGCGATTAAGTCTCATACTCTCTCATTTACACAACTGGCAGTGCAGGCTGGCAGCATCAGTCTTCTCCCTCATCAGAGTGCACGTTGTATGCAGCCCAAGTGCTCCCACCAAGATTAATGGTGTGTTTAAAATTCCGCTCCAACCCCAGCCCAAGCATGACGCTGGCTCGCCTCGCCTCGCTCTCTCGGCCCCACGAACCAGTGCAACAGATTAAATGAAATAAGCGCGTGGAGTGTGGTGAGTCACCTTGATTAAATCAGCCCAGGCCAGCGTGCCGTCGCATGAAGCCCCTCTGGGTGCGGCTGCTCTTAAAAACTTCCATATACACACTCACATCCCGTCACAACATAGCACCGCAGACGGAATGGCACCTTCTGCCTTGTTTTTTGCGAAGGCCTGGAGCGAGGCCGCCTGGAACACCTCAGCAGGGACTTTCAGCAAGTTATTCCCACCCTTTCATCTTCACTCACATGTTCTCACAGCCATTGTGCAATATTAATAAAATTGCGTCCTTGTCTTTGAATGTGTTTACTTCTGGCATCTACTTTGCAAATAGTGTGTAAGTGTATGTGTGTGTGTGTGTATGTGTGCATATGCCTACCACCTGATGCCAGAGGAGAGACTCAGTGAAATGAGGTTGGGTATAAATAAGTTAAAACAGCTGTACTCACATGGGTGGCAAACAACAGCTTCACAAATAACCACACAGGGCATAATACACCCAAAAAGCATAAATCAGGCACTAAAGGAAAGAAAAAAAAAAACTATGAGTCTTCTGGATCAAGATTGGAAGTGTATTTCTTTGTGAAACTGGAAAAGTTTGAGCGAACGTGCAAGAGGGAGCTTTTGTCTTCAGAGATGGCAAAAAAGGACTGTTGCCAACACTACTCATCCTGTCAGTCATGTTTATTTCCACTCCACTTCCACACCAACAACACACTGTCAGAGGTACAGGTTGAAGGATAATACAGATACTGCATTAATCACATCACATGTGTGCTCGGGCGGAACGGCACCCTCTGAAACATTCCAACGTTAATTTATTATATTGATCAAAAGTGTTTTGGTATTCACATCTGGACTCATGCATTCATATCATAAACAGATACAATTCACTTGTGAGACTTGTTGACATTTAGTTTATTAAACTTTGAATGTGTTTATGTAAACAAGTACATTTGCATCAGTTGATTTACTGCAGTCATGGTGGTAATGAAATTTTCCATGTATACCAGAGAGTAGCCCAGAATATTCCCCGGAGAGAATTATGTGTGCTCCAGCTGATCTGGAACTACTCTATATGTTGACCACAGCCAGGTATCTTTTTTCATGGTACAGAAATAGATGGATAAATGGATGAAGGACCAATGGATGAGGGGTCAATGGACACACAGACAGAGAGACAGACAGACATACATACATGCATGCACACATTCATACATCATTCATTCCAAGGGAACTATGGGCATTTCATATCTTTTTTATGGCACCATCATATTTTTACCTTTAATCCAATTCTGCAGACCTCCCTGTTTTGTTGCCAAACATTTGGGTAGACAGCTGAAATGGTAGCACACTTCCCCAGAGTAGCCAGCGTAAGCCACTTGACTGACCTGTCTGGGCATCATCTGTTGCAGCAGTCAAAACAAACGCAACCAAAAACAAACAAATAAACAAAGACAATGAGGCGTCATGCCAGGTTGTTTCCAAAGCAGAACCCACCATGTTTATGCTAATGAGAGACCTCAATGCTCTACTCCACTGTTCAGGAGAAGTGAGATTTTGAAGTAATATATATATATATTGTAAAGCTATTTATCAGGACTGGTCTCCCAATAGTCAACCAGTGGTGTAACGAGCTTTGTGAGAGACTGTGCACTTGATCTGTTGAAAATGAAATCTGTTTCTGAGTGTATTAATTATGGTCATTAACATCAAGGATATTTGAATGGATCCTATTTGCATTGGCTCACCATCTGTGTACTAATACAGCTTTCACAAAAGGGGCTATCTAGATTAAATATAAACACTTATGACAAGAGTGTTTTATAACTTGAATGAGGAGGATCTATCTATCAAGATAAATGCTTATGACATTTTTTTAATTGGGGAAATCAAAGGGGAAAGAGATCCAAGATAATTACTTATACATATTTTATTACAGTTTAAGTGGTGAGGAAAGTCTATTTAGCTTTAAGATAAATGCTTATTACAAGAGATTTTTAATTATTTTGAATTAGGGAATTTTAAATGTATTCCAAAGCATACACAAGCTTCCTCCACCAGAGCAGCAAAAAAAAGACGTGTACTGTTTTAGGTAAGCCTTAGCAGACTGCACGCACCTGTGTTCCACTGAATTCATCTGCTGAGCTAGATTAAACAGTGAGCTGCTTCAGATCAGTGCTCATCTGCTCTCACATCTGTCTTAGGGCCCAAAATCTATTATGTTTTCCCAGACAATTTATACATCAGATATTAATATTGCAATGATGTTGATGACGAGAACAGAAAATGTCAGCATGATTTACTGCAAACCTATTATTTATGTTATCTATGTGAAGCATAAATGGTAAATTAATAATAGATTAATATGTTAAACTCATGCATGAACTTCTTGTGTGTTTTTATGCTTCAAAGGTCAGAAGATAGTCACAAGACCTCCCCATGACCCCCCCTAATCAGCCTATAATCTATAGTGACCCAACCTGACTCCATTATCCATGTTGCAGCTGAACTCCGAACCTTTGATTCTCATTTCTCTGTTAAGGTGAAGGCAAGCTTTACCATGTCTGGTTCCCAGGAAACTGGCCAATCCCTAAGACTCTAAATGAGCGAATGAAAGTACAGGTCTGTATGTATCACTGGATGAAAATGCTTGCTAGAGTGATGTGTATGCAATGACAGAGCATGGTCACTATAATTATTTCTCATTTGCTGGGAAATCATTTTTAACTCATTATCTCATTTACTGTCATGTTGATCCAAAGGTTCTTACATTCATTCATTTCTTCAGGGCCAGGTCTTCATGTCTTCTCTAGAGCTTCTTGTTTATGCGCTTAGCTTAAGGACTCAACGGTAGCAGCTGGCAACTAGCATGCAATAGCGTGGCTCCTTAACCACAATGCTACTTACAGCCTGTGTTGAGAAGCATGGTGTTGAAAAGAGAAGATTGCCCTACTAATCTACAGTCTGGGGAGAACAGCGCAATCTCTCTCTCATCATTCACCTTTGCTTATAATGACCCATGGGCTTGCTCTGTCTGAATGACAAAAGCCCGTCAGTTCTAATAATATTAATGGCCGTGATTGCCCACCAAATCAAATTGAGTCAGTTTGCTCCTTTGCAGATACCCCAAGAGATTTTCCCTGAGAGTGAGAGGGAATTTTTTGTCTTTCATTCTTTTTTGTGCTGAGAGTGGGAGAGCTTTTGTGCATTTGTGTGTCTGTGTCCGTGTGTGTACATGTGTAAGAGAGGGAGAGAGAGAGAGAGAAAGAGAGAGAGAATGTGCATGAGTGATAGTTTGTGAGTGTGCATTTGTGTGTGTGTGTGATAGTGTGTGAGTTTGTGGATTTGTGTGTGTGTGTGTGTGTGTGTGTGTGTGCACATGAGTTAGGGTGTGTGAATGTGTGTGTCTAAGTATTGGAAGGTATTATATTAAATTTTAAACTGAAGTCACGAGATGAAGCACCAGGGTAGCGTTTTATGTGCAATGTGCACCTGGGGACATCTACCAGTCGTCTTTGACGGGCGAGGTGGGTGGCGATCAAACTTCTACTCGAATCCTGCCGACCTAATCCCACAATGCAAGCGAAGGATCAACACTAGTCTGAGCTTCTGTCTGGAGAGATAAAGTGGACTGTAGAAATGACCCCCCTCCCTCCCCCAAACACACACACACACACACACACACACACACACACACACACACACACACCCCCACACACACTTCACTCAACAACAGCCCCCTTTCCCAGCCCCATTGATGCATCATACAGCTGAAGTCATCATAATCTTCCCTTTGGGTTTATTTTGCAAGGGCAAAGCAAAGCCAATAAGTAGAGGCCATGATGGCTCAGAGATGGAAGTATGTACGTATGCAGCTCTAGCATCAAGCAATTGCTTCCACCACCCTCATCCTCTGTCATCATGGCCCTAATCTCAAGCCCTGCAGACCTGCTTCAAGTGTGTGTGTGTGTGCAGGGGAGGAGGTTACGGTGGAGATGTGCCTGGGGTTCATTACTGAGGTGTTAAGCACGGCCCGACAGCACCCAATCAGACAGACTAGACCAAGATTCACACAGAGCGTTGCTGCAGCTCTGGCGACTGACGGGAGAACGCCATTCCAAAATGGGTAGTCATCTTGTCAAGTTGAATTGCATCAGCATAATCAGAACACTGTAGTGAAAAACGTTCTCTTCACAAAATTCTCCATTCTCCCTTATCACTTCAATCGCACTTTAAAAGGCAGGAGCCATCGTAGCAATAGCTAAGGCTTAAGTTATTCAGGATGTTTCGGTCAGAATCAATTTTGAGCAATCTCGATGATGTTTAGAGGCTGCTAAGGTTATTTTGTCGAGATATATCTGACTTGTCAAGCTCAGTCTGGCATGGTCTATCATACTCAGCTGGCAGGAATCTTTTTTTGAGAGCATTTTTATTTCTCCATGTTTGACGTTTATGTATATGGCTTTGATATTGATGTCAGTGACCCCTCGCTTTATTTAAGACCGTATGGAAAGCCCATGCAACAGTTGGTGCAGTGCCTCACTAAATCACTTTCAAAACCAAGGGTTTCTCTTCAATTTTCTCCTCTTGTGTGTGGTTTTGTGTGGCTGTTTACGTCATAGGTTTCCCAGGTTATTCAGGATGTTTAACACTGCAAGAGGGCCTTTGTTCATCATTTCAAAATCTCATGGCCAAACGCGGCTGGAACAAGACAAGACAATGAGTGTACCCAGTGATATGACAAGTGATTCCATTCAAAGTCTGACACATCCACAGTATTTCAACTGTTAGGATTTTTAAAACATTCAAAATGTTCTTGCTTTTAAACTTGCCAACCAACACATTCAAATTAGGTCCAGGGAGAGGCATCTATTTTAATGCATTCCTCGTTCAGCATTAACTTTGCTTTGGTTAAAAGTTAATTCCTCTTGTTTCAGCAGCAGATTTTTTTTCCAGAATGATTGGTAATGACTTTGATCCTCATGCTTCTTGTGGTATTTGACCTGGTGGGTGTTGTTGCACGTAATGCCCATACAATATCTATGGGGATGAATCCCTACAATGGGGTGAAGTTAGGATGTAAACCTCGACAGAACAAATGCTTAGACTGCCATGTCAGGCAATTATACATTCATTACAACTAATAGGTTGTTATGAAGCTCCTGGTCTGTTGACTAGAAGTTCATAGCACAGCTGCTGCCATGCAATTGAGTGGTGTACTGGAGCCCCCTAGTGTCCCTTGAAGGCATTGCAGTTGTTAAATGCCTGAGGTCACTGGTTTTATCATGTGGGCTTCTTAAAATATTAGTGGAATGGTATGATTTATATTATCAAGTGATAATATACACATTCTTTCATGTTGACCTTTAGCATCAGCACCATAAAGAAAAACTCTCACAGCCAAATGTACAAAAAGCACTGTGTTTAATGACATAGTTTCAAAACAGGAATTATTATACAATCCAGTGAATAGCAGCCCATGATTTGGCAGGTCTAATGAATGGCCAGAGTAGCAGTCTCACCTCTAAACAAAGTGCCACAGGATTAAGGAAAAATGAGAGCATTTGGATATTCAATTTCCTGCAAGTTAATAAGACTTCTCATGGTCACTCAGTCTGTTCTCGCTTATAAAAAGGGAATGAGCCTGTTTCTCAGACCAGTTGAAAAATAACCCGGACCAACTCCACCTTCATTTGGGTTTAGCGATTGTGCAGTAAAACATGTACAACCCCAAACTTAGATAAATAAACTTGCAGCATAGACCCCCATATGCACCGAGAGATACTTTAAAATGCCATTTGGTGAAACATCAGTCAGATGGGGGTTTAAAGTACTCTTGCATTCAAAAGGCAACATTACAGCATAACCACTCACAATACTACACTGTTATGTTTAAGAATCATTTCACCTTTTCTTTACGGCCCATACCACTAAACTGTATGAATACTAACACGGCTCACAAGCCTAGTCTTTACTATCTGATATGTTTTAATGTTTTTCAAAATACACAGGTTTCAGATTTGATTTGTTCAATCAGGTTTCTGTAATATTCAATCATCTATTCAGTCATTATACCCCATTTTAAGACCCTGTCATTAAAACCATACATTAAAAACAGATGGAAGTCCAATGTAAAAACAAATTTCTCTAGAACAAGTTTTTCTTTTTCAAATGTAAGTTGCATTAAAAGGGAAATCAAAAATCTGTACGGATTGTCCCTTGTACCATTATACAGAGTTTATTTTATCTCAAAGTTGCAAACTGTAATTCCCAAACCATCTAAACACTGGTTAATGTCATTCTGTTTGTGATGACACATCAAAGCTGGTTTGCTGTTTTTGGCATCACTAAAGTTTATCATTGCATGTTCTAATCATCATTTAAACCAATTTAAATAAGCAGTGCAAGATCAGAAGAAGTATAATTTAGCATATGACTTAGAAGGTCTTTGCAATAATTTAAAATGTCTTGCTTAAGTGATGATTTGTTTTAATCCCATCTATGCTGAAAAAAAATGTTCTTACTTCTTAATGCAATGCAAAACTTAGGCATAAGATTTGCAGTTTACAAAACAGACTTGTGGTCTTTGTCAAAAACATTTCTTACATAGATTAGAAAAAAAACATATCACAAAGCTATAGCTTGAGATCTTTTGCTAAATTATCGACTAAAGTTTAACTGCACACCACACCATTCATCATCCTTTGTTGAAAAAAGTCCACAGTTGTATGAACTAGTGCTTTTCCAGTGAAGCTGCTGTCTACTGTACAGTATACCTTGAGCTAAATGCTGAGTTACCATTACCTTTTGTTATACAAAGGGCAAGAACACTATGAGAAACCGAAAAGACAGTGTAGATTAGTATTAGTTAAACTTATATTCCTTCACTATACTGATTTAACATCCACATGAGAAGCCATTGCATAATAACAGTGTAAAGGCAAATAATAGTGGCCTAATTCAATTGTCAAGCTTTGCAGAGCAAGCACAGCTGTGCATCACTGGCAAGATTAAACCACATATTCCTCATTTTCTCATAACGATGGTAAAATTTTGAGAAGTTAAAATGCAATCCAAGCTTATTTTCCTGCCCTTGTCTTGGGCACTGCAGACTTCACACAATTTACTGAAGAAAATATTGAATGTCAATTTCACATCGAGGGAAAATTGAAAATATATAAAAACATTTTTCTTTCTATCAAAAACTGATATGTTCTGATATGAGGGTCTAACATGTTGTAATCTGTTGTTATGATTAAGCCAAAATGTGTTCATAAACATGATCTTTGAGTGCATGATATTTCTTCCTGAAGACATTTAAACTAATTTATTCTATCAATTAAATTAGTGTAGAGAAGAAAAAGGAGTTTGGTCATTTTAATCTTGCTACAGCTGTGATGTAAATTCACTCTCTGAGCCACACAGACAAATATATGAGAGTGATGATCATCTTGTCACAGAATGGCCAACACTCTCAGAGGGTACATCTGGCAGTTACACCTGATTAAAGGACAAGTTCGTTTTTTTTTTGTTTTTTTTACAGTTAAAGCCTTGTTTTCTGATCGTTTATGATGACACACAGTGGTTAACATTGAAATTTTGACGAGTTTCAAGAATTTTTGATTGTTGCTGTAGCACCCCCTCACCTACAGAATGGCTGCCTAGGTGCACAGCTGCAATCTTTCCTAAAACGCATTAAACTTTCGTTTGTAAAGACATGAAACTCACTGAGTGGTAGGTAATGTTCACTAATATGCTGACACAAAATTCGGTGCAAACTGTATGGTTTCCAATAGGTTTTTGACCATTCATTCTCAATTTTGGACCTATTTTTGCAAACTCCTCACACCCGTATCCTTCTACCTAAGAGTTTGAAGCAATGCAAGTAATAATGGAAGTCACACTTTGCGTCGATTTTTGTATCAATCATATCAATGAACATGACCATGACAATTTTAATCTTAACCATTGCATTTCATCATAAATAATCAGAAAACAAGGCCTGAAGTGTAAAAGACAAACTTGTCCTTTAACCTTTAATCTAATTCTCATCTTCTTCATACTTGTCCTTCAGCATCACAATGCTTTAAGATGCACTGATCCTTAGTGAACAAAATCTATTTTTGTAGCAAAAGGATAGCACAGAGAGACATTAAAACGCCTCACTACCTAATATGGTTGCCATGCCATACAAATTGCTAACTGCACAGACAGTGCACTTATCACCCATGATTCCACTTAATATCTTTGTCACAACACAAAGTCAAACATGTACAGTAGCCTGCAACAGTAATATTTCACCACAAAATGTTAGCCTAGCTTCTTTAGCCTTCACTCAGAGCAAAGCTTTATCATGGGTCATCAAAAAGGTTTTACTCATGGTTGTGCACTGACCACAAGATAACTGTGTAGTACAAGACATACAGGCCAGGGCTATCAAATAAAAAGCCTACAGTCAAACTTCAACCACAATTACAAATCATAAACCTCTCTATCAGAGATTGATATCTATTTTGTAAACAATGACTAAGTGCAAAAAGCTATTTGAAAACTAGCAGAGCTTATGTTAGCCCCAAACATACCAGCTTAGACATACTCAGTTAAAGGAGTATTAAGACCTCTTACAAATTCATCTACAAACGGTCAGACATGAAAGATAATCAAACTTACAAAATTACTAATTACATTTTCATTAGTAGGTGGTTACTTACACGCTATTTTCATATGAGTAAAGACTTTAAAAAAATTTGCATTGAATGAGTTGAAATGGAATAAATTAATGGAACAAAAACAATTCTAGTGCAAATCTTCTACCATTCTATGCTTCATTTGTTCAAAACCCTGAAAACAATTAAAAGCTGACTTCTTGCCAGTGTTTCAGTAAAACTGAAGTTATTTGGACGTAATACTGTTCAACCTTCATCAATGGCAAAGCTCCCCTGTGCAGAGCCTAGTCAAATTTCATAAGACATTAAAGATCCCTTTATCACCTCCAAGCCCTTATTCATATTATTTAAAAATCTCCACAAGGGCAACATTAAGACTTTGAAAATGTCAGATAAATGCATCATGACTGATTACTCAAGCTGGGTACTGGCAACGGCAACTTTCACCACTCATCACCATGTCATTTTGGCAAAATGTGTGCCATCTCAGGTCAAACATCACCCACACACAAGCACAAGCACACACACACGCTCATGCTCATGTTCACCCACATCCACATCCACACCCACACCTACACACCAGCTGATGACAAAACCACTGGTTAACAGTGTGATATCAACGCACTACTCCTGAAACAAAAAACAACTTTACCAGCCGAAAAAAATAAAATAAAATAAACCCGAAAACTCATATTGCAATAAAGCCAATGTCTGATACTGGGCACTTTCCCCACCTTCCCCCACTCTGGGTCAACCGGCTGCCATTTCAGCTCTCAGACACCACAGTCGTTTGTCCTGTCCAACAGTTTCCTATTGAGAGTGAGGGCGGTGGAGAGGCAGGCCACAGACATATGGAAGGTCAACTGCCAAACATTTCTCAGCCCGAACAAGAAGCCATTGCATATGATGATGAGGGTCAGGAGGATGAAGGCTTTGAGCCTCTTCACAGAGGAGTGGAATAGGTAGAGCTGACACTGAAAGACATTTTGGAAAAGGAAAACAACCAGCGTGATAAGATAACTACGAGACTGACAAGGCAACAACTTCCTATTGCAACCAGTTACATTGACATTTACACATTTAGCAGACGCTTTTATCCACAGTGACTTAGGTTTGTCAACTACCAATTAAATCAGGACCAGTCTCCCTTAGAGCTACTTAGGACTAAGTGCCTTGCTCAAGGGCACAACGGTGGCAGCCAGGATTCAAACCCACAATTTTCCAGGCTACTTGCACGCTAGCCAGGTTCCTTAACCACTACGCCACCACCTCCCCTCTAAATCCAATTTCCAAATCCATGCAAATGCCAGATGAAAGGACAGCCATTTTTAAAAAGCATAACTTCAATTCTGAATATGTTATTATAAGATTACCTGACAGACACAGCAGAGAAACGCCAAAAGAAAGGCAACTACATTCCATATGCCATCATAGTCGTCCTGTGGACATGAAAACCGCAAATGTAATATTACACTAAAGAAACAACACAAAGGAATATAACTAAAAATCACACAAAATCATATTATATCTGCATAATACCAGCAAAGGACTTTGACACACAAATACACAGGCGTTGCTCTCTGACGCATTACCTGGAAGGTGTACTCGATTAGGTGAATGCCCCTGATGAGGTTGAGGGCGGCACACATGATGTTGAGTACTAGAGAAAGGATCCCTGGGGCTGACACGGGCTCCAATCTCAGGTTAAGCCCTACAGGAATCACACAGCAGAAGGTCTACATTTCAGGCAGTCTGCACTGGTGCAGTGTTGTTTTTTATTATTTATTTATTAATATGTTTTTTATTTGGTCAGATAGACAATAGCAAAGTATGCATTCCTTCCTAATGATATAGGCAATTTTGTGCCATGTATTTTGTGTCAGCACATAACACTGATAAATTGTGATGCAGGCCATCTATAAAAATAAAACTCAGTGGATCACACCGAACACACAAGGATAGAAGGATACAAGGAAATTTTATTGTCACTTACTGTCATTGGTTACTGAGTGTAAAAAATGCAGTGAAACTGAGTCTATTTCTCAGCCTATTTGTGCAGTGGGGGGTGGCGGTAGGAATGCATAGGGGAGGTAGCTAAGGGCTGCATTAAGATTGGGTGGATGATGTTTAAAAAAATGAATTGTGTTGACAAAGGGCAAGAGCTATGTGGCTTGCTTGGGTTGGGGGGGGGTGTTAGAATACTTCCACACATCAACAAGGAACATGTTCCAAAATTATGCAATTGCCCATTTTGTGCAGAATCACAGCAATACCTCAGTGTCAAAATAAAACACATATATAAAATGGAATCAAATTAAAAAGAATCTCCCAAATATGTCTTCATTAAAAGCAGACATCTCACCAGATGCAGGCACTTGTTCCACATGCCCATTGGTGACTCCATTGCTGAGCTGTACATCCTCCAAGCTGACAACCTGAGGAGGACTGGCTCTCAGTTCGTCCTGTACCTCAGCCAGGGTCACCCCTAACGAAGGCCCACCACTCTGGTTGTAATGCTGCTTAAGCTTCTGAATGATGCTGTCTGCTCACAAAAATGAGCAGAAAATGAAATCTATGCAAATGTACGAACAAGCACACACACAAGCTCGCACACACACACAAACACACACGCATGCACATACACATGTCCCCCCAACACAGTGTGAAAAACATAGAATAGAATGCAATAATATGTAATATCTATACATCTATATCTACTATATCTGTTCACTTGATATTTTGTCTTCAGTTCTACCAACACAAAAGAATACATATATTGCAAAAAAAAAGACACTTGATGTCAATCTCCATAATGAATTACTTTGCTTCTATAAGTGATGGCACCCTGAAGGGGCTCTATAGCCCCTCCTGGAGGTCATGGGCAAAAATTGACCAACACATGAAATACACTTTGGGCTCTATTTTCACGAGCATATGCGCATTGTCTAAAGTCTGTCGCGCAAGTTGCTTTGGGGGCGTTACCGACACAATTTGGTATTTTGACAGCGGGAAAAGCGAACATTGCGCCAGGCGCATGGTTTAGAGGGGTTGGTCTTAAAGTACTTCATTAGTCATGGGTGTGTTGTAGGCGTAACATACAATTAACCAATCAGGATTTATACTCTCATTCCCTTTAAAAGCCAGCGGCGCATTTTCCATGGTGTGTTGCTATTATGATTGCGAATTTACCCGGAAGACAGGAGCGTTTTTCGATGGAGGAGACCGATTTGCTAGTGCGTGAGGTAAAAGCGCGTGAACAGGTTATCTTCGGGGATGGAAAGAATCCCCCAAACCTCCACAGGTCAAGGAAGTATGGGAGGAAATATCCTCAGTTATGTCCTCCGCCTTTGGCAAAAAAAGAACATCTGAACAGTGCCGAAAGCGGTACAATGATGTTAGAAGATGGGGGAAACAAAAGCTTTCAACGCAAAGAAAAAATCAAAACAACCAATAGTTTTACCGCCATTACTTATCCGTGATTACAGCAATGTGAATCTTAAATAACTTTATAAATTAATAATATTGTGATATATGTGATGTTCATTTATATTTCATATTTCCAGGGACTCCATAATTTTTTTCTCCACATGAAAAACTTTTGTATAAACCCTGCTGCGTGCTCCTGCTGATGAGAGAAGCAGGGTGTGCGCGCATTGTGCATGCTTTCATATCAAAAAGCGATGTACGCCCCTAAAATAGCTTTTCAGCAATGCGCAACTGACGATAGACCAGGGTTTTGTTGGTCACTGGCTGATTTAATTTTTGCGTCCTTATAATAGCATTTGGCACGCTTTGCGCCAGACCACACCTCTTCTTTTCGCTGACACACCCGTGACGGCGCAGTGTCATCTGCTATCTAGACAACGTGATTTTTTGCCGGAAAAAATGAGCGATGCGCTGGTACAGAATAGTAATGACACCATGCGCATGTCGCGAATGCACGGTGCGCCGCGGCATGATAGGGCCCTTTATCTTGTGGGAAACACTATAATTGGGATCATGGCAAGCAAAGGACATATTCTAAGCACAAATGCATGAGAAAATGCAGACCACTGACTGTATAATGCAAGTCTATGTGTAGACTGCATAGACACTACTGTACCATCACTAATGCTAAGACAGTACTGCTCAGTAAAGCATCAGTTTTTCATCACACTCACCAAACTCCAGGAATGGATAGGGTCGGTTTGCCAGGGCAACCACCGAGCTGTCGAAGCGAGCCGAGAACTCCCAGCGGACGTCCTCGAGGAAGCAGAAGGCCATGGCGGCGGGGAGCCGGCAGGAACACACCGCCATGTAGGATACGCCCTCGGTCGACAGGAAGCTGTGGTAAGGAAGTCATACGGTCAAGGTATTTTGTAAACAGCCGACCTCTCTCAGACAAACAAGAGTTGGCTTGAGAACTTTTTAGTCAGTGAGATCAGTAATGATGCTGCATGATGGACCTATCAACATCTTTTTTTCCCTCAATCAGATGTCACCAATGAAGCCTTTTTGAGGATTTAAAAAAGAAAACAAACAAAAAAACAACCACACACTAATATATCTATAGTGTTGGAGTCAATAATGTTTACGGTATATTGATATCTTAATATCTCTAATGAAATCAAAGACATAAATAAAGCAATTCCACTCATCCTTCTGGCTTCACTACAATATCATTTCTCATGATTTGGACAAACTGTTGTCAAATTGCAAAAATGCATTGTAGCTTTGATTCTTAGAGAGGACACCACATATGTGGGATAATTTATGCTTTGATGTCTCTCTTAAAGGGTAGCAGAAAATAGCACAGCAGAATCTCAGCCAAAAACCTAATTTGACCGTGAAACTCATCAGTTTTCAGACCATTATTCCAACCAATGGACCATGTGACCACCCACAGACAATCCCACTGCTGCCAACATGTCAGGGCCCCTCAAAGAGCAGTTTGTGGTCCAGCAGCTCTAGTAGTAATGAAAAGCTATTTGTTTCTGTTAAATATAACATTTGTCTGGGTTCAAAATGTGCAAGAATAATGTCAATGTTTATCTTTCCATGCTGATGATACACGTATACTGCAATATAATACACCTGAACATAAACAGAATAGAAAATAATAGTTACAGTAATTTCCTAAATGTAAGTCACACCCTGTATAAACCTCAGGTCAGTGTTTTATGCAAACTAAAAAAAAACACCTATTGACCTCAGCCATGTATTAATCTCACCCATGTAGTACCTTCAGTTTACTAACAATTACCTTTTGAATCACAATCACATCAGATCAAGTAGAATGATGAAAAGAAATGCAATCCTGTATAGTGCCCTCACCCATTTATTAACCTCATAGATGAAGACATTTTGCAAAATCAATGTATTAACCTTGGTTAATAATCAGGAAATTATGCTATTTTCTGTATACACCATGCATGACAACCATCACCTCAGGGCCAAAAAATACCATGCAATTTTTCACAATCCTGTCAGTCTGTCTGTGTCTGAGGCAGACGTTAAAGGTAAACTCACTAGATGTGGAGGTCATGACCTTTGACCGTCCCTCGCTCTGGGAAGAGCGCCAGTGACTTGGAGATGACCTTCAGCTGCTGTTTCCGCTCCTGCAACTCCCGGTTGTGCTGGAAGTCCGTGGAGGCCGAGAGTGGGAGCCCGTCTCTGACCCGCACCACGAAGGCGAACAGGATCAGTGACATGCTCCAGGTTGGCCCTTAGGAATGGACAGTCTGAGAAAAAAGGCACAGGAGAGCAACCTTAAGTAAGTAAGGTAGGTAGGGAGGTAAAGATTATTTGTATAGCCCATTGTCTGTGAAGATTCTCATTCATCCAAGCCATGGTAGTCAAGGTGTTCAGTTATATGCAACTGGACTTCTTTTTGAAGCTTGAAAACATTTCACCTTTCATCCACAAGGCTTCTTCTGTATAGTATGATATATGGTTAATAAAGACCTTACACAGACAGGAGAGGATATCTCACCTTCCTGGCAAAGCACTGTTCTGAAATGGTTAGCCAGCATACAGACACTATGATTTTGAGGTTTTCACTCTATCCTTGATAGTCAGTTCTTAAACTGACACAGCCTTTGATCTACAGGGTTGAAGCAATGTTTTAGAGTGCTAGAAAACTAGGAACTAAGAGTTTACCATTCCTGGAGTAGCTTTAACTAAAAACTACCTGTGTACTAGTCTATGCTGTTACAAGGACAGCAATCTAAGACTTGATTTGATATGTCCCAGGCTTCTTCATCTCTATAAGCAGCATCTTCTCTTGATCTCTAGAAAGCAAGACTGCAGCTGTATTCAGTGTCCAAATGATCATTAGCCTGCTGACCACTCTACTGACTCTGAAATAAATATGCAAGCAAAGCTGAGAGAGAGAGGGAGAGCCCATAAGTATAAACATGTCATGCAAAAATGTGATCTCAAGAATGTTTATGCTCAGCCTGTAGAAGCTGTAGCACATGTCGGTTACATAAGAAAAGGGCTTAACAGCTTTGCATGTTTTCAATAAATGTCAAATTCCTTCCACACACCAACCAGCCTCTGGAGGGAGTTGGTGATGATATGATGTGAATGACCAAAAAAGCCTTTGCTTACCGCCGAGTTTGTTTGTCTACCTATGTTTATTATAATTTTGTAGAGCAGAACCAGACTAAAGAACAGGCTGAAAGCTTCCAGCAGACAAAATCGCTGCTACGGACAGGAAGATGCAAACAAGACCACCCCAATATTCTCAGATTCTCACAGTGTTGCTGAATTTCAATGCAATAATGACTATGCTCAATAGCCAGATGGTTTACCTGTAGGTAATCACACCAGTTATTTCTGTATGGAAATGTTAGCTTAAAGCCAAAGGCATCAGCACACAATAATACAAGTCATTGTCTTATTTAGCATGGCTGATCTAGGGCCATCTCTAGTTCCAATTATTATTTGGCTTATTTCTATAAGCCTATGCGCAAACACTACCGATTTCTTTTATTTATTGCTTGCAAATTAAGATTAGCTGGCTAGCTAGCTTGACGCGTTGAAACTTAAACTGACTGATCCACGCTTCACATGGGACGCATTGTTTTCCTTACCTCTTCTTTAGATTCATTTTATCACAGAATTTTCAAGCGTCAAATATGTGCAAGCAATGATGACTTGAATTAGCGTGGAACATGTTAAACTCGCTGAGTACTTTCCATATCTTTACACGCCGTGATTATTGTAAGTCTTTGACAGTTCAATGTTGTGCAGTGTTGACCCAATCTTGTAGTTTTTGCGTTGAATCATGGGAACGGCAAAGCCGTCTTCCTTTTTCCGTCAAGCTTCTTAAAGGAACAGATCGTTGTTATTGGCAGAGGGTGTTTAGGTTATGTGGGCCAGGTGCATGGCATTTTTCTTTTTTTTTGTTATGGTGCAGGAATTTAGACAGAAGGTTTTGATTCGCATTGATTGTTTTGTGATATCTGTGTTACAGTGCAAAACCTGCTTCTTCAACGTGTAGAAAACACAGAGCAAACTTGCCAAAACAAGATTATTAGATTTGATTTCCTCTTGATTATGTTTCTTGTTTAGCATTTTCTGTTTATTTTATAATGTATATTTTCTGATTTGATAAAGAAATCTCCCAGCTCCACAAAAGTCTTTACAATTATTTAAAGACAAACCTTAGCACTTAACCACAAGCCTACATATCATTGGTGGCTTTCACTTTTGTTTAGTGATAGGTCCGAGCTAAACCAGTTTACGATATGAAATCGAAAGAAAAGGTATAGTGCGTCTTCAAGGAAATGAATCATTCTTCAAACCACGAAAAGAATTGACAAAAAACAGATTTTTTATTTTAAATGCACCGAACCTAACACACGCTGATATGCAAAATGACCCTTCTAAGTTCCCATCGGGGTGCTACTGGAGGGGCTGGGGACATCTGAGCCTGGTGGTGGAATTCATCTACTGTAACGTTAGTACAAAGCTTCGCCAGACAGAACAGGTAAGATGGGTTCGGTATACACTTAAATCGTTTGGAATTTAGAGGTTGTGTATCCCGATTTCTTAAAATGTCTGTCACGGATAAGCTCTAGTAGATAACGTCATATGTGTCCATCATGACTGATCCTTTTTGTTTGTCAGTGAAAAGATAACAACCATATAGACGACGACACATCTTCTTGTGAGCACACAATCGATGCTAACTAGCTTGCTAGTTGCAAACTATGCTATCAAGTTGCTATTGCAGCCTACATGCAAAGGTTAGCCGCAAAGTTATGAATTGGAATATGATACATTTAAGTATCTGGATGTTACAGGTAATGTAAACTATGTTCAATTGCCTTTCTGCAGTACAAAATCTTACAATAACCAATACCAGCTAGCTGACCGAAAGAATAAAGGCTGTCTTCACAGTGGTTTCTTTTTGGAACGTAACGTTAGCTAGCCAATTTGAATTCTATATAGTTGAGAATAGGAATTGAGAAGGCACCAACATTTATCGATTGCGACTTTGTTTTCACGATCAAATTCAGTTCGTTTTCGGTATCGATAGCTCACGTTTCATGGACATGTTGCCTAATGCAAGACATGGACTTGTGCTAACGTTAGTCTGATTGACCACTGGTTGGCAAATAGCAACACATCTTGGCGGCATCTCTTGTGTTGTTGCCTAAAATAAAACAAGTAAAGTACGCAAGCTAGGTAGTGTTATGAAGTTAATTGAATTAGGAGATGGGCATCATCCTCAGCTTTTACTGCCCTACTCCCCTAACTGGGCATTATTTTCCAAGCCAAGACAAAACAGAACAAAATAACACAGAAATGAATATAATAAATTGGTATTCAGAATATAATTAAAAAATAAACAAGTGTGTGCCAGCATCATTACATTGTATTTGATGTTTGTAGGCCTAGGTCTATTTAGGCGCCTGTCAATTTAACACACAAACACGCACCGGCTAGCTATAAACACAACATAGTGACGGGGGAGCTCTGTAGAGAAAAATGTGAGCACAAACCAAGTATTTTTTTCCATATTGGGACTGATATCCGATGCAAATATCGGATCGGTGCATCCCTACTGAAAACCTTAACCTAAACCTGTTTTTAGTTATTGGCTTGCATGTAGGTCATGTACCCACCCAAAGAAATGTGCACTGGGAACACAGTGCTATAAATAGCTGGTAATCCCCCATTTCTTTGGCACAGAGTATTCCTTTAAGGTGTAGCCGCTAACACCTTTCAAGCCCCTGGTCTGTTAGTTATGTCTAAAACTCTCTCTGTAGTGTTTCTATGGACCCATGGATAAACAAAAAATCCATTTTAAAGTCATTGAAGTCAAACAATTGAGATGAGGTCTGTGGTTGGCTTTGAAGATTCCCTGGTCTGTTTCTAGGTGTGGAATGTTAACATGAGTACAGAGCAGTCAAGGGGTGCAGGTATAGCTTGACATTTTTTGGAAGAAGAGGATGAGGGGGGGGGGCTCAGTTAAAATGAAGTCCTTTTAGATATACCATGCACAAAGACAGACAGACAACCATAAAATGAGCAGAACGAAGGAGGTTATTTTGAGCTTTTATGTTTCAGAGGTGATGCATTTTTAAAAACAGCCTAAATCTAGCCTAGTCATTTCCTGTGGCTTTGATTTTCAGCCACATGAAAGTGAAAGTGATCACTCCACTATCTTGCATTGTGAGGATTTTTTTTTATTGTTAATTATGTTGGTTTAGCTCAGGGCAATCTCTTTTAATTTCATTTGGCCTTTTAAGATTCTGAAGGAATTTTAGAAAGAAATTTACAGGACCTAGGCTTAAGGCTCAACTCTTGTCGAGCGAGTATTAGTTGATAACCTCTTACAGAAGTTATTACCATCGTTCACTTTCTGTACTTTGCTCCTTATAGTATCAAGGCTAACCGTTGCATGCCGAGTGTAGCCTGCCACTGTAGCCCATAGTATTCTGCATCCTTCACTGTCAGTGTATCTCCTAGATAAGCCCTGTAATTGTGACACCAGCCTGCAGTAAAGCTTTCAAGTCCCCACAGTCTGAAGCTTCAGCTCATTCACAACATTGTTAGAAGGCCAGGCAGGAACCTTGGTGGACACTCGATGCCCATGCCTAGGCTCTCTGGCGTGACAACAGTTGGAGTGGCTGAATTGAGGGGTGGGTGGATTGGTAGTAAAAGATGAGAGAGAAAAGACTCGGCTTGGACAGGGCACGGGTGTGGATTGGCATGTGGCAGAGCCTGCAAGGCACTACTCCTCCCCCCTTGGGGAATGTTAGTCTCTCTCTCTCTCTCTCTCACGCACTCTCTCTCTGCCTCGTTCTCTGCCTAGTAAGAAATATGGTACTTCCTCTCCAGCTCAGTATGTTGTACATGTATTCACCTGCCAAAAACCTAGAAAGATTAGGCTAGTTGTCAAAAAGACTTGAACACAGTGACTTTCATACAGTTTTTCAGTGGAGATAGACCCCAAAATTAGCCTTTATAGTGGTTAAGTTGTGTGTATGTTTGGTGTTTCAGAATCCTAGACTGTTCTCAGCATGGGGGTAAAAGAACGGCCCCAGTGCTACTTTGATGTGGAAATCAATCGGGAGCCGGGTAAGGACAAAGCATTTCAGTTACTGTTTCAGGCTATGGCACAGATATGTGACTTTTATATTGTACAGTCTGTACCCAGAGAATTAGGATGTTACAGGTTTTATACATGAAGTGTTTTCATTATTCTGAAAACTATGTGTATGTAGGCTATTGTATTTGAATGCCACATTTGTTAGATTTAAAATGAGTGTAGGCGTAAATGCAGATGTTGGCTACAATGTTGCTTTAGAGCAAAAGCTGTTAAAATACCTGGTAGTAAACTGCTGAGTGTGGAGTCGCTGTGGCCCAGTGCCATGCGGTGTAATTTTAATCAGCCACAGACTGGATTGTGCTGCTTTTCTGATACTGCTTACCTGATATTAGCCTGTTACAACACATGCTGTCAACATCAGTACTGCAAGCATAAACAGGGACTGGCATGCTGACCACCATGTTTTTATGTGCTTGCATAACATTTTCATTTAAACCAACATTTTCTATGAGAGAACATGCACTGTGTAAGGAAATGATTGTTACTCAGATTGTGTACATCCCATTTTTTGCATACAGTTCCATCATTTTTAAAAGAAGTGGCCAAGGGTATCATGAGAATCTTCTAACTGTTACCGTGCCCTGTATATATTGTCCATATTGGAAACTTGATTTCTCATTCTTTTCCCCTTCTGTTTTGTTTTCTAGTTGGACGTATTGTCTTTCAACTTTTCTCCGATATCTGTCCGAAGACAAGCAAAAACTTTCTCTGTTTGTGCACTGGTGAGTCTAGGCAATGAAACATATCTTTCATTTACTTGTCCAGGTTACTGATTTTAGAATTCATATAATTACCTTCTTCATTGCTCATCTGGAAATTTTAGATAAATTTCCATATAATTTTTGATAAATTATGATAATTCTCCAAAAGAAGAACGTAACACAACTGATTATTAAATGGAAATCATTTGGCGCGGAGTGTCACAGGTTATTGTCTCCCCGGGGAAACTAGTTGTAGCACACACGCACCATTTTATTGACGGGCTTAATATGAAATGACTGAGAATATTTATTTATCATCTTGGAAATAAACTATTATTAAATATTTCCACGTACCCCACGCAGTGTGCTTGCGTACCCCTGGTTGGGAATCACTGTCATATTTAACCACATTTGCATGTTTGCACTTGAGTAACTGCCTGAAAATGGATATGATTGCTTCAGGGAATAAATGTACTCTCCAATACCAAGAACACAAAGCTAAAATTCCACTGATCCACTGTAGCATTAAAACAATATATTGTGATTATTGTGCTCAGCGCTTATAAAATAAATGTGAAATGTTTATCCCTCTAACAGGCGCTGTGGAATGTAATCAAATAGCTCCCATATCATATTTCTGTGAAGATGAGCAGGGCATCTGTAGTCTATTCATGAGGTAGTCAGGGCATCTGTAGCCAGTGTTAGTGGAAAATATCTTAATGATGAGTTCTTTTCAGTCTTTTTTTTTCTTTTCTTTCTCTGCTCTGCAAGTATTGTATAATCTCTAAACACCGTCAGTCCTCGTTTTGGCCTTCTTCTTTAGTATTCAGTAGCAAATTACAGAACACCAGCCAACTGCCGCATGACTAATATTTTTTTTTTAGCAAGGACAGACATATGGTGTTTGTCCATCCGTCTGTCTGTCCTTGTCGTGTGTGAGTGTGTGTATATTTTGTCTCTATTTCCCCCCATCCCCTGTCCTTGGCCCCATATCTGGCTATTCTCATTGATTCCTCCAGAGAACGGAGGGACAAAAAAAAAAAATCTCAAGTTACTTCAGCAACGTGTCCACTCGTTAGTAACCTGAGAGCAGCGCAGCTACATCACTGTCCGGTGTCGACAGCCCCCCGTGCATCAGCCACAATAATCCCCCACAGTGTGTCACAATCATCACCCATGAATACACAAGACTGACAGTTGGCTGAAATACACTCCTCACAGCATTGAGAGACAAGGCAGTAAATCAGTCAAGTGTTTGTCAAGTGGCTTATAACTGCCACTGCTGCTGCTTCGAAGTTTCTACCACTGCCCTTTACACTGACCCACCTTTTGAAACCATTTTGTGATCATAAAACTCCTGGCTATGCCAGTAAGATGTGTGGTGGGTACTTTTGACTAATGGAAAGTATGTGTTTGACGTACGTGTTGTTTGGTGAGTTCTGATTGGAGTGTCAGACAAGGAGAAGGAATTTCTTGAAATCTCTGAGAACAGGAAATGCCTGATATTCAAGCTTGGTTGTTGATCACTGACAACATTCATGTGTTTTAGAAAAAGTGCACAACTGAAAAGCTTTTTTCTTTCAATTTTATTGATATTTTAGAACATCAAAGTTAAGAGATGAAATATTGTGTAATGCATGCGTTTATCTCTCTTATTTTGCAGGTGAAAAAGGAACCAGCAAAACGACAGGGAAAAAACTATGCTATAAAGGCTCGACCTTCCACCGCATAGTAAAGAACTTCATGATCCAGGGAGGAGACTTCACTGAGGGTAGGTAGACCCTCGGCCTTAGTTCTTTAAACTTGCTCTACTGACATGGTTTGACTGTATTCGTTTAATTTCATTTATTCATTCTTTCTTTATTCAGGACTCATGGATGGTCCATAGTAAAAATCAACAGACAAGACAGGCAATAGTTTGATAAATATGACAGCTGCCACAGATAGGCAGTGTACATCGAGGTACAGAAAGCTTTAGACAGTGCAATCTGTATAGTCTGTATAATTTGTAAATCAGCATATTGGCTTGTGCATACATCATGTGGTAATGTCTGCAATCTATGTCCCTATCATCAGACAGATCATCAGTAATATCCCTATGATGTCCTTGGTATTTCACCAAGTATACATTTTGGGCTGTGCCAGAGTTAGTGAAATCAGGAAATGGCAACTTACCGTCCTCTCTACTTCTGGCGATCATAATGTTGCATTTCTTTGCATTATATTTAATGTCAAAGTCTGAACCATACTGAGGACATACCTTTAGTAACTGTTGAAGACCAGCACTATATGGACAGAGGATCACCAGATCATCTGCGAACATTGAATGATTGATTATGGTGTTACCTGCCACCTTCTACAGCCATTTAATAGCATTGATAAACCATCCATATAGATATCAGACAGGAATGGAGACTCCATTACTAACTTAAACAGGTGCATACCTGGAGTTACCCTATTTTACATACATTAACTGGTGAGCATACCAAAAGACCAGGACTCTCACTATAGATTTAGGAACTCCTCTGCTGCATAACCTGTAGAACAATTTCTTGCGATTCCTCGAAAGCCTTGGGCCTCAATGAAATACATAAAAACTGTGGAATTATGCCTGTTGTACAAATCTAAAGTCTCTTTTAATGCAAAAATACACAAATTAGTGCCATGTTTAGATTTAAAACCAAATTGGGTGTCACAGGTCAGTGCAAACTGTTCCAACCTCCAACCATTTAAGTAGTCTTCTCCAGGATCTTGGAAAAAATACTGGCCAGGGTTATGGGCCTGTATTTGGCCAGACTGTTGATATACCTGTTTTGTTTTTTAATGATAGGCACTAATGTAACAAATAAAATAAAAAAGGCAGGGATAACACCATTAGTGAGTTAGAAAGCCAATAAAGCAGATAGCAAGTAGTTGGCAGAGTTTCCTACTTGCAGATTTTAAATGCCCTGCAGATATGTCGTCCATACCACATGCCTTGTTATCTTTGAGAGACATAATGGCATCATATATTTCTTGTGGGGAGACAGTTACATCCTCATTATTATTAATATCAACCATTATAAACTGGTTAAACACAATTGAACAGTTCATAGTAATGCTTTTGCCACAACTGTGTTTTTTTTTATACACACACAGGATAGTCAGGATATTCAGGATGACACGAAAATGAATTTGTTTCAAGTACAAAAGATGTACAGTGGTGCATTGCATTCATTTAAATGTCATTGCTGATGCAGTTTGGAAGTGGAGATAAATTAATATATTCATTCATTCATTCATTCATTCATACATATACAGGTTTTGTTTGTTGTATGACAAGACAAGTCCTTAAAGTTAGATGTACACAACTCATGATTTGTTGTTGTCATTTGTAGGCAATGGAAGAGGAGGAGAGTCTATATATGGTGGCTATTTTGAAGGTAAGAGGCTACTCTTACTACTTGCCATACAAGATGCAGAACAACCCAGGTTGCTAATGTCACTTGACTCATATCGGAAATAACCAGCTACTTGACTTGCATGTGTTAACATTAGCATGAACTGCTAGATTCGTGCATGGGATTCCAGAGGCGTACACATCTGATGCAAAACGTTGTTGTTTGTTACTTCTTGAATTGTTTCCTGTATTTTCTTTTTCCAATAAAGTGGCTTTCTCTATGACAGCATGGGGGCTAGGATTTTTTTTTCTCTCTTTATTGAAAGGTCCAATCTTCCTGCCTAAAATTTTCAACATATTCTTTTATTTATAGAGTGTGGTCTTTTGCAATGAAAAGGTAAGAGATGTACACAGTGCAGTTACACAATTTAAACATCAATTCTCCCCCCACTCCCTTGTCCATCTTCCCTGTGTGAACTCGAGGCTCACAGCGTTTATTTCCAGTGCTCTGCGTTTTGTTTGATTGGTGGATGGATGGATGGGTGTCTTGTTATGACCTCATTTTTTAATTGGCTGGGGTTGTTTATTAGCATAATGTCTTCAGATTGGAGCACTTTTTATTTTGGTGAGATTTTGGTTTTGTTTTGCTGCCCCACTTTAAAGTAGAACTTAGAAGGTGTGTTTCATATGAGATTATTGCAAGTTCAGTAGCGCTTCCTGCCACATCTGTCGCATCGTTGGGTTTACCTAGAATTCTGTAGATTTTTCTGTGTAATCATAAAAGTTCATGTTGACAGTGCAAACCTCCATCAGTGCCTAATGATGCATCTTAACAAACAAACAAACAAAACCTGTTGGGTAGAAAGAAAATCTGTTGGGTAGTGTTTGTAAAATTCCAAGAAATTGCACCTGAAAATCTGATGTGTTGATTTAATCAGCGCAGCTGAATTTGAACAAAATTAACACCTGTCAGGACCTTTTTGATAAAAAAGGCTGTCCTCAAAACCACTGTTTCCCAGTCTCCAGAGCCAATCTCTTACTCTCTTGAAATTCTCTCTCTCCCTATCCCCCCTCCCCAAACAGATGAGAACTTTATTCTCAAACACGACAGAGCCTTCCTCTTGTCCATGGCCAACAGAGGCAAGGACACCAACGGCTCCCAGTTCTTCATGTGAGTACACTTTACACTGTCACCAGGGCATTTGGGAAGTACTGTTCACACAGATGTCATCACCCCATCCCCTCAAACCACCCCCAACCCCTTACTCCTAGTCCGTTTAAAGGGACACCATTGGCTTATAGTTAGTGATTCCACTGCTACTTTCTGTTGCAGGGAAAGAAAGTCTCCGCCATCCCAATATTTACATTTCAAGCCACAGCATTTAAACCAGTGTTTCCCTCTAGATGATCATGTTGATAATTATCGTAAGACTTACTTAAAAGCCTTGTGTTAAAAGCCTTTTTTTTTTTACTGTATTTACCTTTAAAAGCTGGTATTTATTTTGTAAATTTATTTACTTATTGAAGACTTATTCTTACAATGTGAGACTTGCTTTCCTGCTGAGCAGGGATTTTGCAGTTGTTGTCCCTTTAAATGTTTGCTTATTCTACAGCCTCATTGAGGCTTAACTCAAAAGAAGTATATTGGCTTCTTTTAGAGCTTCTTAGCACTTTTAGATGGCAGTTTTTGTCAAAGTTTGTGTGGTGAGCTGACACTGACACAGCTATGTAGCTAATAGTTTCTAATAGTAATTTGCTAACCAGAGAATTCAGTGGAAGCAGTTTGTTTTTGAGGATAAACATAGGTTAGATTAAAATTTTTCAATTTTAAATGTGGATTTGCGGACTATGTATGTTCGGATTAACTTTGTTGCGACCTGGCCATTTTGGAAAAGAAGGAAGCCTCTTAAACAGGGCTTCTCTCAGCTTGGGACCTTTAGTTTTGTGTAGTTTCTTCTGCTAAGTTGTTTTCTATTTGTTTTTCGTGTACGGCATGCTTTTCCTCCCGCTCCTGTAGCTTCACTGGCTTCACTGGACTCTAGGTCACTCCTTTGTCCTCTCCTTGACCAGGGTAGTAACCTCCATTTGTGTGTCCTGTTTTTTTTGTTTGTTTGTTTTTCTTTTTTCATTGGTTTGTTTGTTTCTGGGAAGCACTGCATAATTTAATTTATGTATGTGTGGTACAGACAAATCTCAACATGTTCATCCCTCCCTTTAAAATCCTCCTTAACTATGCATTCAGTGACAAATACAATATGACAAAAGACTTGGACTCCGTTTTGCCTACCAATGTTACATTTTTTCTCTTGCCGTTTTTGTGTAAAATTTGCAGAAACTCTAGCATCCTGCTCTTCCAAGGTAATGTGTTACTCCAAGGCTGTGCTTCTCTCCTGACTTGTGTATTTATGATTGATTAGTTTGTGTTTACCACACCCACAGGCTCTCTTCATTTCTTTTATTTGATTGTTGCACTGGGGATGGTTCATATGTGTTCAGTCTTCAGTCAGTAGATATTAAAATGCTCTTACGTACAAAAGTCAAATTCATAAATTTCAAAATGGTGAAGCAAGACATTAATTGAGAATTTATGTTGTTGTAGAACAGAGTGGTAATCAACCCTTCTGATTTCATATTTATTTTATTTAAATATGAATGTTTCCTCTTATAAAAAATATAGCCTTCATTCACAATACTTTTAAATTTAATTTTAATCTATTTTTTTGGTCGTCCACTTTAGAAGCTCACTCTTGTTTATCTTTAGGTAAATTATTCTGTTCTTACTTTAAGTGTAGGAAAGGATCCATGCTGGATCTGTTTTGCAATTCCTCATGTCTACGAAGACCATATGGCACGGGTTGTTTATTTTTGGGAGAAATATCAGATTGTCTTGTTGATTTTACTTGCACTTCAGTTGAGTGGAGTCTGTGCAGAATGTCACCATCCCTCCATTTTCTCTCTCTCTTACATGTCTGCTGAACTGGCCTGGTTGCCTGACAACGTGTCTACGCTGTACAACTCCATTGGCATCACAGCACTACAAAGATGGCGTCACACCTGGATGGGTATGATTACTATGTGGCCATCATTTCCTGCTGTGTTAAGATCAAAAGAATCATAGCACAGATGCCAGTTGCATAAAAAACTTTTTCTTTTTTTTAAGAAATGGGAAATGGAAAGACTGCAGACTGTGATCCACAGGCCTCTAACAGAATATCAAGAGAGTTTAGGTCAGGTGTTTAGACTAGAGGGAATACAGTCTTCTTCTCTAAGAATTTATGTGCGGTTTTACAGTTTATGGTACAACTGAATGCACCCTTCTTGGATCTCTAGTGAGCTTGTGAAACTCCTCAAGCTTTTCTTTTGGTTTGGATTATGCCTAAAGTTTGTTTTAAAAAGTTTATTTACTTATTGCATGTTTCACAAGAATTTATGGACATTGTGTGGAAACGAGGTGTCACGAGTCTGCCAGCCGATGTTGACTGTCGCTTGCGTTTTATCGCTCAGGGTTCATGTGGTCTTCGGGTTGGTGATCTCCGGCTTTGAGGTGATAAAGAAAATCGAGGGCCTGAAAACGGACTCTGCCAGCAGACCTTACGCCGACGTCAGAGTGATTGACTGTGGACAGCTGATCACCAAGTCCGCAAACGACGGTGAGAAGGATCCTTATTTGCTACTGTGTTCAAAACTTTGCTTCTGTGATTGAATTCCTTTTTAGATGTGATAGGTTTCACTTTGTGTCCATGTAGATATCTGTGCTGTTTATTAACAAACCTGTTATTTGTTTGACCATAGAACATATTAAAAAATGTATTAATACTTTAGGTGACTTTGTGGAAAGAGGACTGCCATACGTTTTAATACTTCACAGTATAGTATCTTTGGCCCCTTTAAATTTCCTGTCAGTCTCCACCCCTCAGACAGGGCTTGCCAGTGACAGTCAGCTGTTTCTGGGTCATATTTGCGCTGCACATAAGAGGATGACATTTTGATGCTAGCGCATTTGCCTAGCTTTAGAGGGTAGCTTGTAACCTGATCTCCCATTGAGCCATGATCAGCCATGCAATCCCCTGTGCCCTCTGGCAGTTCCTGCTATATTTCTGGATCCTGTCACCAGCTTGCCTTTGAACGCTGCAACATAGTGTAAAGCCTGTGTTATGGCAACATGGGTTATGAACTTCAGTCAACCTCGGGGTGGTTTATTTTTGCATCAACAGCTTAGTGACTTTGTATCTCTTTTGTGTGTGCGGGCATGTGTGCGGGCATGTGTGCGTGCGTGTTCAAATGTATATTTAATATAAAATGATGTGGTTCATATAATTTTGCATTTGAGGGTGTAGTATTACCCCCACCCGGAACCAAAACATTACACGTTAAACCTTAGGTGGATCTACATGCCCACTGAGTTTTACTTGGCCCGGTATTTTGGTTTGCTAGGAATTGTTGACCAAAATGATCAATTCGTTCTGCTTGCTTACCCGTTGGTCACGCGGGTGACAAAAGCACAGACGTGTGGCGGCAAGTTACCATTAATTTTCAGTGACAGTAGGCGATGGGTGACGAGTGGAGGAGATTTGGCCACTCGTCACCACTTGCCAGGTGGGTGGGGAAAAAAATAGAAAAGCTTTCTATTTTATGCAAATGCTGGGTGACAAAACCAGGCAGTTTTTTTATAATAGCTACTCCGAGTGAAGACGTGTTACCAGGTGCTTTGAAACTGAAATTTGATCAGAAAAATCTAAATGGCAGAGCTGACACAACAATTGCTATTTTTGTGTTAAACTAAAAAGTTCAGGATTTATGACTTGGTGTTTTGTAAAACAAGATGAAAAAGGATGACTGTTAAATCTGAATACATCTGTGGTGATATACGATCTATCTAACAGCCACCTTCATGTGTTAGCAAGTTAGCAACCAACTACCAACAAATCACTTCTTGTTTATGACCTAGCAATGTCTCCTCGGCCACAAGTGTTGCCTGCTCAAATCGCTTGTCGCCGGTACGTGTGACCAAAGGGTTAGTGAATAACGGTATGGAGTGGCCTCTCTGGGCTTATTGCTAAATTATAGTGATGGTCATAGAAATTGTGTGTGTAAGTCAGGGAAAGTCATGGAAAAGTCAAGGAATTTTAAGTTCAATTTACAGTGGGAACCCTGTTTCGCTTGCCGAGGTGCACCTAAAATAGACAGACTTTTAATTATTCAGACTTCTAGGATGTGTTTCACTTTCCTCGTCTTACTCTGCTCATGGTCAAGCGCTGCTACTCTATCAAAGATCTCCATTCTCAGACTCCTGCAAAGACTTGCCAATACACTTCCTCTGGTCAGCTCTGACTCCTGTTATTGCATTGCTGCCATAAAGGTTAACAACCCATTCATGGTGCATCAAATAGTTGGATGCACCAGTGCAACTATTTTAAAATATTAGTCTGGAGCTCTGCAAATATTCATATTGTCTGGTACCATTTTTTCTGTTTTGATGAAATATATGCCCACATTTCATTAATATAGGCATAACATGTTTAAAAAGTAATGAATGAAACTGACAGTTGTGTAACATTTCATTTTTTTCAAGATTTTGCTGGGTGCCAAAGTGTGGTGATTTCATTGCCTGTATATCTATATTTGAATTCTTGGCAGTCCTGAAAGGCAGAAAGAGGCGGGCTTTGCTGGACTCCGCTGATTCCTCGCTCAGCTCCTCAGACTCTCCCTACAGTTATTCCTCAGAGGAATCAGAGGCCGAGTCCAGAGAAAAATATCGACACCACAAGAGAAAGAAGGCCTCTAAGAGCAAACACTCAAAGAGGAGGAGAAGAGGGTCAAGGAGAAGACAGAGACACGGTGAAACCATACCCTCAGATCAAAATAGGTGAGGCTTGACCATCGATTTTGGATGTAAACAGAACTCTGTCTCTGTCCTAATTTAGTGGGAACTTATTGGACAAAATATTGTGTATTGATTTGAATTCTTTAGCAATGAAGTAGCCCACAGAATGGTATCTAAATGCAGTTCCCAGAATTTGTCATTCACTTCAACCAACATGCTTCCTGGTTTATAGGTGGTGTTGAGTTTAGATGACTCAAGATGTTGCTAGAGCTTGAAATCCATGAATGCATTACTTAAATGCAACTATAAAACTACTATTTGTCCTACCCATATTTAAGTAACTTATACTTAAGTCTTAAGTAGCTCTTTAGTGACTTAACTTTAATAGGTATAATTATGGAATGTGTAGTTTAGTCTGTGCTAAATACTTTAACTATAACTATAGAATATACCTATAGCAACAAACACACCTTTCACCAACCCTTCAGTCTACGATACACTTGAAAGTAAAAACAGAATGTTTCATAACATCAGTGTAACATTTCTCATAATTCATCACAGCCCAGCTGAAGAGCAATTAAAAGAGGAGGATGGAGACAAGGAGCAAAGTGTCCGACGGGAGAAGCCTGTGGTTCGTCCAGAAGAGATCCCACCAGTACCAGAGAATCGGTTTCTGCTGCGAAGGGATGCACCGGTGCCGGACGCGAACCCAAACATGTCAGTCTCCGACTCACACTCACCCAGGGAGAAGCTAAGGTTGTTATTAGAAGGGTGTAGCCAGGTTTTTGGAGCTTTGTGGTTACACTTAAGACTGTGTATTAGATTTGACATGTCTGTTTTGTGGGATTAGTTAGATTGTTTTTACTTTGAATTGAATTTAATATTTTTGACAACTACTGTGTTAGTCAAATGTTTTACACATTATTATCTGTTTGGTTCCTCCAGCACTGACCAAGAGAACATTGTGGCCTCCATTGACCAACTTAAACCAGCTGTAACCAAATCTGGAAGGAAGATCAAGGGCCGCGGAACAATGGTACCTACTCTGCATGTTCTTTGTCTTCCTTGTTTTGCATTACCATTGAAAATCATTCTTGGTACAACACATCAGACATTTTTGGCCAGTTTTGTGTTTAATTGTCAGGGCGTAAACTGCAACAGGGTTGAAAACACTCTTAAAAGTCTAATTTTGAACTGTAAGATTATTTTCTTATTCCCCAAGCAAGCCATTGATGTTGACCTTATGGATGTGAGGTAATACATGCCATTTGTGCCCTCTGTTGTTTTGGTTGTAGAATAGCCTTTTGAATTGATGAGGCTGTTCTTTTTTTTATCCCCTGTCTGCAGAGGTACCATACACCACCTGGCATTAAGTCTGGCTCTGAGTCTGAAGAAGAGAGGGGCAGTAGTGAGACGCCCCCACACTGGAAAGAGGAGATGCAGAGGACAAAGACGTACCACCCTCCCAGTGTGGAGAAGTGGAGCAAAGGAGACAGGTACTGATTGATGTGTTGTAAAAATCCTTCAAAGCTTGTGAATTGGAGCCAAGCCATAGTAAAAGGCCTGAAGTCTAGGAATGTACACATAAACAAAAAAATGGGTCAGTGGCAGTGCTTGCATTTGTATACGTTGAAAGAGAACAGATAAGAGACCAAATAATTGAAAAAAATATTTAAGACTTATCTGTAATGTTAATTTCTGTGTAAATCCCACTAACTCTCCTTAAAAAACTACTTTGTGTCACACTGATGAGCCTCAATCTATGTCTCATATTGCATTTTGCAATCTGTGTCTCATTGCATAACATATTGGATCCCTCTATGTGTGCTTGTTTACTAGATGATCATGCAAGGACATAAATTAGCCTTTACAATTGTTTTTGCTGAATTTTGCTTTAAAATGACGTATGATATATTCTCATTAGGTGGGTTGACCGAAGTGATAGCCCCTGGTCCCGGTCCAGATCAAAGGAACAGTCACCTGACAAGAAATCTGACCACTCAAGCCAAAACCGCCACCACAGAAAGGACAGGAAAAAGTCCAAGCGCAAGAAAAAGAATAAGAAACAAAAGCGCTCAAAGAGACACAAGAGCTCAAAGCATAGGCCGAACGGTTCCCCAGTGTCTGAAGGAGAAAGGTCTCTTTCTTCAGGGAGAAGGTCGAAGTTGTCCAGCCATGCAGACAGAAGGTCTCGCTCTTTGTCATCTTCGAGACACTCTGCCAGGAGGGACTGGTCTGGATCTGAGCGAAAAGGTCGGATGTCTGCTTCCTCTCGGGATTCCAGGTCTTATTCCCGTTCCAAGAGCAGGTCCTATTCCCGCAGCTACTCCACATCACACAGGAAGTTCAGATCGTCCTCAAGGTCAAGGAGCTGGACACGGTCTAGAAGCCGATCTGCATCCAGGTCAAGATCAAGGACAAGGTCACCTTCTCTGTCAAGGTCTAGAAGCAGGACTAGGTCTAGATCCAGGTCTACATCCAGATCAAGGTACAGAGGAAGGTCCCTATCAAGAACGAGAAGGAGGCGTGTGTCCAGAACTCCTCGGCAAACAAAGATGACTGACCATGTCAAACCCAAGACTGTTCCAATACAGGGTGCTGTTCCAAGCATAGAACCCAAAGTTGCACCCCCATCCGCTACTGAGAATGTACCAGTGATTCCTCTTAGTGACAGCCCCCCTCCGTCGCGATGGAAGCCAGGACAGAAACCATGGAAACCATCGTACGTTCGCATTCAAGAGATCAAGGATAAGACCACTCCTCCTTCCACTGCTCAAGCTGGCCAGTTTATGGCCTCACAGAAGCAGCTCCTTGCTAGTGGTCAAACTCTGTCTAATAGGGCAAGTGGCGTGGCCCATGACACCTTTGGACGGCGCTCAACCAGAAGCAGGAGTCTTCATAGACGCTCCCGCAGCGCTTCCTCCAGTAGCCGATCTCGTAGCAGGTCGTATAGCAGGTCCCGAAGCAGAAGTCGCTCCAGGTCAACAATTCATTCTTCTGGCCAGTACGATAGTCGTTCCTCATCATACAGCAGATCTGACTCATATGACTCTCCCAGGCGGGGCAGCACAAGGAGGAGATCTTCTGAGCAAGAGAGGAAAAGCCATGACGGTTCTCTAAAGATGAGCCAAACAGATGCAAAGTACAAAATGCCAAGTGCTGGCCAAGAATATAAGGCAGTATCATATGGAGAGGTTGGTTCCAGCATCCACAAACCTCCCGTTTACAGTCAAAATGGGTCCAAAGGACAAAAAGGTGTGATTGCTACAACTCTTTATAGTAGTGGTAGGACTCACAATCCAAAGCCGTCACTGACAGAAGAATCCAAAGCTGTCCCTGGTTGGGAAAGTTCTGTTGATATTCCTCAAAAGATGGCAACCCCTTTCCTCACTGATACGCGTTCATCAGTTGCCTGGGACTCTGACAGTGATTCAGACAAGCCAGTGCTGAAACAACTCATTCCTGATGCGAAACGCGTATCAGAAAAAGAGGAAGGTGAGGCTACTTCTGAGTCTGATGGCGACTACCACCTCTCTTCTGTGGAGAAACCTCAAAAGCACCTTCAAGAAGTACCTCATCCTTCAACTCCACCTGCTCTGAAAAACCCTGCAGTTGAGGATTGTACTGAGGACCAACCTGAGGAAGAGAAGCACAAGTCCAAAAAGTCAAAGCGAAAACACAAGCACAAGAGGAGGAACTCTGCCAAGTCGGGGAGCCAGCATTCTAAAACAAAAACAAAGAGATTGAAGAAGAAACATCAAAAGCTGAAAGAGACTTTCCACTGGCAACCTCCATTGGAGTTTGGTGAGGAAGTGGAGGAAGATGAGTCTATTGTTCAAGGAAAGAACCTCAAACAAAGCAGGCGGAGTGCCTTGAAAGACCCTCACAGAAGAAGCACTGGCCCACAACAAAAGCTCAGTGGGGGTCAAATGGACAGAGGCCACTCTTCATCTCAAGAAAATTCCTCAGCAGTTGCAACACCTTTATCGATTAAAGATGAAGACGATCTGATAAAAAGGGGACAGTCAAAGCCAAGTAACCACACAATCCAGCACAACACCTGGTCCCTGGTATCAGTGAAGGCAAAAGCAGTATGGGTTATGCTAAGCATGGCCATGAAGAAGAGCCCCAAGATGATCAAATGGACATTTGTACCCCAGACCATCAGAATCTTCCAGAGATCATTACAGAGCCAACAGGGCACATAGTTGTCGAAATGACACAGAAGCAGACCAAAAGCATATCACCTTTAAAGGACCCAGTAGAGAGCAGAAATACACCTGCAGAAAAGGAGCATGTGAATAAACCTACCTCAACCATGGAGCATCATCAAGGACAAAATGAGGAAACCTCTCAAGTATCAAGCAGCCAAATAGCTGAACAGTCGGTTGACCCCAAGTGGAAACCCTTGAAAGGAATCACTGCCCAACAAGCTGCAAGTGTGATGACTACTGTTCTGAAAACCCATAAATCCTCAAGCCAGTCAGAAGCTAAGACACCTGGTCTCAGGATTGAGATCAAGAGCAAGAACCGAGTCCGGCCAGGATCTCTCTTCGATGAGGTCCGAAAGACTGCCCGTCTGAACCAGAGACCCAGGAACCAAGACAGCTCCAGTGAGGACAGATCCCCATCCATAGCTGCTGACAGGCAGGGGTCTCACAGCAGGTCACCCTCTAAATCGCGCTCTGCCTCAAGGGACCGGTCTCACTCAAGGGGGCGCTCTCGCTCCTACACTCATTCACGGAGCAGGTCCAGGAGCTCAAGCTATTCTTCCAGGTAATATTCATTGTGTCAGGAAATTGTAGCCATTACTACATCAATGGTATATCAGTGGTTTAAAAGGATAGAGTGGAATCTGTCAACCCATAGCCCTGTTGTTCAAGGTTGCTGAGTGCTGTCAGTAGGAATAAGAACGAGACAATGTGGCATAACAGTCTGATGTCACGAACCACCTGGTAACGTGGTAACTGAAATGAGCTTTCCTTGCCCTCATCAGTTAGCGTTGACTGCCGTTTTGCTATTCTGTTTACTGTGTACCAAATTGTCTAGCTCGTATTCCTGACGACAGCTCTCAGCAACCTTGAGCAATAAGTGCTATGGGTTGATTAACTCCGGACAACTGCTTTAAGGAAAAAATAAGTTGATGATGTGCTTACCACTTACAGGAGCTACAGCAGAAGTCGTAGTAGAAGGAGATATAGTAGAGGACGTTCTCGATCCAGAAGCAGCACCTACAGAAGCTATCGCAGTCACAGGTAAGACGTCACTAAAAAAGTCCTGGGCCAAAATGACTCCCATATTCCCAGAGTACTACATGTCATCAAATGAGAACAAAACATGTAATGGATCTTTTTTTGTTTGTAACAGTCGAAGTTATAGCCGGAGTCATTCCAGAAGTCGCTCCTACACTCCACGCAGGAGGTCCAGGTTTGTGGAATTCACCAATACAAATACACATACACTGCTATTACGCCTTTTGGCTGGCATATGTTGCATGTTCGTCTTGCTTTTTGTTTGCTTGAATTGGTTGAAGGTCTGATTCTTACGACAGCTACTCCAGCCGCAGTAGGAGTCGCAGTACAAGGAGAAGACGGCGACGAGGAAGGAGCGACAGCTCAGATCGCCATTCTAGGTCAGGGGAGATTCACATATACTTTGCCATTTAGCTAAGCTGGCTAATGTTGTACCTATATGAAAACATCTTTAGGACAAAAGTAGCTTCTAACTGGACAATTTAGGAGAATCTCCTAGGAATTACTGCCATGTATCTTTTTTTTGTTGTTTTTTTTTTTACTAAGATCTCTAACTTAATACAGTATGAGGAACACATTACCCTACAAACAGCACAAGTAAATAATTATTTAATCAACTTGACAAAACAGTTTGCTAATTCAGTACATGCAACACAGCAATCGACTCCAGCTCTTGATCAGGGTAAAAAGACTGAGAAGTCACAAGATGCAATGCAGCAGATGTGAGTAATTTTAATTAGGAGTACATTATTTAACATTGAATGAGCAACATGACATAAGTTGACTTTAAATGAAACTTTGACATTTTTAGACGTTTCGTGGAAGGGATATTAGCAAATTCATGTGTGCGGGGCAACCCTGCAGACAGCGTGATGTAGTATTAGTCTTTCACAAAGCCCCCTTACCACTGAAAGCAGTGCTTGTGTCCAAGAAATTTAAGGCACCAGAGTGTTGAGGACTCCAACAATCAAATACACTAACAATCAAAAAACAGATGCTTCCTTGACAGCTAGTTGTTGGTTTTGTAGGAACGCCAACCATTCATTGTTGAAATCGAACACAACATAACATTTTATAGTTGGTTGTTTGTATTGTGCCTCTCTTCACTGTTGTCTTTCAAAGAAAGTTGGATAAAAATAAGTCAGTTGAATAAAGGTAAACATACTTTCATAATGAGAATCTTGCTCATTGTACCTTTTCTTCTCCCATGTAGGTCGCATCGCTCATACAGTCGGAGCTCCTCCAGACACAGAAGCCGCAGTCAGAGCAGTCGATACAGCTGAAGAATGCTCTGGAGTGGAATACCGACTTCAGATTTTCTATGTTTTTTTGTGTGCGTGGTTTTTTTTTTAAGAGTGAATGTCCATAGGCCAAGTACAGCCTACTATCATTTTAAATGTCCTTTCAGTCATCATCGTTATGTGATGAAAATTTTTACTAAAATTAAATGTTCAGGTTTATACTGTAAATACATAAACATTCAATACACTGAAATGAACACAAAATGGAGGTGGCAGTATTTAATCCTGTGACTGGAGATGGTAATGCAAAAGTTATGTAGAAATCGCATCATTTATCATGGGAGACAGGACAATAAGGGCGATTCCTTACATGCCTCACCAATTTTGGAAGGGGCGTCTTATGTTCTTGCAGAGGAATTCATTTGTGTTTTGCTATTGGCAAAATAATCTTGAAGTTTGAATTGAAGTTTGTCATTTTATTTTATTTCATGAATGTAAACCAGTCTTATAACTTGTCTTGGTCCCACCGATGAAATGCCTATGCAGACTTCTCTATCAACAAATATTAAATACTTTTACAATAAATGAGAATTTGGTGGCCTTATTATTCAGGGTAATGTATCCATACATACATTTTTCTGCACCTGCTCAATGCACAGGGTGTAATGCCAAGAACAGTTCAAATGAGCCCAACACATCGTATTCAAAAGGTATCTACTAATGTACGAATGTGGATAAGGACAACGAGGCTGTCATTTCAAGTTGCCAGTACCAGTCGCAACCTGAAATGGAAAACTAACTTGTGGGTGTCAGAGTTTTGTAGAACTATCATTTTTAGGAACGTCGCAAAGGCTTGCAGCCTGTAGAGGCGTTTCAAAACTTCGGCGATTGTACGAAGGCCTACTTATTACAATGGCATTGGAATTTCATCTGGCTACCGGGCACCGGACGATCTTGCGAAATTACATGTGTGTGCATAGTTTAACAAAATGTTCGGGAGATGAGGGTTAAAGGCCGCCATGTGAGCATTTAAAATTTCATACATATCCCACCTAACCACTGTTAGGGTTTGGACCAGAAAAAATGTTTCTACATGCGTACAACATGTCATCCCCAACCTCTAACGTGCACACGTCCAGTCTCCTGCGCTCGCACGCACATCGCATGCACGCACCCTGTCGACATGGAAATGAAGATGACGCAATGGTTATTTTGGCAACATTTTGTCAACAAAAATGTTGTAATTAGCCCCTCAAATGTACGAGGGTTCGCATCATTTAATACAGTGCAATGTCCCTTTAAAACTTCTGACAAAAAGCCCATATGATCCCTGAGCTCCAATCACCAATTCCTTCTGCAAAAGCAGCCTCTGCATTTTTGTCTCTCTGAATGCTAGCACGGCGAAAAAGACTGAGGGGAAGGAAAAACTGAAGAAATGTGAAAATCCAGCCGATACTTTCGAGGCGAGCGGAAGTCCGATGTAAAAGGAGTTATTTGGGGACTCCATTGCGCTGCAATATCTTGGATCAAAATGGTACAGTAGAGTCGAGTAATTTTTGTTTATTTTTTCTGCCCCTTCTTGATCTCTTCCAAATTTGAGCTACTTGGCTAGGCCGATGAAACTTGTCTTAGTTTTTGTCCCAGCGTGGTTCAGTTTTAATTTTGCGTCAGATGACATAATTGTCAGCAGTGAATTTTTTGCGCTCTGATGAAGTTTGTAACTTGCATGAAACGCCGATGCAGAGGCCAAATTGGACAGCTTACAAGAATGCAATGGCTACAATAGCTACATTGTTGCATAAAGAGTTAAATTCTGTCATATCACAGCTTCAGAAAGGATCGGGTCGTGACTGGTGCATATTTGTTGACATTGGAGTGCAATTTTAAATGCAAACGAGCGCTGAGGATGCTTTTATCCTCGGTCGGTTATCTAAGTTGATATCGTCCCGACCAACAGTATTATACTGATATGCATTTGATTCTTTTCAAGATTTTGCGCAACACTGTCACTGTCGCAGGTGACTATCATCAAACTGGTGTTGGTAGAGAGAATGCAAAGTTATGACCTCAAACGTCGTGTGAAGGATTGCGCTACTTCATGCTCACATTTGCACAAACGATTTCTGTTAAATTGTTGGAATCTTCACAGTTTTCATTTCCGTTCAGTTTTGTGCGTTGACAGCTCAAATTCCTATCCTAAAAGTTCTTTGAACGCAGATATTTTCTCATGAGAAAATTAGTTCTCCATAAAAATATTTTATTTCATATTTGGACAATGGCAGTGAGTTTGCGTGTGATGTTGACTTCCAGTTTGCATCGTGGCCACAGTAAAACGATATTGAAGTTATGCTGTAATATTTCTGATGAAAAATGTCAGTGTATGTAGGCTACTTATCCAATCTTTTTCGCTCTGTGTCCAGTATGTTTTATAGTGTTGTGGGATAATCAGATTATTCGTAATCCTAAACAACTGCGTAATTTTTATTTACAGCATGCTTAACGACCCACATCTCCATATCTAAACGGAACTCTGTTTTATGTGACTGCACACAGTCAGTCTCATTCAGTTAGCCTTAATAGAATCAACAGGAGGAAAACAACTTCATAGGCTGGTTTTTACTACTTGAAATTGACATCCCCTTTCAAGCTGTGCATTACTCTTTACAGTTAGTGCACCAAATGCAGATAACAGATTAAGTTCTTTATTTTGGAGTGAGCTTCAGAATATGCATTTTTGGTCAGAGAGTTTCAGTTAATCCTCTTCAGTAGAGGAGGAAATGACACATGCAAAGTATCCCTGTCGTTAACTTGACCGTTTTTTGAAAGTATATACAATTCAAACTTATGTAATAATTATTTTGTTAAGTCAAGGATAACCATCTTATGTGATGGCTAGAACTACAAATACAGTAGGTATGACATGAATGGGTACATTTAAAGATCCTGATTCTGTGTGTGTGTGTGTGAAAGAAAGAGAGAGGCTCTAAGGGATAGAAGCTGAATGATGGAGAGGGTTAAGCAGGGTTTTTTGTTGGGTGGGGGTTTGGTGCGCTGGGGTGGGGGTGGTGATGATTTGGGCTGAGAGGATGGGGTCATTTTGGGATCTCTCATTTAGAAAGCATGTGGAACTGGATGGTGCGGTGGAGTAATCCCAAAGGCCGCTCCGTTCACATCTGGAGACCCGGGTTAATATGTGGGTCAGGTCACGGGTGGACAGAGGATGCCTGGCCGCAGCCGCTCTCGCTTTGGCCTCGTCTCGCTGGGTAAAGATATTTTAGAAATGGGCGTTGCACCATTTAGGAGACTAAGCTGTGTGATAAGCAGACAGACCAGGGTCCATCCAGCAAACAAAACAAACATGCACTCACACACACACACACACACACACACACAAGGAGAGGGTGACTCTATTTTGGATAAAAATACAGTACAGTAAAAAAAAAAAAAAAATTCCGAAAAGAAACTTATATTAATATTTATCGTTTGGAATTTCAAAAACAAAAATACTGTACACATCTTAATATAGCCTTAATATAGTCTGACTTCCTGTCAGACAAAACCCAATCAAACAGAAAAGCTTTAAGGAGGTAATAAGATTTCTTTAATGCAACATTTGCAATATGACTGTATTCCACCTCACCTACCATTGAAACACAGTAGCCGGAAATGTCATTTTAAAAGCTGTAAATGTGAATGTGCTGCTCAGTGACAATCATAATTATTGGCCATCTTAGTACCTCTCATTCGACCCCATCATTATTATGACATCTTGTTAATGCTTTCCCCATCTGTGACAGACACACACACACATGCAGACACACACAAAGCACAAACACGCTTAATATTAATTGCATAGGCATAGCATTAGTCTTTTACTGTAGACTTTAAGAGCCTAGTTGGTCTTCTGTAGCCGAGACCAGTGATGGCTACACACTGAGGTTTTTATGTAACCGCCTATTCAGGACATTCCTGCCCACCCTCGACTTTGAGGCTTTGCTGTCTTTCATCGGCTGAGTGAGAGAGAGAGAGAGAAAGGGTCACAGTAGTCCTTGTGACAAGTGCTGCCCTTCCTCCTCCATGGAGAGAACCACATGAGATACCCCCACCCCACCCCCCTTTCTCTTTCTCTCTCTCTCTCTCTTTTTCTCTCTGTCTCTTTCTCTCTCGCTATCTATCTATCTCTCACCATTCTCAGCAGGAAGCTGACTCCCCCCCCCCCACCCCTACCACTGGAAACCAAGTGCATAGGTGTTGCTAATTTGCGTCCATTCGAGGGATTACACCTCACAGAAGACGTCTCTACAGCCAGCCACAAGGTCAATCTGCTCAGTTTATATAAGTATTATTCTCCTATTTATCTTAGGGTTCTGTGCCGCACTGTGGCAGCACGGTGTGCCCCTCCTAGGCCAAAATGTATTGCTTCACTGCAAACATAAATGCTAGGCCAGCTTCAGCCTCAGCAGGACGCTGGATAATTGGGCCTCTCTTAACTGCTGGGCTGATGATCTCATTTCTTGTTTGTTTTATACTCTTACTCAGAGTAATTCATTGTGTGTCAGGCTTTACACTGCACGTCTTGCGACACTTCCAAAAAAAAAAAAAAAACATTATCATTCGTTTGATCAGCTTTGATGGAGAGACCTACAGGAACTATCTTTTGCTTCGTATATTTTTAGCCCACAGTTCTGCAGAGTAATTGCGCGGACCTTTAGTGGTTCTCTCTGAGTGCAGTGTCAGTTTAATCTTGCAATGCTGCAGAGTGAGTGTGTGGCTTTTTGGACTTAAATCAAATCCATGTATCTTTGCAGGACAAAAAAAGCCCCGCGCCAACCATTCCCCCTTTCCTTTTGTTCATGCCTATCAGGTCCCTGCAGGGAGCAAGTTTGAAGATCTGATAGATATGAAATCAGATAGGAGCTTCTTTTTAGAGAGAGAGTGCAGAGAAAGAGAGGGAGAGAAAGCTGTACTACAGGAGAATTTCTGCCTCAGAAGATTTAGAGCCTTTTCAGTGATGACGCGTTTGATCCTGGCTGAAGGTGCTTTATGTCTTTTACTTGGGGGTGGTGGGGGGATTCCATCTGGCCCTTTTGGATTCTACCTGCACTGCCATTTTTCTTATTACTGAAGCCATTGTTTTTCAGTTGCACACAAGTAAGGTACCCCTGTTCTTATTCTTACCATATTAAAGTGTTTAGGTTTGTGCAATGCTTTATTAACTATACCAGCAACCACTTTTAGTTCCTGTTTAGTAAATGCTTTGCAGTAAATCATTTTATAAGACTTAAAGAGATGAATTGGAAATATTTTGCTTTCACTCTTGGCAACAGTCTCTATCAAACTGTCACTGCTGGACAGGGTTATCCTCACGTTGTAGATTTTGTGACATTAGGTTGGTCTGCGTTAGTGGGAGCTGTATATTCTCCCTATGTCTGTGGAGGTTATGTGCATTTGTAAGATGGCCTCCTTGCTATTGTGTATTATGTGTGTTTCTTTGTGTTTATGTGTAGCAGTGTTTGTGTGTGGACAGGATGCTGTGTGTGATCTGTCTGTGTGCATCAATTTTAGGTTTTGTTTAGTGTTCATTTTGTGTGCATTATTGTTAAAATGAGCATTTGGTGGCTATGTGTATATGTCTGTGTATGTGTGTGTGTGATAGAGAGTGTTCTTGTGTGGAGAGTTATCCTGTGTGTTTGTGTCTTGTGTGTATGTGTGCCTGCATGAGAGTGTCTTTTATGTGAACACTGTGTGTGTGTGTGTGTGTGTGTGTGTGTGTGTGTGTGTGTCTGTGTGTACTTTCAGTGAGTGTGTTTGCATGTGTACATTGATGTGTCTGCAAGCGCATTGCCCTGACCCTGCATGAGTGTGATAGCATGCATATGTGTGCATACTTGTGTCTGTGCGTATGTTTGAACGTGTATGTTTGCATGTGTGTGTGCTTGCATGCATGTGTGTATATGTGTGTATTTGCTTGCGAGTGTGCGTACGTGTGTGAGTGTGTGCATGCTTGTGTGAGTGTCCGTGCCTACACACACACACACACATACACACACACATACACACACGGAGCTGGACTCTGTTGTGTTTGTGTTTTATGAGTTGGGGAGGAGCTGCCAGCTCCACAGGCCCCTCACTTGGCCGCTACTCCTGACTCAGCTCTTACTCACATAGCTCACCAGGCCAGGCAGAAACTTCCTGGCAGCCGCCGCCAAGAGCAGAGCGGACCCTCCAAACTCTCACACAGACACAGGCACGGGAGAGAGAGATAGAGAGAGAGAGAGAGAGGGGGAGAGGGAGAGGGATAGAAAGAGGTGTGGAGAGTGAGAAAGAGCGAGAGAAGGACAGAAAGAAGTGAAGAGACAGAGAAAAAAAAAGGATGGATTGGGTAATGTGGAAAAACGTGAAAAGACAGGAGGAGAAAGAGAAAGAGGGATGGAAATAAAATAAGGCTGAAAAGACAAAGGGAGTGGGAAGGAGAGAAAGACCGAGACTGAGAGTGACACGGGGAAGAGAAAAAACATTTTGGAAAGAGTGTAGAAAAAGACTAGAGGAGGGAAATAGAGACAGCAAGAAAGAGGAGGGAAAGAATGTTTACTCTGGGGTCCTGTTACTGAGGTCCCCCACGTCATGTAAATTAAAGTTCAGGTAAGCCTTAGTGTCTCCTTCGACTTACTGCCTCCTTTCATATCACATACCTCAGTGGAAAAATAGGTCCTGCTTTGTTCCTTAGCACAGCTACACGTGGATGGAGCTTGATATGTTTGTGCAGATTCAATTGGCTCTGTGTTGTGTGCCTCAGGATATAAATGGAAGGCCTCTGAATTAGACCCCGAGGCGCGATAGGTAAAATCTGTTTCTTGTGTCTGTGTAGCAATTTCACGGACGAGCGGTCACAGGATGTCTCAGAGGGAGGAACCTGTTACTTGTACAGTAGCATTAACATATAGATTAAAATGTTACACACTCCTAAATAATATCTTATGTTCTATCTAACGGTGCAGTCGGTGAGAAATTGCTGCGCTTTCGCTGAAGACGACAATTATTGATACTGAATAGTTGTAAGGCTAGGTCCACAGCAATGCTAATCAGATTGGCCTCCTTCATCGCTGCTGTAATATTTAGGTACTGTTAAGCTGCAGAATACTTTCTGTGTCCTCCAATAGTGTACTTTGGCTATCAGAGCCATGAATGAGACAGCCATCATCCAATCAAATGATTTGCAGTCCTCCCCGCCCATCCTTACAGAGAAATACAACCCTCAAGGTATATTTGTTTGATTAATTCCTGTGAATTCTATCTCACAGTACTTGCCCATGAGGAGGCCGTTCATTCTTTGCTGGGCAGAGAGAACCGTTCCCATTTACTCAAGGTGTGCCCCTCAGCTTGCTAAGTCTATTGGACAGGTGAGTGACCCCCAAGTTTAATGTTTCCTCTGCCTCTGACGTGTTTTTAGCCAGTTGATTACACTCAAGCTACCCATTAGTTAGTCAGAGTTGTTTTTAGGCAGTCTTTCACTGAAGTCCTCTGTAGAATATTCAGCATTTCAGTGCTAGAGCTCACTTTTTTGTTGTGTGATGCCATGTACATGCCATGATGTCATGTAGTACTGTGGCTTGATGACTAAAACAAGGCCATACATTCAGGAGCCTGCTCAGAAATCACTTATCTATTAATAAAAAAAACAACAACAACAACATTTCTGTACAATTCCAAAACTCACTCTGGATCACAAGGTCTTCTCTAAAAAGCCGGTGGTAGTGTAGTGGTTAAGGAACCTGGCTAGCGTGCAAGTAGCCTAAAAAGTTCAAGTAGCCTGAAAAGTTGTGGGTTCGAATCCCAGCTGCCACCGTTGTGCACTTGAGCAAGGCACTTAACCCTAAGTTGCTCTAGGGGACACTGGCCCTGAACAATTGATCGTTTACAAAATGTAAGTCGCTTTGGATAAAAGCGTCTGCTAAATGCGTAAATAAATATAAAAATGAAATGTTCAATCATCTGAAAGCTCTTCATCGTTTTTGCAAATGCCGTCTTGATGCAGCCTGCTCTGCTGTTGCATGGAGTTGAAAGTTGTTGTGGTGGTGAGCTGGCGTGGTAGCTGCTGCCGCTCCTTCTGGAAGGTCTGGCATCACTACAGGGCGCCTGCAGATCACACAGCGCTGCTGAGACTGCGAAAGATGATGAGAAGTGTGAACACGCTCAGTATGGTACAGGGCAGATTGGCTGTGTTGGTGCTCATTTGCTGGTTGTCTGTGGCTTATTAGTAAACTGAGTGGCTACCAGAGTACGAGCTATCAAAAGCAACCATATATTCTCATTAGCCATTAGATTATTATTATTACATGTTTTCCATTTTAACCAATACTAATATAGAATGTGTTTGATTGGCAAAACACAATTGTTAATGACAATTTTTTGTTGTGGCTGTTCACAGCTACTGTGTAAGTTTTATAGAGATACAGTCATTACCCAAATGCCTGTGTTAGTGAGTTGGCTGACTCTAGCAGTGTTAGTGAATCAGCTTTGTAATCTCACTGGTGCAGTGGGCAGGAGAGCCAGGCAGGAAGACAGGACTACAGGCTGCAGATGTGTGACCTCAAAGAGAGACACAGAGTAGCTGTCTGCGGCCGGGGGCCTTGTGCCTGTCGTTAGCGATGATTTTTATTAGCATGTTTTATTGCAGTTGTCTCATTAGCATTCAAAGGCTCTTCAGCGCATGACTCAGACTGTCTGGGCAGTGAGTGGCATGCCCCCCCGACACACACGCACACACACATACACATCCATCTTAATCTACCTGTCACACATTAGTACACAAACTGTAATGTCACAGCCCATGTCACAGAAGCACCAAAAAACTCACATTATCTTATCTTATCTTTCTCACACTGTACCCATAATCTTACATACACACTCACACACACACAAACACACACAAATATTGCCATACATTCACTCATATCAGCTCCCAGGAGTTAAGCGTGTGCGCACACACACTCTAAACACACACACACACACACACATTGCCACACAATCACTCTCACATCAGCTCCCAGGAGTACTTTTCGCACACAATCACACACACACACACACACACGCCAGAGACTGAGAGCAGGGTGTGCAATGGAAGCATGTCTGCTCAGGCCATAAGTCATGCTGTAGCAGCAGCCCTGTTATTTCTGTGGCTCCTACGGGGGCCTCAGTGCATCTGCGCTTTATACTCGCTTCCTGCCTCCCTCCTCAAGGTCACTGCTCACAGGGTGTCCTGATTGGATTATTTGTGTGTGTGTGTGTGTGTGTGTGTATGTGTGTGTTTGTGTGTGTCTATTTGTTTGCTTGTGTCTGCTAGTGTACAGTATGTGCATGCATTTGTGTGTGTATTTTATTTGTCCAAGGGGTGACATACTCATACGCACACATCACACACACATACAAATTATGCATCCCCAACCACATTCAACAGACAGACACCCCCCCCCCACACACACACACACACATGCTTAAAATACGTTCCAGACGACCCACCTTTTCTCCTCCCCACCTCAGCCATCCCTCATCTCTTGCTTTCATCTCCTCTCTCTCCTTCCCATCTCTCTCTCTCTCTCTCTCTCTCATCCCTGGTTTGTTTGGGAGTATTAAGACACACAGGGGACTCTCCTGCAGCAGTAGAGCCAGCCAGCCAAAGGCAGGACTACAGAGACCCAACTAATAGGCCAGCAGGGAGGCTGAGCCTGCTGTGTTGTGTCTCAGTCAGAGACCTCAGCAGAGATGGCATAGATGAGTTTGTCGCTCAAATTAGCTTAGCCTGTAAACCCTTTGCACATGGGCACCTGATATATACAACTGAAGCCGTGCAAGGCACCAATGTTTAGACTAGAATTGGTTTTTAACTTTCCCTGGGATCGTGTGTGTGTGTGTGTGTGTGCGTGTGTGTGTGCGTGTGTGTGTTAGATTTATTTTGGCCTTAATGGCGGTATTTTGTATTTGCAGCTTAGTCCTACTGTGGTCTGTGTGTGTGTGTGTGTGAGCGTTTGTGTGTGTGTGTGTGTGTGCGTGTGTTTGTGTGTGTGTGTGTGTGTGTGTGTATCTGAATCCTGATCGTCTCGATTCAGTGAAGCATCACTGGAATCCTTTTATAGCGGCCTTTCACAGGAGGTCATCAGTGTGGTTTTCTGTGTCGGCTTGGCCTGCGTCCTGTGCGCTGGATATTAGAGGAGGACAGAAGGCTTTTTCATGGGGCAGGAAAGAGCTAGCTGGCCTTCCATGGCTGATCAGGTAACACTGGCAGACTGTGGCACTAACACTTCATTGCAAAGCGTGGTTCTCACTCGTGAGGCTGTCCGTCATCTTTGCCATTTTAGCCAATCAAATCGAACAGCATCCTGGCATCCCGGCAACCAGGATGCTACTGAGGACAAATGTAGATGGACATCAGTTTAGGGTCCGATTAGATTTTTTCCTGACATGGGGTTTGCATTACAAGAATCAAATCTAGTGTGCTACTGTGCCAGGTGCTACAAAGCTACTGTGCCACGACTAAAACCTTTTAGTTTTCATGCCCTTTTTGGATTCTTCCAATGTTTTAAAGTCTGGTTCAGGTTGAGTTAGAAACAGGCTTACAGGCACACATTTACTGCATTTCTGTTTGCCGGTATACGTAATGTCGATAGATTCCATTGGCATTTGTCTTTTTTATATCAATCTAATATTTTTTGTGACAGAGTACAACCATTTTATTTTCCTTGCTATGGAACATGAATATACTCATGGCTGGCCTGTATATACGCTACAGCCATGCATTCACCTGAAACATATTAATAGAATCAAAAATAGTTCTGGAATTTAGTGGTGTTCTAAATGGAACTTTGTGAGGTCTGTTCTTGTGTCATCAGGCCTCTCTGTGAGGTGTGAGTTGATGACTGGCTATACTTTGTGACACAAGTGTGCGTCTGTGTCCTTGTGGGTCTCTGTGTGTGTATTTGTGTCTGTGTGTAAAAAAGAGAGTGAGATTATCTGTGTGTGTGGTGTGTGTGTGTGTGTTATCACTCTTGGTCGGGTCACTCTCTCCCGGCCCGTCTGGTGACAGCTCCTGCTCTCCCCTCCCCCTCACCACTGCCCGCTCCCCCCACCACCACCACCTCCCCTCTGTGTCCTACTGAGGGTGATGGGAGTTGACGCTGTGCCCACTCGACTCGCCGTGGGTGCCAGTCACCATGCCCTCTCCACCCAGGGCTCCTGTCAGGAGCGCTTTGCTGGACAGAGGCGGAGTGCTGACTGGGCACTTCCCTCCCTAGACTGATAAAGCTCTTGGGATCTTCCTCTTGATGCCAGACCACACACACACACACCAGCTACACTGGGAGGGGGGTAGCACTTAGTGTCTAGAACTGGATTATCCCACATGAATATAAAACATCACAACATACTTGATATTAGGAACTCTGGTTGTGAAAAAGTGGTTTAGTATGCATTGCACTGCACCTCTTCATGGTGACTTTGACATGAAACATGCAATTTAAACATGTTAAATATTTTAATAGGTTATTTACTGTGCATCCAATATACTCTCTTCTCTGCTATTAAATGTCCTTCAGTAAAAGCACATTATTATCCTTGTGTGGATCATCATAAAACAAAATCAAATGATATTGCTCAGTTTATGTGATATTCTGCAGATATCGGCCATTTCTGTATTTTTTATGTTTTCTCATAAATGTAGCAGGAAATTCTGTCATGTATCATAAAGTAAATTATAAAATGTTTCTCACTTTCATTTCAATTTCTTTGTTTGTCAGGCTGCTTGCCACATTTGGTGATTCTTAACTGGCATTTTAGTTGCCGGGGGATTTGTTAGACAGCTTGATCAACTACCACTGGCTTACAGGGTCCCTGTGTGCGGGGGGGGGGGGGGGGGGTCAAACTTAATGAACTGATGTCCTTCACTTACCCCCCTCCCTTCCTCTCTCTCTCTCTCTCTCTCAATCACTAACTCTCTCAAATTCTCTTCCTCACTCCCTCTTTTTTTCAATCACACATTCTTAGTCAATTTCTCTCTCAACCCCAGCCCACCCCATATCACCCTCACCCTCTTCCTCTCTCCCTCATCATCATCATCTCCCTCTCTCTCTCTCTCTCTGTCTCTCTCTCTCTCTCTCTCTCTCCTTTCATTTCCCTCTCCTCTGCACCACAGTCAGATCAGACATTTTATGTCCTTATTCCTCGTCTCAGCCTGTTGTCTCATCCAGCCGGTCCCTGAACGGTTCAGTGGCTCTTTAAAAGCAGTGCTCTCAGGAGAGACCTTGCATCAAGAGCCAGGCAGAAAGCACTCATAAACGTGGGAAATGCTGTGTGCGTGTTTTTTATGGCATAGTAAACTAGCTGCCCTAGTGCTCTGGTGCTCCCTGTCTCTCTGCTGTTCTCTGGCTATGAGAGAGGGCACTTTCACAAGTGAAAGTCAAATTAAGAGTTAGCGGGGTGGAATTTCATTCTTCTTCAGGCTGGCCTTTGTGGTTGGTGCCCTCCGTGGCCTTAGAAGCAGCTTGCCTTGGCCAAGTGCATACCACTCGGCCTGGCCTGCTGCCACTTGTGGTGGTTCTTGTGGGAAAGAAAAGGCAGAGCCGACACTGTCGATTCAGAGCTTCAGAACTTGTATGAACATGATCAGAGAGAATGCTAAGAGATATGCAGTGCCGGTACAGAGATGATTTGTTGGGGGGGGGGGGGGGGTGTCATGGGTGCTGCTCTTTGCTCACTGTGAGGGCTGATTAGTTAGGTTGTTATCAGAGCACTAATAGCAGTTGTAAATACAAAATGGCACAAACAAACAAGGCACAAACAAAACACCCTGACCTTAGTGTCTGTTAATAAGGATGAGGGTAGAAATGAGAAAACCAGACTGGGATGGATTTTTTTTTTTTTTTCCTTTTTTCTGTTTGTTGTCCACTGTTGTGTCATTTTCTTCCTTCTTGTGTCTATGTGTCGTTTGTTATTCTGTGTGCCTGACTGCAAAACAAGGTTCCCTTTTTGGATAATGAACAGAACTGAACTGAACAGAAAGGACCGAGAAAATGAGAGAGAGAAAGAGAAAGAGAGAGAGAGAGAGAGGAAAGAGGGTTTGCTAGAGAGTCATGCTGAAATGACACCGCTGGCTTGGCATGTCAGTAATTCCTGTGTTCTTGTTTAGGGCTTTGCTTTACTAAATAATGCATGTGTTACACAGGCTCCTGATAGAGCTTGTGGTTAGTGGTGCTGCTTGCTTTGCTGGTAAACTGACAGACCTCTGACATTTCAGCCAAGGTGAAGAATAAGCACAACACATTGTTTAGATACTTGACTAGATACATTTTTGCCTAGTTTTGCCATTCAAATACAGTATTCACCTTGTTCATTTAATATTTGCAATCAAAGATTAGTGTGTAAACACACTTCATCAAATATGCTGAATAATTTGTGTGGTTTCAACATCATCATCAACATTAAGTAAATGCGTATGTTATGTAGGACCTATATTTAGGGCCTACTTCTGAAGGTGCTGGTTTGTCTATTATTGTTGTTGTTTGCCTTTGAGGCGTGTGTGTATGTGTGTGTGTGTGTGTGTGAGAGAGAGAGAGTGTTCCAGTCAAACTGAGAGATATCTCAATCGGCGGGTCTCTTTGAGTGCGTGCGAAAGACATAAAGCTTAGATGAAATCTGGCCAAAGATGAAACTGTTATTGAAATCTTCAGACAGTGACATCTCTCCCAAGGTTAACAGCAAGATAAGAATCAATTTGCCTGTGTCTGAATGTGGGTGCTCACATCATCAGGGTGAAGGAGTGAAGCTGTCACACAGTGCACCTGGCGCAGACGTCAGTGTTTCAGATGCAGGCTTTTCATTAAAGGATTTTGGTAGACTTAATTGACACCGTTAACAAAAATCAAACATGTACAAACATCTGTTAGTATTTAAAAAACAAATAGCATAGTTTAGTTTTCACTGAAAAAGTTATCTGAAATTCATTTACTGTTGGCATTTCACATTGCCTCTGTCAAGACTCCATCATTATAGGAATATAGGAAGTCAGCTGAAACATTGTGCTGCTTAAGCTCCAGTAGCAATTACAAATATACAATTGTTTTAACTTGCTATATGGGAGGCTAATGAGAGAGCAATTATTTATTTGCCCGCCTGCTTTTAATGATAGTTTGTGTGTTTGGATGTGTCATCTGTACCATGATGATAACACCTCCATGAGGTGGGGGAGAGGGGTGGGGGTGGGGGGGGCATGAGTGAGAGTGAGTCAGGAGACAGAGGGGACAGAGGTAGAGAGAGAAAGAGTCAAAGGTAGAAAGGGGGAGAAAAAGAGGGAGTAAGGGACAGAGAGCAAGTGAGAAATGAGGGAAACAGAGGGAGAAAGCAAGAGATGGAAATAGAGAGAGAGAGGTGAAGATAGAGAAATGTGTGAGTGGGGAGTTAATAGCTGAAGGGCGGTATTGCATATAAATGCTCTCTCCTCCTCAGGGAAAGATAAAATGAGAGAGTGGCAGAGAGAGAGAGAGAGAGTGGCAGAGAGATAGAGAGAGAGAGAGAGGCGGGGGGAGGTGCTGAGCCCAGACGTGCCGATCCAGCTTCGATCGAAACCTTGCCCTTCCTGTGCTAAAATAAACCCACCTTGAGAGCCAAAGGGAGGGGGGAGGGGAGAGGGCAGGGCGGGGGGATGGAACTGAGTAATCTGCAGTTTCCACTGTCATCCTCTGACCTGGCGTTTGCTCTGCACTTTCCGATATGCATTTATCAGATAACTGTGATGAGCAATAAACATCGGCGCAGTGCAGATGGTTTAAAGATGGGCTAATTTGCAATGTACAGTATGTGCCCTGTCATGTTGCTTTGCTTTGTATTCTTCTCTGTCATTTAATGATATACATGCAAATAGAAAGTTAGCAAAGGTACATCATTAAACTGACTATGAGTACAAATGTTTATTATAGAATGTTTAAATCAAATGTTCAGACTACTTTGACAGTGGACTGTGTATCTTTGCAAGATAATGTCCTAAAGTATGACAAGGATTCAAAAGCTGTATTAATAATATTTAACTTAACCAGACATGCAATGTGACTGTTTAAATACTATAAACTGGTCAGAGAGCTATTGCATCTGTTATGTAAACAGGAAATGCTCACATAAACACTAATCCTGCTAAAAAATGAATGAAGTGGATTACTGGAGTTAGTGGGAATCATGTAGCTGATTTGCTGTAATTGTGACTGGAGCTCACAATGACCTTGTGTTTGTTTTGTCATTTGCATTTGTTTGTTTGTGTATTTCTTTGTTTGTTCGTGCAGCTCATCGTGGAGAAGACTACTGACTACCCCTCCAAGGAGTTCTCGCTGGCGGAGGATGCAGCACAGCACTTTGCCCGTTTGATGGACAGGCTGAACGAGCAGCGCCTCTTCCAGCCGGACCTTTGCGACGTGGACCTCGTGCTGGTGCGCCAGCGCAGTACCTTCCCCGCCCACAAGGGGGTGCTGGCCGCCCACAGCCCCTTCTTCCAGGCGCTCTTCACCCAGGGCAAGCAGCAGCAGCAACCGCAGAGCCAACAGACTCAGCAGCGGGAGCTGCGGCGTGTGGACCTGTCCCTGGAGGCGCTCACCAGTCAGGGCCTCACCCAGATCCTTAACTTCATCTACACCTCGCGGCTGCTGGTAAGCGGTGGCACGGTGCGGGACGTGCTCAACGCCGCCACCTTGCTGCAGATGAGCGACGTCGCGGCCTCCTGCCACGAGCTCATCAGCAGCCAGGCGCTGGGCTTGACACTGCCGTCGCCAGCAACAACCGCCGAGGCCACTGGCATGGCTGGCCGAGAGGACCCTGGAGAGACAGGGCTGACCACTGGCAGTGCCACCCAACTGTATCGGGAGATCAAACAGGAAGCAGAGCTGGGGAAGCTGTACGGCCGGGAAGGAGGGAGTCCATTTTCAGCGAGAGTGGAGGAAAGTGGTGGAGGAGGAGGAGGAGGAGGAGGAAGGGTGCAACACAGCGCTGGCGCACAAGTGCATCATATTAGTCCAATGGTGTCGACCCACCTCATGAGCACCCAGGCCCACGGGTTGAGCCCGCAGGTCAAGCACTTCTTCAAGAAGGACGACGTTGGGAGAGGTGTCTGTGGGCTGGAGGGTGGGTTGGTGTCAGAGGGGGTGGGGCCTCCCGATGGACACACCTCCTTCAACCGTGACCAGATCATCGTGGAGGTGAATCTCAACAACCAGACGCTGAACGTGTCAAAGGGGTCAGAGGGCAAGTCCACCACGGAGGCTGCTGTTTCAGTGCTGCTTAATCGTCGAAACGACAACCGGCCTGGCCTGGAAGAGAAGGAGGGTGATGACAATGATGAAGATGAGACGGACATGGGCAGAATGGAGGAGACCGAAAACCAGAAAGACGTGCTCTTGGCCAACAGCAGTGAGGAGGATGAGGATGACGACAACGATGAAGACGAGGACTATGAGGAAGAGGAGAATGACAACAGCATTCCAGCAGATGAGATTGGCATGGCAGGGAGGCTGCGCCGTGGCACCAGGACTGCTGCCATCGCTGCGGCAACCGTCTCCATGCGGCAGAGGCTAAACGACGCCATGCTAGCCGACAGACAGAAGTGCAGAAAGGGCAGGAAACAAGAACAGGAGAGCATGGGACAAAAGGTAGAATTAGGATAGTTGTCATTTCATCTGTCAAACTATGATAGACCAGTATAAACATTTTGTCAATAGTTACTGTATAGGACTACATTGGACCCTATAAATTACAGTGATATTTCTAATAATAGTGTTAATATCTCTAGTTATCACTAATAGCTGTAGTATTAGTAGATAGATAATATCATATTTACCCTGCCATTTTCCTAAGCACATACTGTACTGTGCATTAGTCTGTTAGTGGACTTCTGTTAAATAAATGATTGAAGAAGTTATTTGAGATGTCTCCGTTATACCTGTTGTATAAGGTGGCAGTGGAGAGGTGCTTTTTAATCAAAAAGTGTTTTGTGTGGTTGAGGTCCGGCTGGAGGAGAAGCAGCACTTCCCCTGTAAGAAGTGTCCGCGCGTGTTTAACAACCGCTGGTACCTGGAGAAGCACATGAATGTGACGCACAACCGCATGCAGATCTGCACCAAGTGTGGCAAACGCTTCCTGCTGGAGAGTGAGCTACTGCTGCACCATCAGACCAATTGTGAGAAGAGCATACAGGTAAATATGTATTTAAACACACATAAACACACACACACACACACACATACGAAGACAAACATACATGCAGACAAGACCTTTGAAGAGAGTCTACAGGTATGTATTCACACACACACACACGCAAACACACAAACACAGTTTTCCGTTGATGTATAAATATTAAGAGATTAATTACACTGCATTGCTGATTGCTGGTAAATATTTTAGAGTACACTCATGCATTTGTTAGGTGAACTGAACTGCTGTTTGCTACAGTTTTAAGTGGGGTGATTGAAAGCTGTGCTGCAAGACTGTTTGCATGTTTTGTTCAGCAGTCTGGCTTGTTTGCATTCAGTTCAGGCTCCTTCCTGCTTTGAATTGAAGCCATTCATTTGTACCATTGCAAAAGGGAATGACAAGGTTGGTTTGAGAGATGGCAGTAATCTGCCTGGCTGTATACAGACATACTTCAGGGAGCAGCTGGCTCTCTGGAACAAAGACACACTGCCAATTCATTTCCTTTCCAGCATTTTCCCCCTCTTGTTATTATTACAAATAGGTAGTTATGGAGCAGGAAATGGCAACTGTAGATTTAGTGGTCTTCCAATCATAGGGAAACACTCTCCTTTTAAAAACTAGTCTCTCTTCTTTCATCTTAATTTGATTTAAAGTGTGGTAAATTGATTCAACCCATGCGCAAAGGCAGACAAGTGTATAGTTTATATTGTACTTTGCAAAGTTGTTGGAGCGTGCAGTTGTAAAATAGTGACCATGAAATTTCCATTAACAAGACAAAAGACTGGTCGGTAATAAGGATGCATTTTTTTTCCGGAGCGGTGTTTGAGAGTCGTACTCAATATGATGGATTTGTAGCTCTCCTCATTTGTCACAACCCACAATTCTCATAAAATTACAAATAACTTCATAACAGGAAATTACTCACAGCGGAGAAAATGGCAATGATTTTCATAGTCTCAGTGAGGGCTGTTTTCTGCCCTTACGTGAGTTTTATACCCATCTGACTATCTTTCTTCACAGTGTGTGACTTGTGGAAAAGCCTTCAAGAAGCTCTGGTCGTTGCATGAGCACAACAAGATCGTGCACGGCTATGCCGAGAAGAAGTTCTCCTGTGAGATCTGTGAGAAGAAGTTCTACACCATGGCTCACGTCCGGAAGCACATGGTTGGTGAGTTCACAGTCAAGCACACATTAAGGACAGTGGTTTTAGTCATCTAGATTCCCTTCACCCCTTTATCTGTGTGGACCTCTGTGTACCTCTACTATCTTCTATCATGTTGATTTAGTAGCAAGGCTACAAGATATATGTGTGTGTGTGTGTGTGTTCGTCTTTGTTTGTGTTTGTGTGTGTCTCTGTGTGTGTGTGTGTGTGTGTGTGTGTGTGTGTGTGTGTTTTTGTGTGGACATGAGCCAGAGAAAAGCTTTATATAGAGAGATCTCTCAAAAAGATGTTAGGAGAGTATGTTAAATGCTTTGTCTTGTTGTTTAGGGGACCTCTCACAGTAGCCAGATTTGTCAGTTTCATATGCTAACTTGCCATAAGCTTAAACTTACTCATATGCTAACCTCCATACATAAAGCCTCCTCCCCTTTCCCCATCTCTAACCAGCAGGACATGGGACAACCATAGAATGGGATGTAGCAGACATTTTTTCCCCAAGTGACAGGGACTCACAGTTTCAAGACATCAGGTTGAATAGGTTTATAAGAACATTTGATCACTCTTCTTGTCCAGTATCGGGAGGCCTCTGGAGTCTCCTGGATTGCCCCTTTGTGTCCATACCCCCACCTCTGCATCTGTGGCAGCTATTTTACACAGGGAGAGAGCCCTTCTCTCCTCTTCTTTCTTCCCTTCACTCTCCTCCTCATTTCTGCTTTTCCCCTCTCATTTCTTCTCCTCTCCTCTCTTCTCCTCTCCTTTACTCTCCTCTTCTCTCCTTCCCTCCTCCCTGTCCCTGTCTGTGTGTGTCGCTGGAGAGTGGCTCCTCTCTGACCTTGTGCTTGTCAAGTGGGGGAAGCAGACACCAGGACAAGGCTCACATTGTTTAATCTCCCCTGACAGAACGGAGGAAATCTCTTATCTGCAAGTGCTTCCTTCCTTCCAGCAGAAGCGTTAGAGCATTGGGTCCACCGAGTGACAAGTCGCGCTCTTTCATCCTGGTTTGGGCATACAGAAGCTCAAATTTCACACAGTGTAGAGAATAATACATATGACCAAACAGGAAAACATTTTTGACACAAAGATATTACAGCTTTCAAAGCAGATTTATTTTTGAAAGATGAGTCTTATTAGTAGATTCACTCATGTCAGATATACGATATGTGCTGTGTTTTATGATTACACTGAAATATTTTTATGTACTGTATGTTGCATGTTACAGAATATTCTGTGAATTAAGCATATTCTGTCTTACTAAACTGTAGTTTAAGACAATGGCCACATCTATTGTTGTCAGTATTGTTATTTTACAGTAATTGTGGGTAAATATTACATACCAGTCCAGCAATCACATTTAGACCCACAGCAGCAATTTCCTTTCTGGATTGCTAATTGATGATTGATGCGCTGTCCTTTAATGAGTTTCTATTTAAAGAGTAAACATATGAGTTTAATTATAATTCTCTTTGGGATTAGTGGAGCATCTAATTACCACTGACTCCATGTGTGTATGTGTTTGTGTCTCTGTGTGTACATGTGAATTGTGAATGTGTGTGTCTCAGCAAGCCTGTGTGTGTGTGTGTGTGTGCGTGTGTCTTTTTGTCTGTGTCTGAGTATATGTGTGTCTCTGTGATTATCCTTGTGTGTATGTGTGCCTCTGTGTCTGCATGTGTGCCCTGTGTTTGTGTCCCTGTGTGTGTGTGTGTGTGTGTGTGTGTGTGTGTGTGTGTGTCTGTATTAATTAATTCCTTTGCATATGTCTTCCCAGCCCACACCAAGGACATGCCCTTCACATGCGAGACCTGCGGTAAGTCCTTCAAGCGCAGCATGTCTCTGAAGGTGCACTCTCTCCAGCACTCAGGGGAGAAGCCCTTCAAATGTGAGGTAAGGTTAATGCAAAACATTACATGACTCTTCACTTCAAAGCATCATTAGGCTACATATATTTATGTATTAGTTATTGAACATCATGAATAGTATGTATTTTATACCATAGAGATATAGCTGGTAGTCTTAGATTGACGATTCTCAATACTGCTCCTCTGTTGCAAGTAAAAGATCATTTTGAAGTTGAAGAAGACGACCTTGCCCCAAGATTAACTCAGACACTGAGAGGTGTTTCATTGTGCTTTGACTAGCAGGAAGCTGTCCTTAGATTTGTTTGCCATCCAGCGTTAGCCAGTGATAGAGATAGGTAGATACACTGATGGATGCAGTAGATGTATGTGTACGTTTTCCATCATTCCTCCTCAACTTGTGCCGCAGGCAACCTCTGATTAGCTCTGCACACCTTTTAACGCAATTTATCAGGAGTAGTATAATTGCATTGACTTATGACTTGTCACACAAGCTTGGACCAGAGAAAGACAACAAATAGGAGCTGCATTGAGAACCCCTTTCTTGAAGCCAGACAAATTTGGTAGTTTGGATATTAGCATTTTGTAAATTGGCTCAGGTATCTGAACTGCGTTAGTTATCATCATTTGTTGGCCATCGAATTTTCCCTGGGCTTAATTTGTGCAATACTTGCATTTTGTCTTCCGGTCCCCTGGGCCCGCAGAAATAAGCAGCCTAACTGTACTGTATGCACCAAGAGCTACGAGAGCTAAGCCGTAAAATCGCTAAGGATGCCCATAAAAATATCTGTGTTCGTTTATGTCACTCTAACCGCTCGTCATGTGACCATTGCCATATCATATATAGCCAAAGCACAACATAGCTGTTTTGCATAAAGTTGAACTATTTTAAACTATTGTTAGTTTTGTTGCTCATCACTTTTGTCAGTCATTTTTGCCGCCCAAATGGCTTCTGTAGCTATGGTCGATACAAAGTGAATTTCTTCTGATTTTACAGCGTCAGTAGCACTTGGTGTGAACACACAGTTGGTCTAATGCAGAAAAGGGCTTGACAAAGAATACATTTTCAGTTGTTTCACACACACACACACACACACACATGCAATGTAAACATGCATAATGTGTGCAAACATACACGCATACAAAAATCCCAACTTTTGTAAGTTGCTTTGAACAAAAGCATCTAAGTGGAACGTGTAAATGAAATGGATCTCTGTGTATGTGCATGTGTGTGTGTGTGTGTGTGTGTGTGTGACAGAACTGCAGTGAGCGGTTCCAGTACAAGTACCAGCTGCGGTCCCACATGAGCATCCATATTGGACACAAGCAGTTCATGTGCCAGTGGTGTGGGAAGGACTTCAACATGAAGCAGTACTTTGATGAGCACATGAAGACCCACACAGGTGAGACACTCTGGGCTTGTCTGGGCTCTTGCTGTGTTTGTTATGCAGTCAGCAGCACCTCATATCAAATGTACTAACAGTGCTTCATGTTCATTTTTTTGGTTGAAAGGATGCCCTTTTCAAAATTTTTGTTGATGCCACTAAACCTAAATTCCATAGGATTCTAAACACAGAAATACCTCTGGTTTAGTCTGTCAGAGGCCTTGTTGGATCTACACTGCAGCCTGTTCGTGACAATGTGCTGTGTGTTTCTTGGTCCTGTGCAGGAGAGAAACCATACATCTGCGAGATCTGTGGCAAGAGCTTCACCAGCCGGCCCAATATGAAGCGTCACCGCCGCACGCACACCGGCGAGAAGCCGTACCCCTGCGATGTGTGCGGCCAGCGATTCCGCTTCTCCAACATGCTCAAGGCTCACAAGGAGAAGTGCTTCCGGGTCAGCAATCCCATGCTCTCTGAGGACAACCCGCTCGGCCTGGACTCAACTACTCCCCCTGGGGGTGACTCAGTGGAAGCGCAGCTGGCACTGCCTGCCCCGTCTGTGACCCCGGCTGGGGGTGGAAACCCCCTAGTTCTGCCCCTCCTCCACTCCATGGGGGGGCTCTCCTCACCCCCAAACCTGCCCCCTCCACCTCCCCTGTTCCCTGCAGGAGGGATAAACACAACCAACAACTAACAAGCTAATATTCATAGTACAAGTAATGTATGAAAGTCCCTTGTTTTTTCTTCTTGGATTACTTTTTTCTTTTTTCACAGTATATAGCCTCCAGGTTAGGTGTTCTCTCTCCAAAAAGAGTCTTTGGGAACTGCAGAACATAACAGTATATTTTCAGAGGATTTCAGAAACTGCTCAAGGAAACACTTCTACATATCATCCAGGTGTTTAACTCAAATATATACACAGAATATTACAGAAGTTATTTTTACTATATACTAACCGCCTAAACTCCACATACCCCTTTAAAAGTCCTTAACTATGTCTTATTGTCTTTTCTGTGTAATCATTCTTTGTTATTTGCACAGCTTGTCTCCTTTTGCCAGCAAGCTTAGCTTGTGGTCTCATGTAGCTTATATTCACAGAAGCAAATGGATGATTTCAAAGAACAAAAAGTTTTTGTTTTGGTGAATTTCAGCAGTTGTGCACCTTAGGTTGCCATAGGAAGAGCCAAAGTGGTTCTTTGTGGGATGAATGCTGTTTTTTTTCCAGATTGTGGTACCAGGTGTGATAGTTTACCTCACCTCACTCATAGGGAATCGTCAGGATCTGCGGTGGAGATTCACTTCTTGTTTGACCATTGTCGTTGCTGCGGCCACCGTCGTCAGTGTTTTAGCTTTGTCTCCATTGCTTCCATTCATGTCTGAGGAGGCCTGTGGAGTCTGTTCTACTGTCCCCACAGAGGAACCGTACAGGACATGGTGAAGAACAAAAAAGGAACTTTGAATGTGTCCTGATTCTGAACTCTCACTGAGTGCCCCTCAGATACCACTTGTCCAAGGTCGGAGATGAAAGAAAATGTTGAACAGGAAGGGGTCTCAACAACCAACTTTGGCAGAATTTCAAGCAGCATTTCAAAAATCAAGTAGCGGTGTGTGTTCTATAGTGATAACCAACCAAATTGTGATTCGTCGGAACCTGTATCCTGTATACTGCATTGCAATAACCAAACCTGTGAGCTCCGATACTTCTACTACTTACATAATATTACATTTATATTCTACCCAGCACCTTATTTTTAACCTTAGTGGTATTTATACTGTTCCCTTTTTGTGTTCTCTGAAAGTTACTTAGTGTTTTTGTAATGTTCGGTACATTATTCCATTCTAAAGGCTTTGGAAAAGTTATCTGAGGAACTCTGTGCAGTGCATAGGTTAGAATGGAATTATATATGTGTGTCTATTGAGAGTGTGAGTGTGTGGGAATGTGAGAAGGTCTTACGTAGGGCAAGTGCTCTACTTAATCTGGTCATGTGACCCTAAATTAGCCAATCACACATGTAGTGTTCACCTGATAGGTTGGCCTAGAGTTTTTCCTGTTCGGCCTATTGCCCCCCCCCCCAATTGAAATTTGCTTATGTTAAGCAAGCTGGTTTGTTTCTAATCTGTGTTGTTTGTAAAATAGCACTTTGATGATGGCTTTAGCTGATGGCTACAGATTATCTGCCTGAGGATCGGAATGATGTTGAATTAATTGTTAGTTAATCATGAATTAGATATGTATGGTTGTTTGGGAGACCCTAGAAGATGCAGCACGGAACGAAACTCCTGGGAGAGGCCAGGCAGACAGTTTTCTTGTGACACTTCTGGTATGTAAAATTACATCATGCAGTAAAACAGTGTCAATATAATTTTCAGCTTTCACCTATATCTGATACAGCCCAATGCTTTGTGAATGTAAGCAATATTGTATTCATGTTGTTGAACAGACAGTTAGGATATTGGCAAGATAGTTTTTAAAAAGGCTTGTCATTCCATAACCCATTAAAACTCTTAAATGGTCACTTAAACTCTTAATAACATTATTTAAATTTATTTTCATTTATTGAATTCTTCAGTGTATTTTCAAGTAGAGCAATTCCTTTGATTTGTTTCAAAAGCTTTGGATTTGAAGATGTGCAATTTGAAAAGGTTTATAGTGCACTTTTTACTGTTGTCACACAAGAGATTTTTTGTTAAAAAAAGATCTTCAAGACCAATGATGTAAGCAAATTCTTGATGATAGAGAGGTTTATGAAAAGATAAAACAATATTGGAAAAAGTTCTAAATATCAGACTAGAATAGAGGTGATGTGGAGGCTGCTCTGTAGGATTCCCAAAAAGCTCTGTAAAAATATAGACTACCATATATGTGTGATGTACCTCCTATGTTGTTTTTAGAATAACCAACACCACATCTTACACCCGCTATGTTTACAAGCACTGAGAGGAAGTGGGATAGAATTATCCATACTCATGCAGACGGAAGATTTTGAAAGTTGTGAATAAGCTTTTGCATAGTTACAATAAGCTGTTGCAAGTCATGTCGTACACGTAATGCTTAAACACCTTGCGATTCTATATAGATGTACAAGCTTTTTCTTGTTTGTTTTATTTTTAGTTTGTTGTTTTGTTTTTTATGTCCACTGCCAATGTAATCATCGTTAGATGTTTGATATGCAGGGGACATCATCAAGTTACCCCTTGTAGGAAGAGCCCCTGTAGAGGCATCAGCTACGCTATTATGAAATAGGACCTCACACTTAAATGTATTCAACTGCTAAATAACACGTGACACGTGATATGCTGCTTTGTAAACCATGTACAGAGGTCTCTATTATCTTCTGTTTTCATTACAGTGAAGGATCCTGTGCTGATGTGATGTATAGCTATGACTAGCTATATCCACACATAGTATCAAGAGTCCATTCCAGTTGGTCTGTATTGTAATCCTGTGCTCAAAGCTCAGTTGGAAAGGTGGTTTTGTCTACTTGCATTGTAAATGCTTGATGTCTACTGGAAGTTTTCAATTGGTTTTTACTGCTCTACTATTCTAGAAAGAATCGTGAGAACTCGAAGATCTTGAAAAGCCACACATTTTCATGTGCTATTGTAGAATATTAATTATTCAATAGTCATAGTCTGTCCCTCTTTTAACAAATCAACAGACATAGAAATGGTCACATTTTTAGTGTGGTTTCATTTTAGAAGCACCCCTTGCACATACCACAAGCTGATGTACAGTACCTCAGTGTGGTATAATGTTGTGTTGAGGCTGTAGGGGGCATGTGTTGATATGGTACTGAAGTCTTACGCCTAATGTTGCCTTAAGTGTCTGGAAGGAGTATCTGTACGCCCTTACAGTGAATGTTTTGGTGAAAGAAAAGCTTAAAAGTGAAAGATGCTTGATAATCGGCCTAGAGAGAGAGGCGACTGTGTTTCTGCTAAACTCTGCACTTTGGTTAAGGTGATCACAGTAGTTATAATGAGGAAAAGAGATCAATTTGTATACAAATATGGATGAGACTGTTGCAATAAATGTTTAGTGCCAGAAATGAGGCCTGTAGAGAGAGAATATGTGGACCCTTGCCACAAACTGTAAGATTTTCACTGTTGGTTTTGTTGTTATGTATATTTCTTCAAGCACCTTATTTTACACTAGTTATTATTTGTGTGGTATCCCTATTGTTTTTGCAGCTGGATTTGGAGCTCCTGAATTAACCAAGTAGAACAAAGAAAAGTGTGTGGGAAAAGCTGGCAGAAGTGGGAGTATGCACCATTGAACAAAAATCCAGTTTTTTGTTTTGCAGATCCTCAATTTTAGTAAGAGTTAGGGAGCGCAAGAGGCTTGCTTTAAGGCATACTTACACACTTAGCAGAAAGCTTGTCATTTTTCAGAAGCACTTTATAGAAGTTGGAATTTTTGCATCTTTGGAGGGTTTTGCATTAGAATGAAAGAACACGGAATGGTAATGCATCTCTCTCTTTCTGGAACACCAAGGTTTTGCACCTTATTCAGCTCCACACAGTGGGTGGTGAGAACCATATGGGGTGAAGTGACATTTCACCACCATAACAGGAGAGCCATAACAAGTAATGACCATAGATTGTCTTCAGTGTTAAGTCCATTGTTTTGCTTTGTTTTTTTTTTAATCTAAAAGTCTAAAGTTTTTAAAATGCTTACCAGAAGAAAGAGTGAATCAAGAGTTTTCATTTAATATATAAATTTCAATTTTGACAAAAATGTCACTTACGGCCACATGGTTCACACCCCTTGACAAATTATATTTGCGGTCCCAGCACTGATGGTGAATAGTTTTAAAGCATTGTCTTTTTCTCTCTCAGAGCACATGACCAAACCATAATTTGAGTTTTTGTTAAGAATATGATTTGTTCTTAGTTTGTTCCAAGCTTTTTAACTAAGAGTACAAGGATAACTTTGTGTTATGGTGTTGACTGTATACTGTTTTTGGCAACAAAAAAAAAAATCACGTTTGTTTTGTCTGAGACGTATATTGATTGTGCTTAAGGATTAAATTGTGTTTGTGGATTAGCACACTGTATTCTACTTCCTCACAGAGTGAGTGTGGACTTATAGTTCCTGATTTGCTGCTAGTGGGTCAAGGGTCTTGGTTTTGTGGCCTTGGAATCTTGGTGATTTTGAGAGATATAATGTACAGAAGGTCATTCATGTGTATGTCAAGATGTTTTTTTGTTGTTGTTGTTGTTGTTTTTAAATAATGAAATTGAAATTGGTTTCTTCTGTTAAAGCTAATTTTCTCAAGAAGGCTAAATTTAAATATCCGAAAGATGGATAGGTGGAATTGCACACTAACTTCTGGGTCACAATGTGTAATCATCCATCCTTATTTGGAGGACACCTGCTTATTGCATAGTAGCATATCTATGGCGACTGATCTGAAAATAAATCTGAATCAGTGATGTAATCCATTTTGTTTTATCTCTTCAGAAATCAGAAGGCTCCAAGCATCATATGCCCTATTTACCTATCCTTCTAATGTATCAAGCCAATCATGTGTGTAGCTGCCCTTATGTTTACTCTGTACTTTGCTATATAAACCCAATGTTGTTAACTTAGTTAACTCCAGTGTACAAACAACACATGTAGACAGTAGCTGTATTGGTTATATGAAAGAGAACGCTAAAACAATACCAAGACAATAGTTTCTAGAGGTGCTATTAACATGATAGACTGTATTTTGTGTCATTTATCGTATCGGTTAGTGTTTACTGTCTGTAACACATGACAGCTAAATAAACAGATTATTTCAATAGCAGATTAAACCATTTCTGCCAAATGTTATGCATTGTTTTTATTTCCTTGTGTCAGATGTAGTTACTGCATCAGATCCTTCATGCTGCACAACTGAGTGCTGACTCTGGCTATTTATTTTTTCTTCTTTAGGGGTTCTAAATGGACCTTATGAAGTTCATATTGGAATACAACACAGGCCTTTTGTGTTAAAATACAAAATGGCATTTGAATATGTATTGCTCTGTTACCATATATTTGATAGATTAAGCGAGGCAAAAGAACAGTCAGCCCACATAGCTTTGAATCTAGGTCCTGGGTAGCAAGTCTACAAGTCACAACCAAAGAGCTTAAGCCTGTTTGTATGGCAGTCTGAGTACACCCTCAACCCCGAGAATACTGTAGTGGAGTGAAAAAAGACTTTATTAAGTATGATTGCGTGTGTGCAATGTGCATATGAGTGTGTCCGTGTGCCTGCATTATGTTAAGGTTCTGTGGTTTGGCCCTAAATGTAATATTTTCATCAAATCCAGACTGGGCCAAAAACACACTGACTAGTGTACACTTACACAAATGAAACAGGAAAAAATGTGTAACCATTTAGTCATATAAGAGGTCCCTCTGTCCTGACAAGATCTTGTCCAAACCCACATGCTCTTAAGTACAAGGCAACGTTACTGGTTTGCCTCTCCTTCAGATAAGGCATCATTGTGATACTGTCGAAAGTTCAATGGCATAGAGATGGTATTTGAAATCAAGAAACAGTCAATCAAAACACTTCTTTTAAGTGCTGGCTTGAGTCCTACAGTCCTTAGTCTGTTCACTAAGGAATGAGTTCTATGGTAAAGTATCAGAGGAGTGGTAGGGAGACTAAGAGAGGAGATCCGGTGGCCCTTTTTAATGTGCTGCTGGGTCCTGCAACAATATTCTTGTCCACCAGGGGGCGTTGCAGTGGCTCACATCTTGGTAAGGCGCAGAGTGTTCAAACGCACACCCAGTATGGTTGCACCTGAAGCGTAGCGGTTCTCTCTCAGTATGCCTTTCCACTTTCTCTCACTCTCGTCATACCTACAGGGGTCAGAATTGTATGTGAGTCCCCACAATAAACATGTATAACAAAGTCATGTTAATTTGCAATGCTGTGGTCATTCCTTATCACTCAGCTCTCTCTCAAACAAAATGGCTAAATCCCAATGCCCCCCTACTCCCAAACCCTGAGACCTGAATCCTCAAATTGGTATGAACTGGCTTCATGATTGGCTGATTCATGCAAGTGAGGTCTTTGAGGGTTCAGGTCATAGTGTTAGGTGGGGTGAATTGGAATTCAGCAATGGTGGAAAGTTACAAAGTAGAATACTTCGTTACTGTACTTAAGTAATCTTTTCACTTCTCTGTACTTTACTTGAGTAGAAATAATGATGAATACTCTTACTTTTACTTCACTATATTTTGCAGCTATTGTCCGTACTTTGTACTCCACTACATTTCTACAATGCATTCCATTTCATTTTTTTAGGCTATTGCTTTTTTTTTTGGCTGAAGTTGCTATGGCTGCATGTCTATCTCGGAAGTTTAATTGGAATTCAATTCAGTCATTCTTATTTATTCATTCCAGTGCATTCCCATTACTCCTGTGGTGTAAAGCCAACCCTTTGACTCACCTCCAGATGTCAGTCATCTCAGTGGGCATCACCTCATCACTGTCTTCCTTGGGTATCATGGCAAATCCTCCCACAGCATACAGGTTGTTTTCGTGGACAACGAGGGTGAGTGAGCTTCTCTCCTGTGGGAACTCCAGGAAGGTTGACCACCTAGTGCAGGTAACATCATCATAATCACAATCATCTCACATGACCTGGAAGTGATACAGTCCGGCACCGTCTAGTCATCAAAGTAAAGGTTTTGAGATAGAGTGCTATAAACCTCGGCTTGCTGAAGAAGAGTCAGTCAAATGTCTTCTTTAATAGGAGAGAAGAGTTGGACAAATGTCTTCTTTACAACCCCCGTGGGTTTTATGTCAACCCAAGGACTCCTTAAGGCTGAAGTTAGAACACTGATTGCTGATGAGGCTTGTTACTATTTGCACTAAGACAGCTGTTAGAGTTGGCTTTCTGTGAATAGGTGCCATAACATCTAGCCACTTGTGATCCATGATACACGGACTAGGGTATCGCTTGATTCCCTTGGCTCTTGGTTGCACAATAACTTAAACCTTATTATATATTATATTTAACTCATATAATTGTATAACTTTAAAGCATTCAGCATTCAGAGACTGTTCTTGAACTGTCTGGTTCTCCTTACAGTGAGCAGGTTGAGGGGGGCTGATATCTGCCAGCTAAATGTAAACTACATCTGAGGTCAGGGCGGGACTCACTTGTTGGTGGCGATGTCGTAAACCTCTACTGTATCTGTGAGGCCAGAGTCAGTGACCCCTGTCGCCACATAGATCTTGTTCTTGTAAATGGTAGCACCGAACAGGGAGCGCGCTGTTGCCATGGGAGCCAGCTCCATCCACTCAAACTTCTTGGCGTCATAGGCGCACACCCTTTTCAAGCATTTCCTGGGCACATGACAAGACAGTTGCTGTGTTAATATGCCAACACTCAAACTGATGAGCTTGGTGAAGATGTGAAGAGAGTGCTGTGTGAGTATGAGAGAGAGTTTGAGTGTGAGTGAGTGTGTGAGCGTTTGTGTTCATGCTGTGTGTATGCATACAGTGTTAGCATGACACTCCACTTGATGATTCTGATGAAGGCTAAGAAAGTTTTGCATGTAGTGTGTGTGTTTGTGTGTGTATTTGTGATATGTGTGTGATACATAAGACTCACTTGTTCTCTCCCTTCCCTCCTAGCACATAGACAACGCCATTGTGAGACACTGTGGCATGGCCATACACTTTATATGGAAGAGGATCCGACTCCCCCCATTTGAAAGACCTGTGCAACACAGTAGAGGTGTGAATTACTACAGGCAAGGAAAATCTATTCATATATTGGCATGGCAACATTCATATGATATTACCATGGTAACTACATTGTAATTCTTGCCGTTATAACCAAAGATTCTAGAGCGCTTTGCTCTTCAGTTGAATGTACTCTTTATTTACTGATATACGTACTGTCTGTCGAAAACTGTCACAGTGTCCAGAATGTGCTCTCCTTCCTTGAGTTCTTTTCCTCCAATGACAAATATGGAGTTCTCAGCCTCGCCCATGCTGAAGAGGAATCGTGGGCAGGGAACTGGGGGCATACCCAACCAGTCTGAGGTCATAGGGTCATACTGAAGGGGGGTGGGGGGAAAATAGGAGTGTAAAGGTCATTGTGAGGACATCCCAGTGTGAAATTTATGAAGAAAAAGAAACAGAACAGTCCACTGAGGTTCACATCAGGTCTGGCTGATGTAATCCAGTGAAACTGCAAATGCAGACACTATGCTGTATCTTTGCACAAAAACGCTTATCCAGACTAGCAATGTAATTTCTAAAAGTAATAATATCTAATAACATTTTATCTTCAATTAATACAATGCATGTAATATAAACCATGTCACTGATATTCAATATAATTCAGTATTAATTGTCAAAATACTAACACCTGAAATGTTTAAAGTGATAGTTCTGAGTAATCCTGATCATAGCTTGCTGAGTGCTGTTGGTAGGAAGAAAAAGGAGAGAATTTTGTACAACATGATGACATCATAATCTCTACGTTGACTATGGTATACCGTATTCAGTTAGCGGTAGCTGCCGGTTTGCTATTCGGTATAACGGTATATTGTTCCAAGTTCTCTTGTTCTCCTTTTTACTGACAGCACTCGGCAGCCTTGTTTAACAGCGCTGTGGTTGGAATTACTCCGACTTTTAAGACTTTTGACCTTACTTTTGAGATGTGATTTTGCACTGTACAAAGCAATCCTTCTTGCTTAAAATGAACAGTAGAGAAAGAGGCAGACAGGTACCTGTAAAAAGTAGGCATAGAGAGGCTCCTCTTTGTTTTGTTCATCAAAGAAGATTCCTCCAGCAACAAAGATCTGATTTTCTCTGGTCACCAAGCTGCAGTGGTTCTTGGGGATCTGTGTGGATATGGCTGCCACGAAGCAGTCATTTCCTGCGGGGTCATAGGCCACTGAGCCACCCTCACTGATCATAAACAACAGGTCTCTGAGGAACATACCATATCGCAGGTTATCGTTCAGAATACCAGGAAGAATTCTGATCTCCTCCTCCTCTTCCTTGCCTTCTGTCTTGTCTTCATCATCCTCTGATGCCTTTTTCGGTTTCATTTTCTCAGGTTCTGGAAGTTTCCCTTGGTACGCATCCCTGACGAGTTGGAGCTTCTTAGCAGCGTCCTGGTTGCCAGACAGCCACTTATGGTTCTCCACTTTTTCCTTGAAGTAGTCCTGGGGGACCAGGCGGAACCGGACGCAGTCCAGCAAGCCTGGTAGCTCCTCCAGGCGCTTCTTCTCGTCTTTGGAGACCCACTTGAGTAGGCACTCAAACACAGTGTCCTCTGTCTCCACATTGAGGTTGTCCGATGAGAGGATGGCGGCCACCTCGCTGGCGGTCAGCTCGAAAAACTCCTCGTCACGTGAGATGAGCTGGAAACGCTCGCAGGCATAGTTGCGGGCCGAGATGGCCAGCCTCGGGCAGTCCAGCATCAGGCCCAGCCGGAAAATGGCCAAGCAGTTGCTCAGGCTGAGACGCTTTTGCAGGAAGGACACGCACACAGTGAAGATGGAGGGGATCTGGAGCATGTTGGCCACGGCAAACACATCCTGGACGTTCTGCTCTGTCACGTTGATGTTGGATGTGTACAAGTACCGCAGGATCATCCCCATAACCCCAGGCTCCACCTCATCCAGAACCACCTCACGCTTTTTGCTTTCCTCCACGTCAGACTGGAAGAAGGCCCTGAAGTATGAGCTGCAGGCAGCCAGTACCAGCCTGTGACAGGGAAACTCCTTCCCCTTGATCTTTAGCACACAGTCCACAAACTTGTCATTCTCCAGGAGGTCGCAGAGGCCGTCCTGTAACAGAGTCTGCTGGTACATACGCGGCTCCTCGGATGGATCTATCGACGTGGACATCTTGACTGGTTGGAAGACCTTGTCGGTGGTTTGGATTCAGGAAATACAACCGGCACTGCTAGTCACTCCTTTCCACTCCACTGCCCCAAATCAGGCTTTGGCACAAACTCTCTCTCTCTCTCTCTCCCACTCTGCCTCGGACCAGAAAGACACAGCAGGGCTGGGTAACTAGTAATACCGTCAGGGCACTCGGCCTCATCAGCTGCCACAACTCTTCAAATGATCTCCAACTGGCCTCTATTTATAGTGCAGGCCAGCACAAAGCTGTGGAATCTATACTGGTACATGTGAAATATAATACTCCCACCTCCCGACCACTACTACCACCTCCACCACCACCAGCAGCAGCTGACACACTGCCCCTGGGAGTCAGAGGGTTGTCCTGAGTCATGGTCATTTAGGCCTGGTGAGATCACAGGTTAGCTACAGAGCCCCCTGTTGGCAAACTGAGTCACTCCATAGACATTTGTAGATTACCTGGCAACCTTTTATTACTGATGGAATACGCAGTGTCAGTATTCCAGGTTAATGCCTGCCAGAGTTTGTCTCTCTTCCCCAGAGCGCCACTGCAATGTATTGAGATTTTCAGTGGACACTGAAAACAGCTTGATTAATTAAATTAAAACTAATTAGCTGTCAAGATTGTCAAACTATCTTGATCTAATCATATCACTCATTTCAAAGGGTGACTTTACATTCAATGCTAATGTGAAATGCCACTGATGACTTGTTTTGGATCACAAATAGTGACGTGTTGTCGCTAATAGTGATGAATAGTCACCATAAATGACTAAGGGGGTTTACAGTAATTAGTCATGTTTACATATATTTTAATATATATTGTGTCCTTGAAACAGTTTGTATTAATGGTGTAAACGATTTGTAAATGTGATGAAGTGTAACTGAGCACATAGTTTCTGGGTTGTGGGTGATGGAGAAGATTGTTAAAAGTTTTTCCAGGGCAGCTGGGTCCTTTGGGGGGGGGGGGGGGTCGCTCGGGAGCAGAGGGTCGTTGTGCTTATGTAATGCCACAGAAATACCCAACACTCTAGCAGGGGCTTAATGACAACAGGGAGCTCAAAGTGACCTGCCCAAATTTATGGGAGGCTTATCCACTTTTTAATCTGAGCCAGTGGCGTCACAAATAAAAAAACAGCGAAAAAAACTTTTTCTGTTAGACCCTGGGGTAGGGGTATGACAATGGGCTATAATAGCTTAGTGTCCTCTGAGCAACACCAAGTGGGCAAATATATCATTACACTATTAAAATGTATTATACAGCTGTTCAGAATTCTCCAGAATATTCGGTTGACTTTGGGTGTTCCCAATGCTATGGAGCCTCTACATTTTTATATTGGACTACTGTGAAAAATTGTGCTGTGCTGTGTTGTTTTGTCTACATTCCGTAAGTAGTCTGGTCACTTATTGCAATTTTTTTTCTTAATTATCTTTGTTATAATCCCTGTAACGCTGAACCATCAGAGCTCATTATCATACTTCTCTTGTAATTGCTGAGTTCCTACTATCCAACCACAGCCAAGGCCAGGCAAATGGTGGCTGTGGACTGTGATGGCTCTGTGTCGTGTCCTCTGGGCAACACTGAGTGGGAAGATACATTATTATACATTATTAAAATGACATTATTAAAATGTCACAAATAGCCTCACTGTCAATCAACATTATCGACCATTCGTATTGGTAATCGCTTCACTCGCATCGCTGAAAATTAAAATAATTTTGACTCGTTACCAACCCACATTGCATCACTAGTTGTCACTCACCAGCCCTGCCACTGTATTGCTCAACTCAAACATATTCACATTCTGTTGTCCGTCATAGCTTAGCGATGGGAGAGTAGCGGTATATTTCAACGCTGCTTAAATGTGTAAAATAAAGACAAGAATGAGGTACAGTTTTTAGCAGAGATCCTTACTAAAGACAAGAATGAGGTACAGTTTTTAGCAGAGATCCTTACAGACAAGAAAACGCACATAGGGACAGCACACACACACACTTGTAAAACCAGTTGATGGTTTAATATACTATACATACCTCAGTAGACAGTAGAGAATATTTGGCCTAGTCCAAAATACATTCTTTCCTCTGTCTTTCAAAGAGATATCATTAATAGATTATTTTCCCCAGCTATGGTAATCTAGGTCAGTAGTGAGGATTATTTACAGATGATAAGCAGTAAAAGTGGTTATTTTTGTTTTAAAAACTTGATATAAAATCTCAGTCTATGGGCATCATGTAAACAGCTTAGTTACAGTGAGTGAGAGAATCTGCAAACAAAATGCTTTAAAAAGAGTTAAAAACTGAAAAGTCTTTTCAACAAAAGCCTTCCTTTTCATGTGGTTCTTTTACATGTATAACACTTCCATCTGAATAAAAGTAATGTTCTTAAAACATCAATTATCCATGTCTCTATCACCAATATCTTTTCCATCTAGTCATTTTCCGATCAAAAGGCAGCAGGATTCAGTCATAAAAAACATCTACAAGTACTGAATCTCCCATTCAATCAGTCTAATCTCATCCTTCCTCCCTACTCAGTCTTCTCCTTATTGGGATCCAGAGCTTCGGCAGTAGCATCAGCGTCAGCGGCCTGGGTGGCGTCTGTGGCTGGAGGGGCAGGTGGGGGTGGTGGGATAGGGTCAGGGTCATCAATCAGGGCCTGCCTCCTCTCGCTCTCCTTGATCACCTGGATCAGGCAGTAGGTGACAAACATCACCATGATGGTGGTCAGGGGGAAGCCTGCAGAGGATAGGATTCATGAGTGGACCTGCACACATTACAGTCCCAGAATTTTAAAAGTACACAAATATTAAAACAATGCAAATGTATAGCTTTTCATAAGTTCATTATGCAGTGTTCATTATGTCCACAGCATCTTCAACAATGATTGAATGTTAATATTTTTAAAATAGTATTTTGCAAAATAATAAAGTTTTATGCTTTAACAAACAATAAGATGATATAAACAATGAGTCCTATGCACAATCCATTACACACACCGGTATTTCCTCATTATACTGATGAGTACATTAGCCTACCTTTGAGGAACAATCTCTTAGCAACCATTTTGGCAAACTCCAGGCTGTTCAGAGCCAAAATATTGTAGAGAACAATTGTCCAGTAGTTAAAAGTGTTGAAGAGGGCTCGGATCCTCCGTGACATAGATGGAGACATTGACATCTGTGGGACAGACAGTGCATGCATACGCACATAAAATCTTAAGAATCTATCCCCCTTCATCAGGACCATGTGATGTAACTATACACATGTCAAGTAAAGATGCTTCTCCAAACAACATGGCAATTTTCCCATTATAGGACATGATAGGGGAAAATAGAGACACCAGGGCTGTACAGAAGTATTTGAAAAGAGGATTAAACATATTTTCATCTTCCAATATGCATTTAACCCCAAAAACTATAGGTAACTGTTTGATGTTTGTCTGATAAATTTGTTGCTGATGTTGTTGTTGCTATTGTTGTTGTTCTCCATCACAGACCAAGCTGTACCTCCATAGATGAGAAAGGCTCCATGGTGAAGAACTTGGTGGTCCACAGCTCAAAGTTGAGGCCGAAGCAGTTGAGAAAGGCCCACAGAAGCACCACCCAGCCTGGGCCGAGCCACAGCAGAGTGATCCCATAGGTGCAGAGAGTCGCAATCAGCTCTTCCAGAATATTCTCATGCTTCCCACCCAGGTAGTTATACACATACCTGAGGGACAAATGATGAGGGACAAAACCACCATTTTTCATTTAGAGCTGCTGAAGTTGTAGTAAAAAGCTAAATTTAAAATCATTTGAAAAAATATTTAATTGTTGTTCACTGTCATAACTGTAAACATATAAACATCATACTTGCAAAGCCAGTCATTAATCCCTCTGTCAAAATGCCTGTAAAGGAAACCAAAACAAAAATTTAATTTCAATTTTATTGATGTCACATGCATTGCACTGATGTTGCATGCATTGCACTGATGTTGCCCGCATTGCATTGATGTTGTGTGCAACTGCATTGATGTATTCTGAAATATTTTTATTGTAATTATGGTCTGATTACTTACGTCTCAGAGAACACATAGAGATTTGTGATGCACTTGGGAGGCAGGGGTGGGTCAAGGTGGTCCAGTCTGGACACAATGTTAATGACTCCAAACATGACTGATGCTTTCACCCAGTCATAAACTAGATTAATGTATGCCAAGCCAACTGGGAAAATAAACAGAAGACTTAATCTAATCTGAGGTAAAAGTACATGATAGATAATCCATAAATTATGCATGCACACACACAAAACTGGAAAGTTGAAAGACAACTTAATATGAAAATCAACAAAGACATTATATTTACACTAATGTCATTGTGTAAATATTTGCACAATTCTGTCTGTATCTCTTTGTAATTTATTCAACTGGCTTAGATGAGGAGATAGCCAACGTTAATGAAGGAACAAAGAGAACCATGACTCCCTCTAGTGGACATAAAGAATAAAAACAACACTGACTGAGAGCCCAGTCGGAGAGGTGCTTGAGGAGCTTGGCATCGGTGGGGATCGTCCTGATGTACATGAAATGGAGCAGTACGTCCACCACCAAGATGACAGCTAGGTTGAGGAGGGCAGACATAGAGATGTTCCACATCTCACTCTCCTTACGGACCAGTTTGGGGTTGTTTGCCTGTAGGTGGCATGAGATCCATACAGTTTCAGTCACATGCCATGGACTATAATTATTTAACTAATTGATCATCAGTCAACTACTAAATTAAGTGCAAGATGTATCGGTAATTGGTTAATCAGTCTATTAGTCTGTCCAAAACGCACCAAAGTGACAGGTGTCTGATATGTATGGTATTGCAGTATATGATTTGGATTGATACATGTGGTATGGCAGTATATGATTCTGTGTATGGCAGTTGTGTTATGTAATATAATGTTAAGCAACATAATGCCATCCCCTTTTAAAAGTATACTGCTCATCTTACACTGCACAGCAAAACTACCCAGGAATGGCACATTAACCTACTAAAAGTAAGGTGCTAATGCTAAATGCATAAATGTAATGTAGTGTAAAAATAACCACTGTTTTTAAATAGAAACACACTTTTTGAAGTAGGCCAGTTCAACACAAAAACTAAAAATGGCCCATATCAGCATCTTTCACACACACACACACACACACACACACAAAACAGATTCTCATCTTCATCCCCGACCTGTACGAAGAATCTGTCAAAGGTCATGATGGGTCCGAAGTAGAAGAAAGGGAGGTAGAAGTTGTACTTAAGCAGCTCCAGGAAGCTGAAGTTGCCCTCCCTCCTCTGACAGTTCTCCAGGGCGAAGCTCATGCACCTCATGATAGTGAAGCCACAGCCCCCATAGAAGAACACATGGCGAAGCTCAAAGTTACCTGTCACAAAGCCAGCCTACAGTGCAACAATAAAAACAGAGGGACTGACAGTTGTGAGTGACAGATCTGCAGAGCTGTCCAGTATTGCACTGCAGCAACACTGTACTGTACTGTTGGCCTACTCTCATAGAGCAAGATTTGCAAGGTTTTACTAGGAATTGGAGTATTCCTAGATAAAAAAATCTTTCTTAATTCTTGCTATCCTGCTTCTTTAAGTGTACACTCACTTCTATATTTATAACAGTAGAAGTAAGGTATATCAGTATGTGTGCTCTCTGGCAAACGATCCCATGACCTTTGTGTTGTTAGCACCTTGCTGTAACCATACCAAATGAGCTTCAGCTACACAACAGTGCTAGTGTATATTGTAAGGGAAGATCTGCTGATACTCATGTGTAATACTGTATGTAAAAATCCATTAGGTTGTCCTATGGGCCTGGCTCCTAATAAATAAAGTCTATCAATGGTGCTTGGGTAGTTTGTTCAAGGGAAGGTTATGTAGCATATTTGTGGACAGACCCATTGGTCAATCGTCCATTTAATCTTTGCAAATAACAATTCTCTGGACTAACAAACCAAAAAGTCAACAGTGTGATGCACTACACAGGAGTGAGTCCTCAGATCATCAGAGCATTAGCCTTTTTCAGATAAGCATGCAATGTAAACAATAAATCCTCCAAAACAAACAAATATTCTCCCTGCAATACTGGCTTCTCATTAACATTCACCTGCCAGAACAGAGAGCAAGTCCCCAAGCACAGAGGGCATTCACTTATTCATTTAAACAAGCAATACGAACAATAAATCACCCACAATGAACAAATAAAAAAACACATTCCTCCGGCCATATTGGCTTATTCTCCACACTCACCTGCCAGGAGATGAAGGGCTCCATCTTGAAGGTGGCAAGTGTGGTGAGACCGGCGGTGAAACAGAGCCATCGGAGCTTGACCAATGAGATGCTGTATAGCAGCACACAGTGGGACAGGATAAGTGTCAGGTAGGCCCAGCCCATGCTGGTGAACACCGCTAGCATGCCGTACACCATGAACACCAGGGACCTGTACTGTGGGAGAGGAGAAGCAGAGTGTGAGAACGGCAACTGACGTTTCATAGGCGATGCAGTGAATGAGCTTCCTTTCAGAATAATCTTTTAAATTCGAAATCATTATGTGTCATCTAAATCTGCAAATTATCGGTTATCATTGTCAAATGAAGACAATCTGTGCTGTGCTCAGAGCTCACTGCCTATTTAAATGGATCTGTGAAAAAAAATCCTTTGATGGATTTTATATAGGACTACAATCTGGTTACTATTTTAGAGGTGGCTGTTATCAACAGCAGAGAAGTAAAATAGGCACTCGGAGAAGTCTTACTCCCTTGCCCTATCGTGAAACTATTGATCACGTTTTATAATAATTATCTTTTGTGAATCTGGGCATACTAAGTGCACTATTGTGACTGAAAGTAGTAAGTCACCGATGAATTAGACCTCTGGATAATACGACACTCACTTCCTTGACAGATACAGTACATTTAGATTCTCAGCTGCCGTGGATACGGGCCAGCCAATACAGTCAAACAGAGTTTCCAGGTCTGTCTAAACATAGTAGCCTGTCTTTGTAACACCTGTCAACTCCCTTCAAATCACTGACTAAGTTGAAAGCTCCATAGTTCCAAAAACTATCAAAGGAACCATAACATTTAGCATTTCTACTATAGTCTTGCATATATTTGTCCTCAGACAGCCATTATCCAGTTTCCTCTGACCACGTGTAAGATGCAAGACTGCAAGCCTCAAGTGAGGTGCAAAAGTAAATACAGACCCATGGTAAAGGTGATGATAAACATAGCCACTTTCTGGGAAATGTAAGTGGGCAATGTCCCTAACTATTGTTGATCTGGCATGTTCCCTTTAAGACTGGGCAACATGTCTTTTTCCTGGAGGACTTTGATCATCAACAGGCAAATTATAATGATTGTCCATTAAGAACACATGGAACCAGTTATGTAGTTGGTTGCCCGGTAGAACTGCTCAAAAAGCTACCACATGTGTCACCATCTTAAAGGGATGTTCCCTCACAAATCAAACCATAGCCCTGCTATTCAAAGTCACTGAGCACTGTCAGTAGGAAGAAGAAAATTAAGAAGAAACATAGTACAATATAGGCTGATTAACAAAACAACAGCTAATGCTAAACAGTAAGGGCAAAAAGTCTTCTATGCCCTAATCTGTTAGCACTAGCAGTCAGAATATCCCTTTAGGTCCATGTGGTGGACGTGGACAGTGGACACACCTGCGGCGCCAGCAGAGAGCAGATCTTGGCAAAGATGATGTGGCCGGACAGAGCGAAGAGAATGTGCTCCCAAAACGTGGAGAACCACATCATCCACTCAAAATCTTCCCTGTCCTGGATTCAAACACACCAAAATAAATGTAAAAAAAAATTGAAGTCAGCGGGATTCTTTTGTATTTGCCATTCATCAACATACACCTCAGAGCTAATGCTGAGACTTGTGTTTCCTTCTTACCATTTTTCGACCAACATAGTACCATCCTTGTTTCACGCTGGGTTTGAAGGTCTTACGGCTGGCGTTTGCTGTGAAAAGTGAATGACAATACAAATATGGATGCTGTCCATTCATGCAACACCTTCCTGATTTCTGTTGTCTGGTATAGTACATGTTACATTTGAATACCTATTCATGTAACCCTTCAAGAATTTAGATACAAATTAAAAATATATAAAGTAGAAATCTGGTGTGATTCAATCCATAGCCCTGTTGTCTAAGCTCACTGAATGCTGTCTGTAGAAAAAAGACATTGACCGAATGTCAATTTGCTGTATCAAATTTCCTTATTCTTTTTCCTACCAGTAGCACTTGGTGACCTTGGTGAACAACAGGGCTATGAACTGAATCACATCAGATTTCTCCCTTAATACAAATCCACTGAACCATTCCACAATGACCATTAAGTCTCCCACTGTCAGGATAACTGAAGAAAATCAAATATAATTTTGCCATGTACTTATTTGAGTGTCAGTATCACCACCTTTACATCTTTTTTGACTTTATGTGTCTATTTGTTTATTTACCATTGTAGTTTAGTTTACATTGTTGCCCTTGAGAATGCCACAAAACCTATAGCTCTTGTTGTCTCATAAAAGAACAACCAAGTGTCTCTATTTTTCTCTCTCCTCTCTACGGATATTAATACAGACACCTGATCCTCGCTACATGGCTTGCATAGCAGTGCCCCTGGCGCTCGCCCAGTGGAACGCTCCCCTCTGCTCTTCCATTAAAACAATACAGTAGCCCCTCCATATTCCCTTGCCCAGCACCAAAATAAACTACCATGAGCAAGGTTTATAAATGGGTGGAAACAGAGACCGTTCCTATTCTGATAACGTAAATGATTTCCCCCGACAGAGATGTCAGCTGTGCTATTCTGCTATGTAACAATCCTGTCCAACAACAATTCAGTCTTTCACAGGGTTTGCTGCGGAGGGAACGAAAGAGAGCAAAGGATAGAGACGGTGAGAGGGGGAAGTATGTGTGTGTGTGTGTGTGGGTGTGTGTGTGTGTGCATGCGCGTGTGTGCATGGATGTCTGTCATTGTGTATGTATGTATGCATGTGTGTGTGTAGTAGCCTATGTGTGAACACTATTACGTATACTCACTGCTGGATACGTCATAGATCCAGCTTGCAGCCCACAGCATTGCCATGTACAGTATAACATTGTAGAAGTATACTTCATACTTTGGAAGGGCAGCCTTGACTCCCATTATTGCAAATCATCCACCAACCCCCACTTCTTAAGCACCTATAAAGACAATACACACAGACGTTTCAACATTTCTATAAATTTCAAGTGAAATAATGATGGACAGCCATGTGCCTCCTTTAATCAACATTGTTTTGGGTAGCAGCTTAATGTTTGCTAGCCATTTCTAACCTGTGAATTACTGTTGGTAGGTCACTCCATGAGTTATAAAGTTCTGATAAGACCGAGATAATGTGAGGTTCAGCAACTTTGAAGTTCTGATTCATCTCTGAAATCTGTTTTGATTGGGATTAAGGCTTTAGCATTACTAAACACACTTCCAAAGTTATTTAGGCCTATATGAATTGTGCATGTAGTCTAATGTCAGTGAAGCCAGTCAGACAATGCACTTTACATAAAACTGATTACAGAAAGCTTTATGGCTAGCTCTGTATGCAAGGCATAATACAGCAGAGAGAGGGCGAGAGTACAAGTTCCCACTGATTAGAAGCTTAAAGTCTTTAAAGAACTGCAGCTTGTGCTTGCCAGTCACATGCCCATTTTGACCCTGACTGTGATTTGACCGTGACTGTGATTTGGCTAATGTAAATGAGTTTAGTTCCTGGTAGATAGTTACTTCTAAAAGTTTGGGTTGTACTGTGTTACAGAACACAAATGGAGAGTAATAGGTTGATATGTCTACATAGGTTAATACGGCTATAAATCCATTTCCATCACTTTGCCCTTTGATGTTAGTGATGAATAAATGTTAAGGGTCATGCACCGTATGGATATGGCTGTCGAAGGAACCTTGGAACACCTGTTGCACTAACCTTGAGCGCGGCAACGCAGCTGTAAACCCAGCAGCGATCCTTCTGAAATTATCTTTTTAAAACAAAGGGAGCAAGTTGTTCTTTCGGCATCCGTTGACAAGGCTGGGGCGAGGAGTGAGTGGTGGAACGCACCAACTGCCGATAGGGCAGTCGCGAACAGTAAAAGGTGAACTGGGGATGTATTTATAATTTTTTGCATGGACAGAGGGGGCGTATCCTTTGTTTCCAAGTCAGGAGCGACTCGCATGCCAAGCCATTGCTAAGAGCAGGTCTAATTGTGCAGTTTTAAAGGCTATTTAAGAGTTCGATTAATACAACTGTGTATCTTATTCTGATTCACAATAACCTTTATAAACAGAAACATTCTCATGATGGCAAATGTTTTCCTCACTCTAAGTTTTAGAAGGCATTTATTAGAACACAATTCTGATAAATCACAAAACATTCCGAAAAAGTTTACCTGAAGTACAGACAAGGCCAGTGTCCAGAAGGAGGGGCTGTTTGAAGAACAGCAGCTTTGTTCATTTGCTTGACTGACGCCAGAACGCAGAGAGACAGAGGGGGTCCAGGTTTTGTCAGTGTTCACAAACTGGGGAGTATCAGTAGCCTAAGCTACTAGCCTAAGCTACTGATACTCCAACACCACCCGGGAAATCTCACCAGGTACATTTGGCGGTTGAATTTTCTACAAAGAAAACACATTTTTTTTGTTGCAGATGCTGTTGTTGTCAAGAGGTCAAGATTTTAAATGCATATATTAATTTATAGTGATAATGTTTTTTTTTCTGTGACTACCTCTACTATAGTACTTCCTTTTATGATTAAGATTATTCATTTAAACTTCTCTCTCTCTCCCTCTCTCTCTCAGACCTTGCCAAGTCTGTTTCTGGAGTGCCCTCCAGAGCCTGTTGTCATTCTTGGCAGGGGCTCAGCACTGGCCCTCCATAGTGGAGGCCTCATAAACTGAATAATCCTTGGGTCTACTGGTGACAGGTATCTCCAGTTATAAGACACTGATGGATATGAAATTATTTTGCTGAAATAATTAAACTGCACATCACTTCTCAAGTTTCCTGAGATGCTAAAATAAAGGCATTTCTGGTCATAGATCCTATCTGCTACAGATGAATGTGACAAAGACATTCTAGTTGCAAAATCTAAATCTTAACAGCATTGCAGGCACAACACTGCCATCGAAAACTGTGATACCAACCTATGATGCTAATCAACATCAGATTAAAAAAAAAAATCAGGTTAAAGTTGTCATGGGAAATAAAGTTTAGGCCTATGACTACCTACTTCTGAAGAGACATGACATACATACTCTCATAGCAAGACTCTCTCTCTCCCTCAGCCCAGCTGTAAATCCATTTGGATTCCCCATTAGTGAGCTTGTTGCTATGGCGACACCATGCCTTACTAAATGAAAGTCACAGGGGAGTGGATTTGTTGTTTTCAGCTCCTAGGGCTTCATTTAAGATCACGCACTGCTCAGAACGGTTCTCCTGGATTTGTAAAATGGATAAGTGGAATAGCTGATTTTCCATTTCCTCAAAATTCACAACAGTACCTCATAGCTTTGTTCGTCCAGTTCCACAGGGTGTGCAAATGATGAAATGGTTGCTGCCCACAGTTGCATATTCATTCTCAATTGAGGAAGTCAGATTCTCGCTATGTCCTAACTGTAACACTGTAAAAATTAATTCTACTTTCCTGTGGTGAATTCAGATCTGTAATCAAAAACATTCCCATGTCAGTTTGCTACTTATTTCATTGTGTAGCCTTACTAGTTTATAATTTTATTAATATAGTTGGCCTAATCCTAGCATCCATGAAAACGAGGTCTACACTCAATACATTCCAAGAATAACAGTTGAATGAAATTCTGTCATTCCACCAAACCTGTTTTGTAAAACAGAATACACAGCAGCAAGGGCATTGTTGCATTTATTCCACTTGCAGGTAGGAGTAGTGCCTCAGTATCAGTTACACATGCAGATTATATAGTCATTTTTGTTTCAGATATGGATGATCGACACTACCTGTAAATCACATTAATTTCCTCCAATTGTAGCTGAGACACATGTTCACGTTATTGGTGACATCTTTAAAACACACTCATTAATTGTAAGCTATGGGTCTTGTCATTTTGGCCAACATTTAAACGTGTCCCTTATTCTTAACCAGTCTTCATTTCTTGTACATCAGCTTCTTTCATCGTCAGACACACAAACTACCACATCCTGAGTGAGCCATAGGGCCCCGGTGTCTTTCTTGTTTACTGTCTTGAAGATTAGATTATAGAGCTCACACTCCAGCATGTGCTTTTAGATACATGAGGGTTTATGCGTTTGAAAACAACATACATGAACATTTTCTCTTAGAATTTTCAATTTGTCGAGATGCTAGTCTGGAAGTAATGAACAGAACAACCAAAGACCACAGAAATCAAGTGTCAGTGGATAAGTGTAACCAAGCATCAAGCAAATGCACACAATTTTTCCTCCAGTGAGTGGGTACATTTATACAGTGTGTGTGTGTGTGTGTGTGTAAATATACATCCCTCCTTAGTGCTGATGCGATTTCTTATCATTTTGCAAATGTGAGTGACATTCTGAGGAATTCCAATTAAATGCTGCTTGTTAGGCTGGACCTACCACTTTAAAGGTAATGCAGGTGTGGTGAGGTGCTGGATTGGAAATATGTACAAATTAGTTATCAGACTCTCCGCATAACGCAAGTTACGCTGGATCAAACCAGACTAATAGAAAACCATATGCATCTGATAATAAAGTGTTCCACTGAACTAAGGGCCTCAATAGTTTATAGTCAAGTTTATAATGCTAAAGATGAAACTAGTTAAATGTCCCAGGCTACCAGTAACTGATACTAAAGGGCATTTTCTGATTTCATCTCATATTTCAAGTTTGCTGCAATGTTGCCTCTATCACCATTGTTACAAGTAAGCCAACAGCTTTTTGCTGACGTCATGTCATCAACACCCAAATGAATTTATAATCACAGTCATCCAATCAGAATTAAAGCTCAGGTGATCAATCTGTGAACACCTTAGTATGGTAGCTCAAGCACACAATAAGTTTTTTTTTTTCTCTCAAAGCCGTTTTGATTAAACAATGCCCCCTTGTGGTCTATTTTATACAGACACTTTCCTTTACCATGTCACTTTTCCAGACAAGTTTTTTTTTTTTTTTAAATCTTCAACCATGATCCCACCTTTTGCTCATTACAAATATGTTCAAACATGTTCTATATATTGTGCTATAGGGTTACACGTGTATTTACACACACTTCAAGAACTTGAATGACACAGTTCTTTCAAGTAAACAATTGTACAAGCTCAGAAAGTGCTGGCTCTATTTATTGAACCGAATATGCTTTCCATTACATAATTTTACCTGCCCATAAATTGGAATGGTGAAAGCCTCTTTTCTTCAGGCAACAAACCAAATTACAGTTACATGAGTTTCTCCCTTTTTCTGACATAAATGTAACCCTTTTGCATATGTGCAAGTAAGAGAGAGAGACTACAGGTTTAACTGTCTGCGTCAGTTACAGACATAGATTAGCAAGCTTAGATGTTGCTTGACTTTGTGATTGATATTTCTCAAGTGGTAGCTTTTTGTGTGGAACAAATGGTGCACATTGATCATTATTTGTTTGTTTGCTTTTGTGTACATTACAATTGCATCAGTTGCAATAAAATTGTTCCTATTGGAGGCGAATGTAAAACTGTCCATGGGAGGGAGATGGGGTGGTGGGGGTGGCGAATGAGAAGAGGAAAGAGAAGGGGCACTCTACTCCTCAATCGTGTCCTTCTTGCTTGTCTCCTGACCCTCGAAAATAGGGTACTTGCTCTCAATCTCCGCCCATGTGGTCACTCCGTTGGCAAGGTCACGGATGATCTCAGGCAGCTCGCTTACCTGTGGCAGAGAGGAACGCCTTCATTAAAAGGATAATGTCCTTATTGACAGTACGCTCAGCAGTTATGCAAAACAATCTTAGAGAAACGTTTAAGATGTCTACCTCCCGTGCTTTGTTACAAAGTTAGGGCATTTGATAAACCAACAATTACCTACGTGGCGGTCAACTACAAAGCAAAGCAAAACATTGGCTTAACCAGGTAACATCAGACAGGATGAGGCTGGGCAATATGGCCTAAAATTCATAATGCGGTATAATTTTAAGCATAGACAGTATGCGGTATACACTGCGATATATTCTTCATATAACTTTAAAAAACAATTTCAAATGTGCAGCACTGATCAGGTGAGACAGAGAAACAAGTTGAATTTTTCTCCAAAAATAAATGAGCCAATTCACTGATTTATTTGTGGAACATGTGGGCCCTTGTTGTCAAATAGATGTCTTACTCGGGCACCATATAGCGGCCCACCACAGAGCTCTCAGCCACTCAATGCACCTGAAAGTTTTATTTAGGGAGATGGCTGCACCTGCTAAAACTTTTCAATCGCACTTAACGAGGAAAGGAGGGCAATGACGACCAACAACGCCAGGGTAAAGAGAATATAATAAATTAGGCTACCTTGTTTAAATTACCCGTTAATGACTAGGTTCGCATAAGACTTGTGTATATCAACAAAAAGGCATGCATTTATCTGCGTGAATGTAAAAGTTTACAGTAAGCGGATCTTCTTTGCTACCGTTATGATGGTTAATAAAGTCTCTGTATGAAATTATAATTATACGTCTTGTGTTTGTACTTGTTTAAAAGTGTATGCCTACATTATATGAACACAGGCAAACTCAAATCAATACCAAATCTGAACTGTGCTATTGCGATAGGCCAGTATAATAAACCGTTGTTATACCGTTGGCCAAATTTATATTGTATATCGTTTATACATTTTATACCGCCTACCCCTACCACTGATCTCAAAGCAACACGTTAAATGAGAAACATCAGATGCTCAGTTCAGTGTTTACTTAGAGATCAGTGATTACTCCCATTGTTACTCAGATTAGCCAGTAACCAAGCTTTGTAGTATATCCCTGCCAGGCCTTAACTGTAAGTACTACTGTGCAGGCGTAGAGGAGCAGCAGTATTGTCACAGACTGACAACTAGTCAACCCAGATTACTTAATCTCATGTCTTTGTCGCTTTGGACAAAAACATAATATACTAGTCTTCTAAATACCAGTCATCTCTGCTACACTTGTATCTACTGTATTTGGATGGTATCTAGACTACTGAAACATCACAGCTGAATCCTTCCCAAATACCATAAATCGACAGATGGGGGATTTTCTTACCTCCGCTCTGATTTGCCTCATGGAATCCCTGTCTCTCAGTGTGGCCGTGTGAGGCGTCTTGTTGACCGTGTCGAAGTCGATGGTGATGCCGAAGGCCACTCCGATCTCGTCCGTCCTGGCGTAGCGCCTACCAATGGACCCTGAGGAGTCATCCACCTTGTGGGACACACCGTTTTTGGTCAAGGCTTCAGCTGCAGGAAAGAGAGGAAAAAATGAATACATTCAACAAGGCCTCCTTAAATGGAATAGTCTCTATGAATGCCCTTCAGCAAACGCACACACATCTAAGAGTTAAAATGCAAAACCCACTAAATCCAATTTTCAGAAATATTCTGAAATTAAGTTACATTTTAGTAATTTCCAAGTAATCTCTATCAAACTGCAATTTAAATACAAGTACAAAAAAAAAAAAAATCAAGCCAAAACAATCCAATTGGAGCTGGACCGATAATAAAGTTTATATAAATTCATAGCAACTAGATTAGACGGTTTCGCATCTGAACTCTTCATATATTCTCTATTTACAGCACATCTACATTCAATATTCTCTTCAGCATATACAGTACATATATTCTCAGTCAGCACTGAGGTCCGAGACAAATTTGCTCTTGGAGACAACAAAGTGTATTTTTATCTTTTATCCAAATGGGCCGAATCCCAATGCCCCCATAATCCCTGTACCTTCTCCCTAAAACCTGGGGATTTCTCTATGGTCTGTGGTCTCTCTGTCTCTCTATGGTCGCAACAGACAAGGCTTTAGGTATCAACTAGCATAAATTAACTTTATGACTGGCTGATTCATGCCAGTGATGTCTTCAAGGGCCACTGTGTCCTTTTGGCTAAACTGATGTTTTTTAGCTGGTAGCTGTTTCAGCTTCAGTAGCATATGCACAGAGTTTGATGTTTATGATCACAAAAGGTTCACTCACATAATTCCCGGACAAACGGCACGAATTCCTGATTTTGGCTGAGTGGAAGGACGGAGCATTTGTAGGGGGCCACAGTGGCAGGGAAACTGAAAAACTGAAACCAGAGAGAACACAATCACAAACTGATCCTTTACAGCCTACAGTCTATAGCATGTGATCTAGGGAAATATTTCAGTTCCAATGCATTCTTTGATGGTCAGGCTTACCGTTCTTTGCTCATCACCTTCTCTGACATGGAATGTGTGCTCAAAGATGGTGTACATGATTCGACCAATCCCAAAGGAAGGCTCAATTACATTGGGAACAACCTCCTCCACTGCAAGACAGTACACCTTGTTAAAATACGCCAAACATACTAGTCCAGTATTTCTCAATGATGCTTTCAGTCAATTTCTATACCATGAAGTGTCTTCTGGAACCTCTTGATGTTAACCATATCCTTGGTGATTTTGAAAGTTTTTCCCTCTGTCTCGATGGTGAATTCACTAAATAAAATATAAATAAACACAATACATAAATTTCCATTACTCCTAGAACAATAATTAAAAGCATAATGTCAATACAATATGTTCAATCTTTATGGTTCTGTAGTCTGCAAGAAACTGAACATCTCCTGTCCTGTCAATCCCCTGCCAACAGCTCCACCAAGTAACTCACCCGTTCTCATTAAGAAGCTTCTCCTGGTCTGCGATGTAGCATTCGTCACAGATGGCCAAGTACTCCATGGCAAACTTGGCATCCTTCTTGTAGGCCTTGCCAATGGCTGCCTTATTTGGCTCAAACTGGACGACATTTACAACTTTGTGCAATGTGGTTAAGGCAGACAACTGGTGTGGGATATTAATGACTACATGGAAGTAAAATGACATCACAGTTACAGACCACCTGAAAGAAGCATCAGATATTGATATCCTCAGCCCGTGGAACCAGCCCGTGGAACCACCACAGCTGAATAATTGCCATGTTGCTCAAGATCTCTGAGGGTAAAAGGATATGGGTTCCTTCAGTGGTTTCTCAGCTGCCAGCGAGACCTTGGTGGCTCTTGCATGACATGTCAGATCATAGCAGGAGCGGTCAGCACATCCCACAATCTCAATCCAGCCCTGTAGAAACAAGCACAAGTTGGTAATGCAAGCCAAGTGAATACAAAGCTGAATAACGATAATCTGCAAGGGACAGTTGCTTTTTCATGTCAAGTCAGAGGTTTGTGGTCAATTTACATACCACTGCAATCACAAACTAAGACAGATAATTAATGTAAATTATGTTGCATAATTCTGGGCAGTTGGAAGTTTTCCACAGGAATTAACAGGAATTTACAGGAATTAATCCAGATAAACTGTTAATTTTTGGAAGTGAAGGAAGGTTGGGGACTTAAGATATAGATTTTAAAAATATATCCCTGGCTAGCAAGTAAAGTGGAGTATCTGTTCCTCAATCACAGACAGTGCACTACATAATGCAGAGCTATTGAAACCACATGCACTAACATGCATTGTGCATAGACCTCCAAACTGATGTCAGCGCATCCTCAAAATCTGCTCATGTATCCATGATGAACTCCTCTCTGAGATTTATCATTGAACGCTTTTTGAAAAATTGGCGCTTTCAAACTCTGTAGGTGATGCAGAAGTCTGAGAGGCAGATGTTTTTGCCTACACATTTTTGTCATGTTTTCTTGCTTGGTGTTTGTGATCCTTCTTGCCTGCTGAGATGATTTTTATGATATTGATAGCTGATATTTGCCAACCAGGGGCCAACTCAGGCCAAGAGTTCTGTGCAGCCTCGGTACATCACAGCCCCTCAGTCAAGGTTGCATGGCAACAGTAAAGTTTTATAGTTGGTCTCTGCAGTCACAACAATCATTACACACATTAAATCCCCACTTCTGATAGGTTGTTATTGTTCAAGGAAAAATCTGGAGTCAAGTAACCACCTGAGATTGTGCTCTTGCCAGGTATAAGAATAACAATATTTGGTACAACTCAGACCATATTTGCAAACTGGCAGCTAACACTAACTGAATGGAGCCCTCATCGGTTAGCTTTAGCTAGCATTTGGCTATTTGGTACGTGTTGTACCAAATATTTTCAGTTATTCCTATCTACAGTGCTCGGCAGCCATGAACAACAGGGCTATAAGTTGATTGACTCCAGACTATTGATTGGTCATTGACTGTCATTACATCTGTGTATGTTTTGCTATTTGATGACAATGTGACATGCCAAGTCTGTGCAGAGCTCTTATCCTGGTTCCTGGTTAGCCAAAATCATAGTTCACCTCTTAGCAACAGCAGTTTTGTAGTTCAATGAAAATTGGAAAAAAATTCATAATTTCAGTGATCAAAAATTCTCATTAATTCCCGTCAATTCCCATAAATTCCACAATTCCCAAGAAAAGCTTTCAAGTTGGAATATTTCTGAAATTCCTAAACTAAAGTTTAAACAGAGAATTTCTTGGAAATTTTTCAGCCCTTTGCAAACCTGCATGTAAATAATATAAAACTCTGTAAGGGCATTCAGATGTTGGTAACAGATTTCTGACACTGACTACATGATTAGCTGCCCACATCAAAGTCTGAAGAAGGACCCACAGATTGAAGCAGACCACTCTAGTCACCTGGCCAGGCAAGGTTAATAGGGTGTATATGAGTGAGACTTACGTATGAGGTTTTGGTCTCAGCGTCCCAGCAGTCACAGGCGTAGTGGGCCATCTCGTTGTCCATGTGCTGACGGAAACGCAGCTTGTCCTTGGCCACGCCCACTTTGGTCAGGTAGAGGTAGATCCTTCCGATGAAGTAGCCCAGGACGGAGTTGTTGATCACTCCCTACGGTGAGACAGGAGTTGGAAAAATAAATACCGGCATAAGCAAGCATCAAGTAAAATGAAAAGTTAAGTTAAATACACTTTCTGGGGACATTTCTGTGTCATTACACAGAGCAAAGGTCATGGCACTGGCTTGAGAGAGTCCCAGCCTGTAAACCAAATCTTGCACACAAAAATATTCAATGCTGTTATTCCCCACTCATTTAGTGCTGGTTGCTATACATTGGTTCTGTGTGATTACTTCAGCCTCAAATAATTCAACAACATTTCACAGGTATCTACTCTTTCCTTGTAACAACAGCAAGCTGCAGGCTAGTCTGCCACACTAGATAACAAGCTCTTCCCACGCAGGACATGAATAAGTAACATTTGACTTATTTACATAACTGCTTGGGGATGGAACCATCTGCCTGAGACTAGAGGGGAGGGGGAGTCAAATTATTAAATTACCTGCCAAGTAAAATCTTCAAAATTATAATAACTAACAATTCACACTATCTTACTACCAGTATGGGTTCAAATACTCCTCACCCATGTTCCACTCAACCATTACACAGCCACTCCCTTAGACCTTTATAAGGCACTGGGGGCATTTTTAGTAAAAGTTGGGAATATGATGTAATAGATGCAATTACGACATGCTGAATTTGATAAGTTCTCTTCAGTAATTCAGCTTAGGAACAGGACTAGTCAATTTTATCACATTTCAATTAACTTTTTATTTCATTTCATTAAAAAAAGAAAGAATGAAAGAAAGAAAGATTCCCAGGTCCCTCTACTCACAAAACTACCCTGACCTGACTCTTCACATGAGGGGTCCCCATCACATGACCCTTGTCCACTCACTTGCTCCACCACATGACCCCTGTCCACCCACCTGCTCCACAGCATCCCCGAGCCTCATCACAGTGGCGGACTGTCCACTGGTCTGTGCTTTGGACGAGTACAACAGGATGTTTAGGTCTGCAACGTTGGAGAACTTAGGGTGGACCTTTTCAGTTGGATCAACAAAGTGCTCGATCTCAGCCATGGTAAACTCTCTGAGAGACAGTAAATGAGATGTATAATTAAGAAAACAAAACAAAACAAAACAAGAAAAAACAGGATCTGGGTTCACAGAAAAATCTTGGCTGGCACATTCTGCAAATAGCCCTTATGGCTTCACCTTTATTAAGGAGAACTGTACTGGTACTACCATTTCTGATACAAGTCAATCGTAACATTAAGATACTTCAATCCACTCATTTAACCACTCAGTTATTTTGTTTTTTTCTTTGCCACAATACAACATACAAGGGTTGTCACAAAGTTGGTTTGGTCTGCTGGGTATGCGATGCTCTGGTAAATAAATACCAATTTAATGGCTGAGATGCATTGCGAAATAGATAGGCCACACTGGCACAAAGCTGCACTCACTAGATCCCTCAAGGTAGTTAAGGGCAGACAAGTCCAGTCAACTCTAGAATTTCACACACACCTGACTCTGATGAGGCCAGAGCGGGGAGAGATCTCATTCCTGAAGGAGTTTCCGATCTGTGCGGCGGCGAACGGTAACTTGCCCTGGTTAAACTCTAGCAGTCGCTTGAAGTTAAGGAAGATTCCCTGAGCAGTTTCTGGCCTCAAGTAGCTGTGGAGAAAGAAAAAAAATAATGGACCATCTAAATGATAGAAGTCCTTCACACATACACTCATCAATTTAGTCTGAATCCACTGGAGAAAATGTGAAGAATCTCCCTAGACCATCTGGATCCCACTACTGACCAGCACCCCATATATAACATGACTCACCTTCTCTTAGGTATTGATTTCAGTATGAGCTCGAAAGGAATATGGTGTTTCAAAGTCAACTTGTAGACTACTGTTTATTTACAGAATACACGCAAATGATTTGAACTAGAGGCTGACTTCATTGTCTGAACATCTCACCCTGGCATGTTTCCTCCAGGGCCAATAGAGGTCTGGAACATCAGATTGAAGGAGATTGGAGGCGTGAGGTCATTTCCTGTGACTGGAGACTTCACATTGTACTTGACAAAAAGATCTGTCAGCTCCTGCTGAGTGAAGTTGTCCATCTAAAGAACACAAACAATCACAACAATGAATAAAATGCCATTTTTTCCACAGTTTACTTAATGTTACATAATTACTTTAATAAAAAATAGTACAAAATAAAATAACATATGTTTATGAGTGTTTCTAACACAATCATAAGACTGTTCAAACAGAAACTATTTGTACAAACCTGCAAAAATAAAAACACATTTAAGAATGGCCTCAACATTTGAGAATATCCAGACCTGTGTGATGACATCCTCCATTTCGGCCTTCTTCTCTGCAGTACATTTCTTGTCAGACATGAGCTTCTGGAGGTGGGCTAAAATTAGACAAGCAAGACAACAGATTACCTTTACCATTCTTTTCATCCTGCTCTAGGCACACTGCTACCCACATACCCACGATAAAAAAAAAGAAACATTTATGTGGGTTTCAATACATGGCCCTTCACACAAAAACAGGAGGTTCCATGTGCCTGAAATGTGCCAGATATTCTTGAAATACCCGTTTCCTTCAGCCTGAAACATGACACCCAACTACCACTAATTCACCTTAAATGCAATCCAGCAATGCATACCACCTGTTCACAGATTATGCCACATTTGTAAGGTATTAGTCCGAATGACAAACATCCGTGACATTCTTTGTCTGATGTAAACGTATAGCTCAGACAAGTCAAACAAGCCACTTTGCACTTATTTGTCTGGTGGCCACCCACCCAACTGGGCCTGTCTCTTCATCCTGTTTCCCCATCCAGTAGAAATTTGGTGAACTTTCTTTCTCTACTCCATTCTGGCTTGGAGCCAGAAATTGGTCTGAATCCCCCTTAGGCAGGAGTGGAGTAGTGGGGTGTTAGTGTGTGGTGGGGTGGAGGTCACATCCCAGATAAGCCCCTTTGTGATTCCTGTAGATACAAACACTTCCCCTTCCCCTTGGGTGTTACACTGATCCCCACTGATCACATAAAAGTGCCTGGAGACTGTGCAGCCGTACAGAGCACTAGCAAACACACTACCTCACAGGTCTGTAGGGGACAATGAAAACTATGAAGGAGAGGAGAGGACAGGTTGAGAGAAGAGAGTGAGAAGGAAGGAGAAATGACAGCACAATAGAGGAGGACACTGGAGAGGAGAGGAGAGCTTTACCTTTCAAAAGATGGTCAGCACGAAAGCACTCGCCATTCTTGACATCCTTTACCATGTAGTCAGCAAACTTGTCCACGTGTCCAGATGTCCTGTTTTAGAAACAGTCCACACTTGATAAATGTTTTAAAATTCCATTATGACTACAACCAAGGGAATGTACAGGAAGTTTTATTCTACACTTTGGTAAATGTCTCTGCAACCGGGCTATGGAAGCCACCTGGGTATGTTGCCCCCATGCTAAAAATTGCAGAGATTTGTGTTGGCCTGCAATCATCTAACACCCAAGGACCAGCACCACACAGCTGCCTTTGAGTAACCACCAGGCACTGGGTTTGCAATGCACACATAAAGCGCTAGTCCAGAGAACTTCCGAATAGCAAACCAGCAGATAGCGCTAACTGAATGGGGTCATAAGCTCACTTTCAGTTTCATTTCCCATGACCCCATTCAGTTAGTGTAGACTGATAGTTTGCTTTTCAGTCAATGTTGTACCAAATTATCTTGTTCTTATCTCCTTAACAATGGGATTCTCTTTTCTGATTGGCTGACTGGCTACCTTTGAAGTGGATCTGAAAAATATGAATCACCGTTCCATATCAATGTGCTTATGAATGGTAACCATAACAACTGTAGTAAAGTATTTTGTGCTGTACTTTGCCCCTTAACGGTAGCTAGGTTATTTTCTGTAGTGTATGCACATGATTCCTAAATATACTGTAAAGAAAGTTATAGATAAAACTAAATCCTAATACAAACAGGATATAGGTGGGATAACGGCCTTCGAGGTGACCAGTTTGATGGAAATAATGACTCGGCAGAGGCAACCCACCAGAATCCTTTGCCTCCACCTCACCATTATTTCCACTGAACTATTCACCTCATCAGCCATTATCCCTTACTTCATCCTACTGACAGTATTCAGTGACCTCTACCAATAAGGATATGGTTAGAAGTACTCTAGACAATTGCTTTAAAAAACTACAAAACACATTTCATACTACCACCTTAGCAGATCATGATCACCATTTTATCAATTCAATATGTTTCTGTCATAAATAGAAGCTTTGATATTGCAAGTATCGATGAATATTGTATGAATGAATAGGATGACTGATGGGGGTGGGGCAAGAGGCTAGGAGAGTGGACAGCTGTTCTGAATATAAAAATATGAAAAAGCTGACTAACAATGATGGATCGAACACTTTTCACAGGTTATCATAGTACAGCCAAGATTTTTTAAATGAAGAATGCCATGAACTTCCTTTTCTGTTTTTCGGTGAGTGAATGAGTGAGTGACCTACTTCAGGACAGGCTCGGGGGTGAGCATGGTGCAGTCGATCTCAAGGATCTGCTCCTCCTGGATGAAGTGCTGCCTCCACACTTGAAGGATGTTGTTTTTCAGAGCGCAGCCAACTGGGCCAAAGTCATACAGCCCACTCACACCTGACCAAGTGCATGTGTACAGACAGAGTACAAATTATTCAAAATATTCTCCCCAACCTAATTTTGTACGCCAAAATTGAAATAATTGTTAATTACAGTGGAATTTCTTATGAATAGAAAACACATACACACAAAAAACAGGCATTGTAGTTTCCATCTGAAAGGTCTGTCATCTTCATGTTCACACTGAAAATCTTACCTCAACAGACACTTTAAGTGAATTATTTTGGTTTTGCCTGAAGCCCATACTTAGTGAGGCATCAGTAGTGATTCTCATAAACTCATAAAGTACTAACAGGTCACATCTTTCAGAGAGACATTTAACCTAAAGCACATTCCAGTGACTGAACTGCAGAGTAGAGACCCATTTCACTCTCTACTCTGAGCAATTCAGTCACTCAAACACCAAACTGTTGATCAATCTAACATACCCCCATAGATGGAGAAAGCCTGATCATAAAAGAAACGTCTCTTCAGAGTATCTTCCATTTTTGTTCTGTCCACAATATCATCTTTGGGCTGAAGGGCAAGTTCCTGCAATACACAATTCAGTTCAAGGAGGTTGTTTGAACAATTTAGATCATTATGATACCATGTACCATAAACGGACGTTAAACATACATCCGCAAGAGTGAAGCCACAATGTGGCGTCAGAGTGAAACTGAAAGTTCCCAGAACCCATTAATTATTTTACAGTGATGGGTGAGGCCCTGTGTCATCAGTGTGTTTTGTTTGGGTTGTCCACTCACCTTAGCTTCGAGGGTTCTTTTCCGCGCCTTCAATTCAGCCACTGCTTTAGCTACATCTACGTCAGGCGCACCATCGGTCTTCATTTGACGAACCAAGTCACCCTAAGAAAGAAAAATAAATAAATATTTTAAGTGAAGTGTAACGCTTCTTTTTTCCCTTAGAACAGTCCCATTGGAGCGACGCTATTCCAGCTCTCCAGACGAGGATTCAAATAACAGAGTGCGGCGTCTCCACCCTGACATCACTTTGCAAAATTGACAGAGGTTCAGCAGTAACGTAAGCTCACTCAAACGTGGCACTTGCACAAGCACACTGACTGTCTAAACTCGCAAGGGATGGAAACGAGGGATTCCTGTTTACAGTAATATCGCGCATTTTCCCTTGGACATAAAGCACTGATTATGCATATCTTAGATCTCGCTGATCCGCTTACAAACATTTTGATTGCAAACGTTAACTGTAAAGACCCAATCATCATTGCTGAGTTTTGTCTGCTTTTAGCTTCTTGTCAGCAGCTTCAGATTTTTTTCCCTACATTTCCAACGTTTGCAAAATGAATTTGGCAGACAACATTAACAAATAAATAACAAATCTACCTGGTATTCACATAGGAGAACAAGCCAACAACGGCTGACATAAAGCATTTTCATCAACAGCATGTGGCTACTGCACCACACATGGTTTAGAATAGACGGCAGCCTTTCCTTGCTTACCGCTAACTAACGTTAGTATGCGATCACAAATGAATGAAGTTATGAGATAGAGGCATATCCCAAATGGACTGAGAACCAAGCGTGGCTAACCGGCAAACGTCAAAATTAACGTTAACGTTACCTGTTCCTTCACAGCTTGTCTCAGTGGAGCCAGCACCTCTTCGATATTACCATCCATCTTTTGTCCTTCAGACAACTGCAACCAAAGACTCTTTAGCTTCTTCTTCTTACGCAAGCAGACCGAGAGAGAGAACGGCCTGGTGAGAAGGGAAATACTATGGGGCTTCGGGGTAGCTTTGGCCCTTGGCACGGAGAGGAGGGTGGTGATCTCAGTGCTGGTCTTCAGCAGTGCTGATGTTGCTCTCCGAAGCATGGGCTGACTGCTTAGCGGCTCCCCGAATGTAAGAGCGGAACCGAATGATGAAATCTCCGAAACTAAGTAAGTATAGTGTCAGTCAGGAATCCGCACTTTCGACAGACACAACAACATTGGTTTGAGAGTGAATGATTGATATCCCGCTATCCATAAGTATGACATCAGCGATTATTAGTGAATTATTTTAGTTATATTTTAGGTTATTATGATATAGTGTTAAAATAAATAAATATGTTTTATGGTATGCTTGGCCTTTCACATGTTCACAGACTACACGCGCATGTATTTTTTCAAAATCACCAAGAGATGGGAGTGTTGCACAACAGCATTTTCTTTGTAAATGTTGTAGGCCCAGGAGTATGTCAGGCCTAATTTTAGGACTTTTTCAATGTGACTTTTTCGACGATGTATTCTAAAAAATGCTTGGTTATTTCTCCACGTCGCTTTTCCACATATTTTTAAAATGTAGGCGTACGTTTTGGACAAAACAATTAAAAAAAAGTGTGAAATTATTTAATAGCTCCACTTCTCTTGTGACACCTCTGTTCTCTCTAGCTCGGCATTCTGGCTGAAGGAGCCAATCTCGACAGTAGACCGAGGGGTAAAAATTACCAAAGATCTAGTAACAGAATTAAACTTTCATACAAATCACGCATGACTCGTCAAAAGATAAGGTAGGTTTTTTGTATTTTTATTTCTATCACAAGATGGCAGCAGAGACAAACAGTTTATTTCCATACAAACACACTATTCCCAGAGAAACAGGTTCTGAGTCGAAGAGCAATGAAAGACAAAAAGTAGACTAATCACAATGATACAATATTTTTATTAGTAATTCTGCATATATGTAGGCTGTGTTACATTAAATGGTTAAACAAACAAACCAAAACTTTAAGAAATTGTTTAAAGTAAACAACAGCTTTGAAACATGATTTTCATTAACTGAATAATATATAAGAAAATGTAGCCTAGGCTATCTCTGAAATGCTCTCTTCATTTGCATTAGGGTAACATACTGCTGTAGCCTTTAGTGTCAAATAGATGTAGGCTACATAGTGTATAGAATGTATTGGAAAGTCAGTGTAAGTGAATAAGCTACCAATCTAAAATAAAATGACCGAGAAGTCACAAAGGCCGGCATTTTTAACTGCTGTGTGTCTTTCGATCTAAACCACAGTGACATTCATTACACTGATTGCAGTCACTGGAGCAATTACAAAATGGCTCTTAAGAAGTCTGCATAATCATTTCGGAGTTACAGCACTTTGGGGGGGCTTTTTTTATCAATGCTTTGTTTTTTGGGAACTCCCTCATTGTGTGAGAGGGGGGAGAGGAAGCTCAAAACCCCTGACAGAAAAGACATCAAAGCGGAAATCCACACATAAGCAACAGAGGTCCTTCTTCTACTCAGTGTTGGCTGTCATACCCACAACAAAGCTGCGACCCCAGGCCACACTCTAAAATTATGATGTGATTATGCAGATCAAACAGCCAGGACATTCGTCTGGGGCTCAGACTTGACAGTGATTTATATGCTGCGAGGAAAAATGCCTGACAGTGATACCACAAACATGTGGCTATAAGAACTGAGGGGAGGCCCATTTGGAAGGTTATGTAACCCCACCCCCACCCCTTCCATGAACAGGTCACGTTTTCTATGTTTATTTTTCATATGTGTATGCACCATGTCAATGTGAGCCTTATTTTTAGAGGACGAGGGGATTGGAAAGGCACCCACAAGCCTGCACCAGGCAAAGTTTCTAAAAATTATTAGTTGACAGTGCTCAAAGATTATGGTGTTCTGTAACATTAAAACTGGTACATAACTATCTGTCAGCAGATTTTTTTTCATTTACCAGCTTGCACTAACATTTGTTATCCATTATTAATGGTGGTCAAAACTCGTATGTTGTTTACCATTTTTAGGTGCATCCAATGTATTTCTGCTTTACAGGAAGATAGCTTGATTTATACATCATTTGTAATAATACACACTTAAAGTATGTTGAATGGGCTTTGCATAGAAAGCAAAGGAAGAAATATAACATCTGAACTCTTCTCTTTCAGAATGGTCTGTTGCATGGTTTTTGTTGTTGTTGTTTTTTGTATGTTAATTACAGAGTTTTATGAATCAGGTCTAGTGATGACTTCAAAAATAATTAAAAGATAGTCAAGTTATATATTTCAAGTTACTGACATGAAAAATTGGGGGACTTTTTTCATTTTTGTTCAGACAGCGGAAGCATGCATTCTGAAATTCCCCCACCACTGCTGGAAATACACAAAATTCTGGACATTTGAAGAAAACCATGTCTTTAAGCTAATATAAAAGCAGGGTTACTTAAGTTCCCTCAGCTCATACTCATTCCTGAACTTTAAAGAGCTGATGTTAACTAATGTGACAGCTAGAAAAAATCCAATAAAGCACAATTCCTCTGAGTTACAAGAACAGCATTTTCCCTCTCTGGCCTCCACAAAGCTGCTCAATAACAACAGATGAGAAACGACCAACTGGATATTTTTCCTCTGCTCTCTTCTGAAATTAAAAAACCTAAAAAGAATCAAGTTTATTCCCAATTTATCATACTAAATTAAAAATCAATTAGAAATAATGTTTATACAAGAGAATACAGTGAATAAAACATATTCACTCTGCCTTGCTGTAGCGAACTGCAGTTTGTGGTAGCCTACTTTTGTTTTTACTATTACCCATATATCCTCCTCAGTTGGAGAGTCTTTACACAGAAATCTGAAACGGTTCCTCAAGTGGGGAAACAACATTGTGAATTGGTCTGGAAACCCAATAGTGTTTCTCCTATGCCTCAATGCAGCTCATCAGGTTGAGTTTAAGTAGGCCTACAGCAGTGACCCACATTGTTACAGTAACATTACCTAAGTCATAGATGCCATATGTGACAAAGACTGATTGGAGTTTGAGTGTATAGCTAGTGGATTAAAGAAGAAATCCAGTGTGAATCCATTCATAGTACTATCTGAGGCCACCCAGCGCTGTTGGTAGAAAAAAGAACAAGAAAATTTGATGAAACATAGACCAAATAGTGAAACGGCAGCTAACACTAACTGAATAGGGCACAGAAACTCATTTTCAGTTTAATTTTCCTGTGCCCTATTCAGTTAAGGTTAGCTGTCAGTTTGCTATTTGGTCTGTGTTATATTAAATTTTCTCATTCTTTTTCCTACTGACAGTGCTCAATGACCTTGATCAACAGGACTTGAATCACACAGATTTCTCCATTAAGTGCCTAGAATGCACACAAAACCTCTCAAATATTTTAGCACCTTACTGGCACTGCTAGAATAAAGCTATAAAAACGTCAAGATGTAAAGCTTTGTCTTTTCATTTCTGGTCTCCTACTCCACCCAGGACTGCACAGTAGATAGATGACTACTGAGAATAACACTATCCGCCCTGTTTATGACGATATGTCATCCAGATTAATTTGGAGATGGTACTACGACGTATGATAAAATGGATACCTCAAAAAGTTATATTATAGCCTACATTTATGCAATACATACATACATTTGGATCAAGGTGCTGTTGCAGCAGACTTTACATTCAAGCTAAGCCAAAACACTATACTAACCGTGATTTGATAAATTAGTCACGATATTATTAAGGCATTTGCATGCTTTTAAATATGGTCTTAGACTGCTATCAGAGCCATAATTTACAATGTGTAGGCGAAGCCTATAAAAATTAACCCTTTGCTCAAAACATGGTACAAAAATAAATTAAAGCAATCTCAGTTTCACCCTATAGGCCTACAACATTATTTAGGCTATAGAAATTGTATTTTTCCCCCAAATATTTTATATCTGAAACACCACTAGAATGTCCGTTCGTGCAATTTGCTGCTTACAGTAACATTAACTGTATTGGCTACCTTGGAGCCCTTACAAAACGCATCGTATCAGCTACCACATTACCATCCGTTTTCTTACAGGGACAGTGAGCGCTAGCGGTACACAGCAGCAGTCCATTTCGCGCAGGGTAGGCGGCTGCTGTAGTTGACGATTCCTAACCGATGCCTTGTAGCTCTTTCTGAAGCGGGCTACCCTACTTTGGAGTGGATCAGAAATACTGGACGCGTGCATTTCTGTCAGGAAAACAGGCAACAGCGGCTACCCGATATTCGACAAGACGCTAAAAATCGAAAAGAAAGATTACATTATTGAGTGCGCCTTGACCTAGCATTGATGCATCGACCGAGAGGCGGAGGCTATGCACCCACAAGAGACCAGAAACTGATGCAGGATTGAGTCTTTGTTTTTTACCTTATTAAGCGTGTTTTACATTTTAAATATTATTTAAAACTTCGGGGAAATGACGTTAAGTCCAATCAAGTAGCGCGCACGATACATGCGGATTTCTTTGTTTTGGCATTACTGTGATGTGGATTTTGATGCGGACAGATACCCACTCGCTATATGGTTGTGTTTCGTATTCGGAGTCTTGGCTAGCTCGCTAGCAAGCAAGCCAGCAGCATACGTATATTAAAGTGAATACAGGAGGAATAACATCCCGTTTCCATGGACAACACGTCCATCATAACCCAGGTTGCAAATCCAAAGGAGGAGGAAATAATTTCAAGTCAAGAGAAAGGTAAAAATATGTATTTTTACAGTAAACCAGTCTATTTCGCATGATTGACTTGGATCCAGTTACTGACAGTGCAGACGAATACACTGCTTCATATAAAAAAAATACTCGCGGTATTTTACAACCGCTACCTATAGATAATCGTATTTTAATTTGGGTTCTGAAATGTTCTTCAAGCAAAGTTTCTTGAATTAACCTTATTAAAGGTAATGATACGCCTCAATCGTGAATTTTTCCTCTTACTCCGTATATCTTAAACTTAGATTTTAGATTCATGGTAAATGTTTGTCAATTTTACCACATTAGATGATATTCCTAAATCTTCATCCAGTGACTTATGTGGACAGGAATCAATATTCAACCCGATGAAGAACTCAGTGGAACAGTTAGTAAGGTGTATTGGACTCCCCCTTAGCTGTCAGTCTGAGCACACGCTGCATGTAAACAAAGAAGTATTCAGCTCAAACTGGTTCACCTAGCTTTCAGATTTTCACCTTGAAATGCATGTAGTTAAAGGAGTAATATTCACACAGTTGTTATGGAGTGTGTGTTTGGCATTTTCGGTATTTCGTTCTCAGTTCAAACTGCTGTTTTTCATGTAGGGGCGGTTTTCCCGCTGTCAACTTGACATCCATGTTGTCGTTGCACTAATGTTCTTGTGGAAAACGCTGGAATTATTGCTTTCAGTCCGTAGGAGCGCGCGGGGGTGGTAGTCTCCCCGTGCGCACACCGTGTGTTTTATAAGTGTATTCGCAGATGAAACGGTTTACTGGTTCGAAGGCGTGTTTACGGTTTGAATATAATATCTATGTACACATACTGCAGCTGCTGATTAAGGAGGTTGGTTCATCATATTTATTATTTTATTTTGTTGATTGTTGATGTTGATGATGCGTTTGTGCATGGGTTTCAAACTGCTTAGCATGTCACTCAAAATTCGATGAATCATCAAAAACAGTTATTTTCTTTACAGTTAGTAGTCATGCTTCTTACTGTCGCATAGAACATACATCCTCCTTTCCTTCCTAAAATGATGTATCAGTTCAAACCAAATAATAATTGTCAATGCATTGTTTACTGGTAAATATCTCACATGTTTTATATCAAATTCATGACTCCTGACAGTCCAAGGTTAAGTATGAAGGCCTATGTGTGGCTTCAAGGTTTATGTTCTTGGACATTGGATTTTGGACATCACTCTCATGGCGAGCAACATTAAGAGGACATTTTACATTTGTGCCTTTTCCAGTTATATTTTACATTTTTGCAAAAAAAAAAAAAAAAAAAAAAACCTGTATGCTCATTATGCATTGGTGATTGGAAACAGATGCTGAAGCCCTGTCTGTGAGTATTGGAGGGATGCACTGGCTGGCCAGTGGAAAGGCCAACAGAAATGGCATGAATCTGGGGTGTGGCAGATGACCTTTCCTGACCTTTAGGGAGCCAGAGGGCTGTGACTGCTGCCTGGTCGGGCCATGGTCATGCCTCCCATCCCCCTGCCCGACCCACACACTCCCATCACCAGGAATAAGCCTGAAAAGGTCATATGACAAATACCTCAAACAGTGTTTGCAATCACAGCGCACACTGAGTGCTCACTTTCAATAATTAATTACTGTGAAAATTAGGTACCCGATTCAGGGTCTCTGCTTCCCAGGTTTGGAATTAGTTCGTTGTCAGCTTTTGCAATTTCACACAACACTCCCCAGCAGAGAGGCAGATGGTAGGCTCACACTGTAACGCCAGTGGATGGATTCCAGCTCACCTTCTCATCACATTTCCCTGTCCCTGCACTCTGTAGTTTATTAGCTGGTTACATTTCATGATTACACGGTAAGTCAAGACCACTCTGTCAATTACTTAAACTAATATCTGTCTAACTCTCTCACCAACTTGCACAATGTTTCCCATTTTCTCTGTATGCACACACAGAGTGAGAATGGCAAGACTTGAATTAATTGCAGTGGAAGGTAGACCCTCTGGTTGTATTTAACAGTGCTGTTTAGATAATTAATCCCTCACAATGAGTTTAATGAGCTGTCTGGCGGAAAAGAATACAAACATTACCTGACTCCTTTGAAGGTTCAGGTGGATGATACTGCCCAGACAACAACAACAGCACTAGGTTCCTCTGAATCTAGAGTGTTGTTGACAGTTTTGGTTATCCAATATGTAGGATTCCACTGTGCTCAGTCGAATTCTCTCTGTACTCAGGAAAATTAAGCTCAAGAATTGTGGCAAAAAGAAAAAAGAAGAAGGTTTAATTTTATATTAATTTTTTATACTTCTTATGCTTGTTTATGAATTGGGAGTTAGGCTAATCTACGTAAGTAAATTGAATTTCTACTTCTTAATTTCTATTTTAGCACATCTTGGGTGTTGAGTGGGTCTTTTTCATTAATGTCTGCATTTCTTGCACATTCAAGCCTGATATTATCTTTATTAAATTGTCAAAATCCAATATCGTCAGCCACACTATGTGTCATTGGGAAGGACGTGGCCCAAATGTAGTACTTCTATCCTATAATGCGTATGCATTCACATTGCAGAGTTCAATCTGGGAAAGTAGCTGAGCCGACACGGAGATATCTCCTGCTGTGAGTTTGGCTACTACAGGGGTTGTTATTTTACAGGAGAGCATTACTGATATGGTTAAGGGGTTGTGAGATGCTGAGTTTAGTGATGATTCTCCCCCTCCCTATTTGTGGACACTCTTCCTGGGAGTTTGCCTATGAATGAGGAAAACAGATGATGACGAGAATACCTAAACAGTAGGCAAAGCACCCATAGGAGCTCAGTCCAAAGATCACTGAATACTGACCAAGACTGAGCAACATAATACGTTACAATGGGAACAAACATGAATAGTTCTAGTCTGCATAAGTGGGAGTGTCGCATAACGTCACAATATAAACTTTTCAGTGATCTGTATCAGTGTATGAGGGCTCAACTCTGGTCTGCATAAAGGGGAATTTTCCCCCCTCCCCCTTGCGAAAATAGAAGACAAAACCTAACAAATGTTTTGTGCGTCTCGCTTCGCTCTTACCCTCTGCTCAGTCCCACTCTGGTCCAGTCATTTATGGCCAGTGGCCTTGTACCTCACTGGCCCTTGGATGTGAGCCACAGTCACTGAATATTTCAGAGCTGGACGAGGCTATTTTCAGAGAGCCTATCAGCTTTCCTTGTAAGCAAAGAAGCGACTAATCAACGCTGGTTGTGTTTTTAGCCTCTGTGCTTAAGTTCTGGTGCTTATGGATTTTTATCTTCATGCATTATGGATGCTGTGTAATGAGGTTAACATCAGAATCACATCGCAGGAGTGGGTGGCTCAGGTGATGAAGCACGTCTACAGAACAAACCACGGAGCTGAGCTCTAGTGTGGCGGGTCACAGATGGAATTATTTTGCTCTGCAGCGCATACAAACAAGCAGTGTTTGGAATGAATGCTGTTTGTCTTACACATGATGTGCCCAAATGTTGTATATTAAATGATGCTGGGAGTGTCAAACAAGTTTCCTCCTTCATCTAGAGCTTGTACTAACTGTTGGTGTAGACCACAAACGAATGTGCTTTAGTAGCCTGTTTTTCACACATACTGATCTGCTTCGCATCTCAGTCTGGCCAGTAAGCCTATCTCTACATCTTCCCATTTCCCTGAAATAGGGAATCAATCAAAAACTTGGAGTTGAGCTTAACGATGGAGGCGAGCGTAACAAATGTTTTGCTTCCAATTATGATGCATCCTACTCTCTTTTCTCTGCAATCATTGGTTTGATTGGTTGTAGGCATATCCAGTGCCTGTTAATCCCGGGCCCATGGAAGTTGGCCAGACTGAGATGCATAGCAGATCAGTATGTGCGAGAACCAGACTAGTGCTTTAGGTTATTTTCCCTGAATAATAATAATAATTAGAAAATAATAATAATTCTATGTCTGAGAGAAATCCACCTAACAACGCATAACATTGGTGAAGATGGGTCTCAGTTCAATTTAAGCCATACAGGCCTTGCCTTAACCACTGACTCATTCTCTTTGCTTATTCATTCACGCAGAGTACTTTAACAATTGTAAATGAAATTCATGGTTCAGCCAAATGCTCCCAGGGATACAGGGGTCAACTGGCAGAATTTCATTGCTAAATTCATAAGTCAACACATTGTGAATTGTGTCTGTGCGTGCAGAGCCCCCACAGTCATTGCAATGAACCAATAAGTGCCACTCGTACAGGGGAGAAATTGAAAATGAAAACCTTTCCGACAGCCCTTTCATCCCTTGGCATTCTGGAAATAGCCCTGTTCTGTTGGAGCATAACTACATCAAAAAGGCCTGCTCTCTCTCCATCTCAACCAGAGGAAAATGGGCTGAAGAAAAAGGGGTGGGTGGACATGGAAAATGACCCTTTTGTACACATAGACACACACACACACACACAAATATGCTTACACATTGATACACACACTGACACACACACACACACACACACACATAGACCCCTGCAGTCTCAAGCTCTTCATCTTTCACTGATGTTTGCAGTCCAATTTGAAGGCATCTCAGTTTCATGCTCTGATGCAATGAAATGTAATCAAAGTCTGGGCAGAGGCTACGATGGCACATGGTGGAGCTCTGGGCCTGACCCACCACTAGTGTCGCGTTACAGACAAGAACCGCTTTGCTCTAATAACTTTAAAGTCAGCCAGGTATCAGTGGATGAGCAGTTTACCTTAATCTGATTAGAGCGCGTCCGAGCATGACTGTTATCCCTGCTCAATGTGTGTTGACAGCCAATTAGATCCCGGTCGGAGGAGTCATCCTCCTTTCGCTCCAGACTCCCCTCCCAGTTGAGAAATTGGCTCTATCTTTTGTCTGTGATCGCATTAGACATTTCATTGTTTGGAACTTCAAGCATGTCTTCCAATGATGTCGGACATTGCCCAGCTAAAACCAAAATGGAATTTCAAAAAGGCGGCTGAATTGTCTTGTCCGAAAGGCTTAATTTCATTTGAAACCTGACCTTTTTTTTATCACTGTCATTTTATTCTGGTTAATGTGTGGGATTCGGGTCAGCTTAAAAATACTACTTGTCTTCCATCACCTTGTCCCCTCTCTCTTTCCCTCTCTCTCTCTCTCTCTCCCCTCCTTTGGTGAGACTTTTACTGATCAGAAGAGGTGATTGATGTATCTCAGTGGGCTGGGGATGATGATGGGAACCATTCATCTTCATCCATTGGCTCGGTTACATCTAGGGGTAGGAATTGATACCAATATCAGTTCCATTGTCGATTCTGCTTATTAGTCCAATTCTTTATCAAATCTCTTATTAATTCCTTACTGTTTTGGTAAGGTATTATACAAAGGTTGATAGTATTACTACAGTATACTAATATATAGTACATAGGCCAATAATATAGCTTATACCACTATAGGTGCCAATAGCAGCTTATTAGAATCAGGGAAACCATGTGCAGTCATTTCTGTTTGATCATGAACGGTCTGAAAAACATGTCGGCATTGACATGACTTGCCATTGACAGGAATTGATTGGATTAATTAATGGATTGAAGCATTTGATTCTCAATTCTACTTGATTCCCGGTTCTCGATTCCCACCCCTAGTTACATCTGCATCCGTCTTTGAGTCACCAATGAAATTGAGCTGTTCCTCGCCAACAGGGGCCCTCACTGTCTGCCTCTCCGAAAGAGCTCAATGTTTTTGACACAGCTTGCAAAAAAAAGAGCTCAAAAATAGGCAAAGCCACATACCATAGGTTTGCAATTATGCATTCCGGGTTGTGTGCAGAGACCAACAAACGTTACGTAAGTGAACCTCAAGCGGTCTGGCAGGATTACATTAGGTGTTTTTCCCATGGACTTCATATCCTCAGTCTTCTTTTGCAGGAAGAAACTGGCTCTGGCTCTGGGGCAGAAACTACTCTGTGTAGACCTGCAGCATCTGTGACATGCACTAAGTCCCCCAGATGACAACAACACCAGAGACAGTAAATATGGCTTCTCCAGAGATTCAAGCCTTCATGCTCACTCACTTTCTACTCAATTGCGCACCATACAGTGAATAACCACTGTGTATGGGTCTACCCAAGACAGAGAGGCCGCTGCCACTTGCCTTGCTGACTTCACTTTTCTCACCATAGCAGGCATGAAAGTGCCAACTGTGAACTTTTTGTATGAATTTTAAACATATAAGCATGAAAGATACATCTATGTTAGGATTTTACATAATTTCACTATTTGATTTGGATGTTTCAATGACATGCTACCACCAAAAGCTGTCTTATCTGTGACTATTCATTCATAGTGTACTTTTTTAGTCTACTTTTGTGACTTAGTAGATGTGTTATTCGTTGTGTGTTACACAGTACAGAGTGGAAGTCCAATTCTCTATAGTGGACTTTTGAGTGAATGAGTGGACGTGTTATTTTCTGAACACTGGGAGTATCCCAGCTAATTACTGTTAAAACAGGCCTAACCACATCCTGTAAAACATGCTGAAAACACTGTTGAATGGCAGTTTCCATAAATCAATTTGACAAATATGGCTCAGTCTGAAGAGACAGATTCTGCTCGTAATCCTGATCGCTCCCCAGGGTTGAATAACAGGGCTAAACAATCCCTCCACCAGAGCAGCCGTTCCTCTGCTGGTGCCCGTAGACCTTCATCCGGGTTTCCTCCCGGAAGAGCTGGGATCCTCTTTGCGTCCTGTCCTGAGGCCAGCTGACGCTTTTGGGAAACCAGGAGAGCATGTGTGGGTGTGTGTATGAGAAACTCTATAAGAGAAAAAGAGTGATGTTTGCCCCATTTTGCACTTCCTATCATACACACACACACACATACATACACAGACACACACACATAGAAACACATACTGTACGTGCACACTCAAATACAAACATACACACACACAAACACAGTCACTCACCATCAGCTCCCTTTAGCTAAACAGACCAGGCTCAGCTCTCCCCATCTGGAGAGCCTTGTGGTCTGAGCTTTGTGGTGTCTTGTTTTAGTAGTGATTGGTGGCCTTCCCGACCCACTTGTTTCCCTGCTGTCTGTGTGTGCACATACACACACAAACACACATGGGCACACACATCCAAACACACACACAGACACACAGTACAGAAAGTAATTTACGTCTTGCTGGGAGAAGAGCATGAGCCAGAGAAGCTCATTAGGGAATTTAATTATAGTTGGGGTTTTTTTTTTGTTTTGTTTTTTTTTTTCAATTTCTGTCTTTTTTCTCCATTTTTATTTTCTTGTGATAAATTGTGGTCGTACTGAAACACAATCAGCAACACAACTGTTAGCCCACTGGGATGCTATGGCCTCGGACAGAGACGGAGTCAAGTCTGCTGCTGCCCCCGCTGTTGCTCTTGTTTCTGGATATAGTGCAGTAAGGGGGGACAGACGGAGAGCACCTCAGGGGCTGCTGGTGTCAGTCGAAAGCCCTACTGCTTCAATTGCCATGACACACACACACACACACACACACACACACGCACACACTGAGAGAGGCGGACATCAAGAGAGAGAGTGCATATTAATAAATAAATAGTACTTACTTACTTTCTTACTTACTTACTAAGTACCTACTTACTGCTAAAGTAGATATGTATTGACATGGGGTTCATGCACAATGCAGTTCACAGGAAACTAAAAAGCATAGGCCAGTGAAAGCTCTATGTGGATAGACAGACTGACCAACACACAATTTGAGACTTTGAGATTTTTGTAGATTCATGCAGTAGACAGTGGTTTGACAATTTGATTTGTTATCAAGCATACCCTGTGGATACTGATAGTGTGTATGTGCCTGCTACAGTGTTAGTGCCTAACTACTACAGTGTGTGTATGTATGTGTGTTTTGGATGAAGGGGTGAACCTCATTTGGCATGCCCACTCTAACCTTGCTTGGCCACGTAGTGGGCTCAAGCACATACCAGCTGGCAGGCTGGCTTCAGCTATTCCCCTGTGCCACTGTCAGTGTGTGTGTGTGTGTGTCCTCGCGCAATGCATTTGAGAGTGAGTGAGTGGGTGTTTGAGAGGGATGGCAATAGCATGTGTTTGTTATGTCCTGTGTGTGTGCGTGTGTGTGTGTGAGAGAGAGAGAGAGAAAGCAGTAAGTGTGTGCCCTTGTACGTGCAAAAGTAAGAGTGCATGAGCTTCACTTGCTTTATCTGAATGTGCGTGTGTGACTATCTGTGTGTTACTGTGTGTGAATGCTATTGAGTACACAAAATGTCTGTGTGTGTACTCATGGGGTGTGTGTGTGTATGTGTGTGTCTTTGTGCATTATTAGAGAACAGCGCCTCAGGCACTGTTTAGCTATTCAGTGGCCTGACACCATTGCCTTGAAAACATTTCTCTTGCACTTGAACTCACGTCAGTGCGAGCGTGCATGTGTGTGTGTGCGTGTGTATGTGTATCAGTGTGTGTACGCGCGTACATGTCCGTGCTCTCTGAGCCAGCCTGAGCTCAATGTGAAATTATTCCTTGAGCCTTTTGCAGTTGATTTTGGATTGAAATGTTTCTTTACTCCTTCCTTCCTTCCAGCCCTGGCTCTGACAGGGCCATTAGCGGCCATAATAACGAGGCCTCTTAATTAGCGATTCAAAGTAAACACATTTAAAGTCATTTCGACCCCTCCTGCACACACACCCCCCATCAGATCGCCATCCATGGTGTCCTAATTTGTTTAATGTGGCAGCCTCTACCTTTTTGCTGCCCTAGTCTGTGGTATAATGGTGTAATAACTTGTTTTGTGTGGTATTCCTTTGCTTGAAGTGTTTTTTTTTTACTGATGGTGTAATGCTAAGTTGTGATGAATTATTTCATAATTGTGTGTTAATGGAGTGTAGTGTCGAAGAAAAACAGATAACAAGTGTTTTAAAAATTCCACTGTGCCTGAAGTGCTTACGACTCAAAAGAGCCTCGCACTTCAAAGCAGCACTAAATCATCAAGATTAAATGTCTGCTAAGTTCTTTCGCGTTCTCTCTAGGGTTTTGCTCTCCTACTTCAGTCAGGTCAGCCCTCTTAAGATTTATGGTTTTCCAACAGTTCATATGGCTAAACATGTCTTGAAGGTGCTTGTAGATCATACATCATCTTCACCCTCTTAAATCACTGGGTGGATCATCAGCAGCAACTTACCAGTTTATTGGAAGGATGATACAGAATTGGCAATGGGCCTGTAAATTAAGTATAGTTTGCCATGCATTCTTTATAAAAAAACTAGGCAACAGCAAAGCTGGTTTGAGAGGGTAGAGAGATTGCAGTTGAAGTTGCCTGATCCTCCATGCCTTTCCTCATGAAGCAAGAGCAGCTTGTTAAAGGTTTGTTTTCCTTATGTAATATAACAGCTTTGATGTGATTTTGATGGCAGACTAACATATAATAATTGCACCTGTACCCGAACCCTCTTACTAAAAACTAGCCTAGCAACTAGTCGCCGTCCTGACACACTGTCACACAGTGTCCTTTGCATAAAATCGTGTTTATCATAATTTTCTGGTTATTAACCAAGGTTAATACTAGGCTGTTCATGGAAAAGCATTTCTTGTGTTCATTTCAGTTTCTTATGAAGTCATGATCTGACTCTTAATGGAGGTTAATGCACAGGTGCAGCCAGTAAACGCAGTCAGTAAATTTTTTTTCATCAGTCCTTTAGCTTGTGATCAAATTTACACGAATGGCAGGAATTTATGTGGTTGGGTGGATGGAGATTGGGTAGGATGATGACTCTAGTGTAGTTGAAAAGATGGTGTCCCCTGCGGCCATTGTCACAACCTTCTCCAGCCGCCCACTCTCACCCCACCCCCCACCGCCCCGATCATCCAAGGACTCCATTAATTGGCAGTAGCGAAGATGGATCGAACGGCCACACGTCCCTGACTGTTGCACGCTCTAATAGGTTTATGTCTGTGTGTGTGTCGTGATCGGCCACTGCACAAGCAACGGGTGCTGAAATCGCAGTGAAATGTGTTTGTTTTTCTGTTTGACTGAGGTGGGAAGGGGAGAGCAAGATAAAGGGGCAGAAAGACTTGATCATATTTTCTGTCTTTGGTTTTGAATGTTTAAAAGAGACTGAGAAAAGAGCAGGACATGAATGAAGGAGAAAAACTCGTGAAATGTTTTACTGCTTATGTGCTCTGTGACAGCAGAGAGAATAAAAGCCTAGAAGTGTACCATGAAGGAAAAAAACAAAGGGAAAGGAAAAAACAAAAGAGTGAGTGATAGAGAGAGAAGAAAGAAGAGAGAGCATAGAATAGAGAAGAAGAGAGTGGATGATGTTCTCTTGTGTGATGGTAGCCCAGAGGACGATGCTTCAGTCCTCGTGATCCAGGGTGAAGCTCGTTTAATGCTGAGAAAGTCTCTGGGGAGGTAGACTAAGTGGGACATAAGCCTTGAGTGTTCCTGCGTGAGAGAGAGAGAGAGAGGGAAGAGAGAGAGAGTGGCGAGATGGATATGTTAAGATGGCTTGTATGTGGAGGCAGGGACATCAAGGACGTGTGCCTGTTTGTATGTATGTGTGTGTGTGGGAGCGTGTGTGTGTTTCTTTGGTGAGCATACATTTGTTTGTGTTTCTGTGTACTGTATATATGTGTGTGTTTGTATGCTTGTAGGGGTGGGGTGTATGTGTGTATGTTTCTGTGTGGGGTGTATGTGTGTATGTTTCATATGTTTGTGCCTATGCCTGTGTGTCTGGGTGCTTTGCCTTTGACAGAACATAATAGAACATCAGTATCTGGGATCAGGGCTTGCTCTCCCTTGTCTGCAGGGCTGCAGTGCTACTGATTTTAGACTTAAGGCTCTGTCTCTGATCTCTCACCCTCCTGCTGCACACACACACACACACACACACACACACGCTGTTCCTGAATGAATATTTGACAGACAGAAAAGTCCATTCACCTAAAGCAATGCTATGTAGCTTTTTCGCCACTATTTGTGACATCCTTTTTAACAGACAGTTTGTTTTGCTGTCGTCTTCAAATTCATTTGAATGCCATGTGAAGGATGGATAAACATAAGTGTTATTCCCACCAGCCATCCAGGAAATGGAAAAGTGTAAAGTGGCCACCAAAAAAATAATAAAGACATTACTGACTGTATTGCCATCAAACACCAATTAACATCTTCTAGCTGTGCCAGTAAGGCTCTGGAAAATATTTGGAAGGTTTTGTGGGCCTTTCAGGTAGCTAGTCTGCTAGTTTTACATCAAAAACTCCATCGTGTTGCTTTAAATGAGATAAAATGCTTAAAGTGAAATAGGGCGAGCAGATCACAGCCATTTACAGTTGTAGTGGAATATGACCGTGAAAGCATTTGGGCCTCTTCCATGGCAACTACCCCAACAAGTGGTAAATATTATGTTGGACTGATTCTCCCATGGAAAGAGTGCACCATGTAGTTATGCTATTGCTGTGAAAATGAAATTCATATATTCAGTGTCGTGTGGATGGAACTTAACTGATCATAGCTGTACTCATAGCTTGAAGTTGAGTCAACGGCAAATGAGAGAGCAGGGTCTATTTAATTTGCGCTAGTGCAGAATTATTAGTGGGCCTATTATGTTTAAATGGATAAATTATACTAGCCTAAATGTAAAGCCGGTCACAATAGAAATGAGCATTAACATTCAATTGCATTTGTGTATTGAACGTTGAATTTGTGTGTGTAGAGTTGCTAACCAGAGCCAGCATATGCTTGCTTAAAAGTGCACACAGCATGCTCAGCAGAATGTCCTGGGTTTTAGGTAGGTTCGAGCTCACAGAATCGTCTCAATCTTGTACACCTCCACATCGAAAGGCTGCAGGGGTTGACAACCCCTTGAGAATCGCCAGTGGGATATGTTTTGTAAACCACCATGATGATGCTGTGTCTGAGACACTCTGCAAGCACTTCATCCATCATGGAGCACATAGGGCAGTCAACGCATAACATGGATTCCCTACGGCACGCGCCCTTCAAGAAAACACAATATTTTATCCGACTCTTGTGGTCCTTGAATATGCAGCGGCTTGTTGTGAATGTCCACAACTCGCCATTCTGTCCGCATTCTCCCGAAAACAGTTTTGGACAACTATTATAGCATTACAGATTTTTTGTAGTGCTATTTACAGCATAACAGTTACTCTGCTGGTGTCACAACAGCCCTGTACTCCTCTGCCCTACGGACTCTGAAACAACTCATACCCTTGAATGTTTGTATGCAAACAGGAGACTTGTACATACACATTTTTTCTCCAAGAGATCTACAGAATGAATTAATAATGTGCATGAATTTATTTATTTTTCTCACAGTCTTGAGCAGGTGCTTGCTTACTTGTGTTGAGTTTGGACTCCAATGTTCCTGGTGCAAAAAGAGTGTTTCTGATAAGAAACGACTGTATGGGAGGATTTTAGCATGACATTGAAGTGACGCCAGGAGATCTCACCTTGCCTGGGTCTCTGAGTATCCTCACTACTGTGTGTGAATATCAGTAAATAACCAAATAAATAAACTAAACAGACAAACAAAAACCCTGAGGCAAACCTGCACCATCTGTTCATAAAGACAGTCTGGCAAGGCTTCACTTTCTCTGTCAGTTGCATAACAGCAAATTGAATACCTCAGATCCTCGTTCGCATTCCTTGTCTGCCTTACCTGTTTTAACACACACTGATGTGTGCACACATACACACACACACACAGAGAGAGAGAGAGAGAGTGTATCAAGTGAAATACTCATCTGTTTTCCTTCTGTATCCACTTACCTTCCCTAGAGGCTTAAACAGATGCCTTCTTGAGGGAAAAAAAACAGTATCAACTAGTGTACCAAAAAAAACTGTCAATTTGAGAGGCCACACCAGTTAGCAAACAAGGCTCTGTGAAAATGCAGACATGAGGTCCCTTTCCTGGTCACCATTTTTTGAGTAACATGAGATTGGCCTGGTGAGAGGATGGTGAATTGAATATCAGTTATGTAAGACCGCCACCAGAAGCAAGCATGAATAATGTAAGCATACATAATAGGATCTGTTGGAGCCTCTGTAAAAGCTGATTATATTGCGCAAAAAAACATTTACTGCAACCCCATGTGCCATGCTGCAATATGCTGTAGGTATTAGTTTATGACTGTCAAGTTGAGGCCTATCTGGTGATGTCACGAGACAACACTGAAATTGCCCCAGACTGGTTAAAACAAGTTCTGTGCCCCATCTGATAGACACATCAGGTTTAGTAGGGTCTTCCAAGCTTTCGTTGTCTTTCCCTGAACTGTGCTAAATACATTGCTCTCATAAATAACTAAACATTGAAACTAAATTCCAACAAGGAGAGAGAGAGAGAGAGAGAATCTGCCTCAGAGTCTGGGGTTTATCCTGAACATGTTGGAGTGAGTGGTAAAGTGCCAGTATACAGCGGAGAATGATTTTTCCCCCTTTCTGTCTTTTTCGCTTCGCTACCCAGCAAGGCTGAGTTTCCTCACCTGGCTTCTAGAATGCTAGAAGAGTGGGGCATCGCATTCCAGTTCCAGTTAGTGGTAGAGGCACGGCTCTGTTAGGATCATCACCATGACAATGTGACTTGCTAGTCAAAGTAAAGCAGATTGGAAGAATGCAGAACGAATGGTAGGCTTGAAGTGTTGAAACTTAAAGTGTTGAAACTTATTCTGTGCCCCTATCTGCTATGGCTTGACAGTTTAATTGAGGAAGTTTTTTCAGGTAGTCCGGGAGATAATGAAATGGATCTTTTGATTATCCAGGTAATAACGCACTTTAATATCAGATGATTGTCAAACCTTAGATTTCATGAAACTGGCTGTGCACGTTTCATGTTTCATGCAAGTTTAGATCTTCCTGGATAGTAGGGAAGGTTCATTGGGGAGGCCTAGGTGAATGTCACCCCACACACTGACCTCACTCTGAGTCAGCCATTGGTCAGTGTGCACAGATGTCTGAGAACATTACGCGGATATTCAGAAAATCTGACGGAAAGCTCCTTTCAAATCTCCTGCATTGTACGCCTACTAATCAACCGGACCAATGACCTCATGCTTTGGCCCTGCACTCTGATGGCACTGTGAGCCAATAACTGCGCCCAAGCCCAGAGTGAAACAGAAGCAGGGTGACTGCATCAAATGTTTCATAAACGCACCGCACTGGACAAGACTTCAGTTTTTAGCACTCTGAATCATTTGGAAATAACACTCTTTGTATTTTGGAAGTAATAATATGACAGAATCACATCACCAATGTCAAAGGTCGTTCATCAACTGTCTCTGCTAGTGTTTTTTTGCTCAAGTGTCCTATTTTAGGCCAAGTGGAGAAATAGTTGGGCTAACATGGGGTGAAGGTCACAGACGTGGGCTTGACCCACTGTGTGTCACCCGTCGCACTGGCCCGCGCTAAAAGCTTTCAGAGCGCTATGGAAGGCTGGTGGTGTTATCTGCTGAATAATTTAAACACGCATTCACTGTCAGCATTTGGTATTTAGTATGGCCAGTCAACTGTGCTGTGGTGTACTTTCCCCCTCCCTCCCTCTCTCTCTCCCTCTCTCCCTCCCTCTCTCTCTTGCTCTATCACCCTCTCACTCCCCTACTTTCTCACTTTGTGTTTCCTATGTCCTCGTTCTCATCACAGTACAAAATAAATTATTATCCGCTTTTATTAGCGCCAATTCATCTGCATGACTTTTCTCTCTCTCACTCTCTCTGTTTCATTATCACTTTGTCAGTTAAGCCACATTCATCTCAATGAACAGGTTCATAATCATCAACAGAACTGTGATGATTATTATATATATATATATATATATACACGCATGTTTAATATTACATTATTTTACTTTATTACATTTCTAACGAAACTGTTATTGGGTGATATATTATCACTGCGACTAAGGCTGTCCATAATATGGGTTTGCACTCTCAGACCCACAGTTTTAACCAAGCTGTTCTCAACTGACTTTTCTAATTGGACTACAAGTTGACAGATTTCCCTCAGCTGGCCACTGGTAACCACTTAGGAAGTAAACTGTTTCTATAAGGTAGCTAAAGTAAAATGTAAATAATTGTAAAGAGATACTGTATGTCAAACTTCCTTGTTAGACACAGATTGAGAATCAGAGTGGCAAACTCTGATTCTGACTAATTATGAAGTATTATGTAAAGTAGCCTATTCTACAGAAGGGTGTGGTGTTGCACCACTGTGAGACGATATTATTTTGTTGAGCTGACATGTTTGTACCAGTAGATTTGTAAAGGAAAAATACAGATTGAATTTTCAGTGTTTTCTTTGTTGATGTCTTTGTCAGAAAGTCCACTTAAGAGAAGCAGAATCTAAACAAAATTTTAACGAGCTTTAGTGACATGACTAGTGAAATATTGTGACAGAGTGGTTGTCCAAATATAAAGCCTGTCCATCTGCATGTCTGTCTGTCTGTCTGCCTGCCTGCCTGCCTGTTTGTCTGTCTGTCTGTCTGTCTGCAGGCCTCCCTGCTCACTTGCTTTCATTCTCTCACTTCTAGTGGGCATAATTTTTCTTGTCTTGTGGTAGGTCAGCGGGTCACTATCTCTTCCTGTCAGGAATGTGGGGAATTTCCTGTGTTTCCGCACACTGCTTCCGGGCCCCCGGTGAGGGGCCGCTAAGGGGCCTTGTTGGTCCATGTGACAGGCGGGCTCTGAGGCTCAGCATCACGTTGCCGCTTCCCTGCTCGCCACGCTCTCTCTTCCCCACCACCGTTGTCCACTGGGCGTGTGCAAACAATATTGTTCTTCTCCATTTTCTTCTCTTTCTGCCCATGTTTGTCTCCCTTTTCTTTTTTCTCCTCTCTTTCTCTCTCTCTCTCTCTCTCATTTTCTCCACTCTCTCTCTTGCTCTTATGCTTTCTTTTTGTCTTTCTTTCTTCTGTTCTCCTCTCTTTCTCTCTTTCTTTATCTCACTTTCTCTCTGTCTCTTTCTCTCCCGGGTCTTGGAATCCTGCGTGCCTCGTGCAGAGCTTGAACAAGGCTTGTGACGCTGTTCATTAAGTCCGTCTGTATCGAATTTACCTGTGTTTGGACCCGCCAGGCTCCAGGGAGGCCGTGGAGAAAGACAAGCTGCAGGCCCTTGCCACTGTAAACAAACACAGCTTGTTGTGGGTTCTCACTGTTTGTCAGTTGGCCGCCTTAAACTGCCAGAGAAGGTACCATTTAAATTGTCAATTCTAAGCTGTAATGCGTGTTTTTTTTTAGTTGTTTTGTTTCTTGGCTTTTCTTTTTGTTGACCATACAAGGAGGACACTGTCAGAGCACCGTACCCAGCTGCCTGTTCAGGTGTGTTTTGCCTGATTCTTTTTTGAGCACAGCAACAGGCTTGAGATATGTTTTGTGTGAGGTTTGGAAGCTGCTTTTGCATGCTGGCCCCTGTGCATAATGGAAACGTTGCACTTTAATGTCCACCAGTGGCCCATGTAATCCCAGCGAGCTAAACTAGACAACAGTGCCATGGACAAAGAGGCAGCCAGCCACATTCCAGGATTCAGAGAATATGTTTTTAAATGTGTGTGTGTGTGTGTTAGTGTGTGTGTGTGCGTGTGTGTGCGTGTTTGTGGGTGGGTAGGTGGGTGTGTTTTTGTCTGGCAGCGCAGAGCACTCTGCTGCTATGTTGTTTGTGTCAGAAAGAGAGAGGGAAAGAGAGGGAGAATAGTGAAGGGAGAGAGAGGGAGGGAAGGAGAGGGGGATAGAGAGAAGGAGAGGGAGAAAAGTGTTTGCGCTCGACAGGGTGGAGCTGCCGAGGGGAAAGGAGGGGTCTAAACACAGCTTGAACATAGGCTGATCCTCACACTCCTCCCCAACACACACACACACACACTCTCTCCCTACAGGGAGGGCAACAAAGGCGGGAAAAACACAGAGAGAGGGTCTTAAAATGGAGGTCTGAGGAAAGGAGAGGAGAAGAGAGGAGGGGCAGTTTGGGCAGTGACTGAGAGAACCCAAACTCAAGCACAACAGCATGAAACTGAGGGGAGACAGGAGAGAACACTAACTTGGGTTGTGTTTCATCGCATGCAGACACCCTTAAACCCCCACCCCCCCCCCCCCCCACACACACACACATGCACACACACATGTACATACTGTCTCTCACAGTCTGCAATCTCTACTTCTTTCACTCTACCCACTTTTGTTCATATTGCCAATATGTTTGTGTTTATCAGTACTGTAAAGGTCTTCTGAAAAACGTTCATCTTGTCTGCTGTTGCCACAACTAGGTTACAGTATGGAAAACAAGTGACATCTGATCCCTGATACACTACTCTAGTGTAGATGCACTCAGGTGAACATGGGAATGTGTTTTTCTTTTCCAGATAGACGTCATCAGTGTCACATCACCCAGCTTGTCCCTGGATCTATTAGACCTCCCCTATTGTGCTCCTGTGTGGAGATTAGTTTATCTGCGGAGGTGCACTAATTAGATTTGCCCCGAGAGTCCCCAAGGCCAGGGAGCAAGTGTATGTGTGTGTGTGTGTGTGTTTAAGAGAGTGTATGTGTGTTTACTGGCTCGAGCTATGTCATTATTCACAATGCAACACACTCATGTACACACACACAACACACGCTGACACACTCTGTGATTATGAAGAGTTGGGTCCATACCCTGCCACACACACACACTACCCCTCCCCACCTCCTGTTCTGTCAGCTTGAATGTGGAGACGTGACACTGGCCACAATGATCACCCAGGAATAACTGCTCTCTGTTGCCTCTGGCTCCTCTCCTGTTGGCAGGCTTGGGTTCCCTCTCAGGCGCCTCACTTCTGCCCAGTCCTCTCCCTCTTCCCCTGGGCTTAAGCAGACAGACTGCTGAGCAGCAGCATGGGTGTTGGGTGGTGGTAGTGGTGGTACTGGTGTGTGTGTGTGTGTGTGTGTGCGTGCGTGAACAGTAGCTGGTGAAAATGTTAAAAGGGTGATTGACAGGAAGTCAAGTGCGATGGGAGCCTCACGCTAGTTGCTGCAGGTGTTAAAACCTGACGGTCGTAGAACAAAATATCAGAATCAGACTTATACTCTCTGGCAGCTCTGCAGAAGTCCTTGTGTTAGCAGCAACAGTGAGGCAAAATGGATATTTAATGTTGCTTTTGTAACTCTAGACTGAAGGACATAATTGAGGAGGATGGGGCACTCCTCATCTGAGTGGCTTGAGATTTGAAATGAAAATTGAAAAGACTTGATTACCATGAATACGCTTTGATGGCTGACAAGCCATGAAGCTCTAAAAGAGCTCTCACGCTACAGAGGCCAACTGCTAATGAAATAGTAGCCTCTTTAAAAATGTTGACGTTGCATTGGAATTGAAACAAGTTCAAATGATAGTGTTATTGTGTTTTTGGATGGCAGAAAAAGCACGTCATGTCACAGCTCCCTTGTGCCCGTGGACACGTGTTTGCAAAATCACTTCTTTGTTTTTGGTGTGGAGGCTTTTTGAAGGGTTTTATCTCTCTGTGCAGGTGACTCATCCTGTGATCTGCAATGCTTTGTGTAAAACCATCAGGATAGTGTCATTACCATTATAAGCGTAAGCTTATTAGCGTTGTTACCTTCTGTCCATCAGTCAGTGTTACTCAAGGCTTGTTCAACACACATTCCTATACAATACAAAATGCACATGTTACATGCATACATACATACACACACACAGATAGTCAAATTCAAAACACATCAAGGCTAGTGTCTGTGTTATGCAAATGTGCACTTGCCCCTACAAATACACAAGACACACACACACACACACCACTCACAAAGCCCACACAGGCCAGTGTGCTTAGCTTGTGTCTGTGTTGGTCAACAGGCTGTTCACTAGCCCCCACCCCCAGCCCAAACCCCAACCCTAACCCCTCCCTCCACACTGTTGGCCTAAAGCTCCCAGCATGATCTGATGTGTTTCCCCCGGTGCTCTAATCAGGCAGATGCCCTGGGTAATTACCCTAATGCAGCCACCACCACTGCTGCCGCCATCATTGGATTTGGGCTCCCGCTGCCCTGCACCGGGCCTTGGCCAGAGCTGCTGTAGATCAGCCACTGACTGGGCTTTAGAGGCCATCAGTAGCAGCGGGGAAGGAGGAACAGAGTCGTTTAGTAGATGGCGTAAACACAGGTCGGTCGACGCACAGCGCAGCACACGCAGCAAAGAGTACAACATGCAACAACACAGCACATCACAACAGCGTGTCGCAGTGAACACAAAACAACACAGGACAACACAACAGTGTGTCACAATACAATTCAATTCAAAGCAACGCAACACAACTCTGTCGCACAGTATAACACAAAGCAACACAGCGCAGCACAACAGCACAACACAACTGTGTCTCACAGTACAACACAAAGTAACAGCACAACGCAACAGGCAATAACAACACAACGCAATAGTGTGTCACAAGACAACACAAAGCAACACAGCACAACACAGCAAGTAATAGCACAACGCAACAGCGTGTCACAATACAACTCAAAACAACATAATACAGCACAACAGACAACAATTTTGCACAATCCAATCCAATACCATACAGAACAACTCAGCACAGCTTAATGCAGTACAGTACCACCTAACTTGCCAAACAAACAGCATGTTGAGTGGCATGCTGCAGATAGAATACATAACAGACGTGTAGTTTCAGTCACTTTGCACACAGACATCCATTGGATGCATAAACGTAAAAAAAAATACCTTAACTTAATAAACTTCTTGATGCAAGAAACAATAAGGTGTATCGAGCACAAACATTGCTGGCTTAAACTGACCGCTTACACATTCCCCATCAAATTTTTGCCCTTTTTTGCTGCTGCTGCAGAAGAAGCCAAGCTTGAGCACAGGATTGGTATTCTACAAAGACGGTCCACCCCGGGATATTGATGGGTATTGGGGTTGAAATGGAGTTGACCCCCTCGCTTCTCTGATAACAGACTTCCACATCTCTACTGCAGGGGCTCCCCTGGAGTCGTGCGCTGCACTGTGCGATGCTGCTCACTGCTCACGATTTCTCTGTCTCTCTCTCTCTCACACACACACACACACACACACACACAGACACACACGCCCAGCTGTGCTGTAACTGTACTGCCGCTCATAATTACTTACAGTCACGTTGTCAAGTGTGTGAGTGCGTGCGTTGGGAGACGTGTGGGAGCAGCGACTAGGAGAGAGAGGGAGAGAGATAGAGAGAGAGAACGAGAGAGAGCAAGGAAGCATTGACGAGGGATTGAGTGATAGAGAGACTGAGTGAAAGACAGAGAGAAAAACAGAGAGAGCATCACAGAGAAGATACAGAGTAGAAGAGAAGAGGAAGAAGTGAGAGCAGGAGAGGGAGAGAGAAAGGGGGCAGAAAGAAAGCATTAGTGCTCCCTCAGACTAAGATGTAAACATTGAGACTATACAGTAAATCAGCCTCATTTGTTGCCGTCGTTTACATTTTTCCAGGCAATTTGGTTTTCTCAAACATAGATTTTATTGTGTGATCATTCCCTCTTGTAAGGGCTTACCAGGGCACTGAAATGCTATGTGAAATAAACAGACCTTTGCAATCAATTTGAATCAGTCAGCACATGTAGTGCTACATCATTATTGCTACACATATTAACAGATCATGCAGGCTGTAGGAAACAGTTCAACCTCTGCTATTTGACACCCATAATGCAACCAAGGCTTAGGCTGATTTTCTAGTTCAAAGCCATCGCTGGTGACTCTCAGTCTAAATGGAATTGATGGCCTTTCTGGAGAACTCCCTGGTGAACTAAACTCAACAGTGATGCAACTGTTGAAACAAGATGTCTGTTTGTCCTTCCTCTTCATTGGCATTTGTAGCTGTAACTCTTTCTGCCTTTTTCTCTTTTTTTTTTCAACATTTGTCCCCAGCAGACTGGGCCCGTGTGGCAACGTGTGACAAGTCATTCCAAGTTCAGCATCAAGGGACAGGCTCTGGCCAAATCCATTTTGAGCAGTGAGCAGTTGATGTGCCATTATCCTAGCGTATGTTTGTTAGTCATCCTCCTCTAATGGTCACACGGAGATGCGGCTCTGGGTTGCAAGAGCAGGGACTGAATCACGCGAAGAGACAGAAACGTGAGCGAAGCCATCCTTTTGCAGTTGGACCCCTAAGGCTATGGTTTATCTAGTGTGTGTTTGTGTGGCGATGGGGGGTGGATAAGGGGGGGTTAGGGAGCTAGGCACACAAAATCTAGTCTGCGCTTGGACGGCGTGCAAGCACGCCTGCCTTTTGGTTATTTAAAGATGAACCTTTGGCATCAATTAATGAATCTATGTACCCTGTGTACCCTTATCTCTGTCAGCTAGCTCCATTTATTAGAGACTCCAAAAAAATCCCATCATCCTCTTGCAACCTCATACATACTTTTCCCTGCATCTGTAACCCTATTTTGTATACTGGGGCTGTTCTCTCATATTGGGAGTATTTGATGGCAAGGTGTATGTATAATGAAACATGGTTCTTACTGTAACACTCTCAAACACAGCGATGGCATTTTAAATGCTGAGTTATGGGCGGCATGCACTTGTCAGAGGAGGGAAACCTGTCAAGTGTGGAGCAGGCAAGGTCATCCCATTGCCAAAGCACAGGAGGTTCTTCATTCCTGGTGTGTTGATGTGAAAAAGGTGACTCACGATGGACAACGGATGCGCCGCTCTGCTCCGTTCTGTTACATTGGGCTCGGTTGACTGGCTGAGCCTTCGCATCTCAATGATCAGTCACACCCCAACAGCCCACTAACTCAGTCGAGCGTCGGTGAAAGCTCCTCTTAGAGTTATCACCTACCGAAGTCAATTTCCTTGTATATGTAGGTATACTTGGCCAAAAAAACTGATTCTAATTCTGATTCTGATTTAGATTCTGATTCTGATTCTGATTCTGATTCTAATTCTAATTCTGATTCTGATTCTGATTTAGATTTAGATTCTGATTCTGATCTTGCACATCAGAACAGAACAGGGAGAGCAAGAGCCAGGATGAACAGCCTTTTCATCGCTCCTTTTTTTTTTGGTCTTTGAACATTTCTTTAACTGTCTTTCTTCTCTTCTCTCTATCCCCCTCTTTTCTCTGTGCAGTCTCCCAGTCCAATAGCAGCCTAAAGAAACACCGGAGCCGGAGCATCTTCAGCCCCTTCTTCTGCTGTTTCCGCAACTACAATGTGGAAGCACCCGCCCCCAACAACAAGCCCTGCGCTCTGCCCCCGCCGGCCGAGGAGAACGGCAGCCCTCCCAAGGTGAGAAACGCGTACACACACACAAACACACACACACACACACTCTGCAAGCACATGACATGCATCACACGTTCAAGTTCTCAGTTGGAGACAAAGACAGTGAGTGTGTGTTTGTGTGCGTGTATGATACAAAGAGAGAAGCATGGATTAATTGATAAATTGAGGGATGAATTATTCTGTGTGGGTATTGATAGGTGGATGGATGAGGGCATTGATAGGATGACATATAATCAATAAAACAAATACAAATGGATTGATAGCAGAATTGATAGTGGAATGGGGGATATGGATGGATGGATGAATAGTTGTTTGTTACTGAGAGGCTTTTGGATCATGTTCGCTGTAGTGCGTCACACATGACAGACATTCCTCTGTGGTGGCCTGTGCTCCCAGTCCAAACTGGTTTCAGAGGGGCTGTGTTGACACTGGCCTCCTCAGCCAGCCAATGCATTTAAGGTATGTTAGCATTAATGGATCATTGTGTCTTTGTTGGGGCTCAAGCGCCGTCTCTGTGTCTCTAAGCTCGGGGTTTAGGAGCTGTTTTTCCTCTTGTTTGTGCACCGTGCTGAAATGCGGGCTCTCTCGCTCACTCTTTCTCTCTCTCATACACACACACACACTTACTCTCTCGCTCTCTCGCTCTCTCTCGCTCTCTCTCTCTGTCAGCACCACAAATTTTTCCAGCTGTTCCGAACCCGTTGAACTCGGGAGGCTGTTTACCATCCAGTTCTAGAAATGATGGGCACGCTTCCCTACACACATTCTTCAATATCCGCCCACACACACACACACACACACACACACACACACTCACACACACACAAAGTCATAGGCACAAACATATACACACTAAGTCAAACTCCCTTACATGCACCTACACCCACACATACACATACGAACACACGCATACTCAGTCACTGTTGGTTCTTGCACACATGAACAGTTACACACGCACACACATTCACACATACACACCCGCATACAGTCAGAGGCTCCCCAGCTTCTGTGAGACCTATAAGGTGAGCCTTGTGTGCGTTTCGTGTGATGGATTGCCCCGTTGCGTCCCCCTAACACCCCCCCCCCCAAACTCACCCCCCACCCCTCTTACTTCTCTCTCCTTTCTCCCCCCATCGCTCGCCTCTCCCCCTGCCCTCCCCTCTGCTCCTCTCCACTCCTCTCCTCTCCTCTCCTCTCTCGTCCCACACACGGGCCTCTGTATGGCGTGTAACGAGCGGCCAGTCCCGCAGAGAGCTGCTCCGTCCACAGCGGGCTGGCTCTCCCCACAAACACGCGCTTGCCAAGGCAGGTACGCCCGCGCTATAAACGGACCCAGCCTCTCGGACCACGCAGCCGTTAATGTTTGCGCGCGAGCGACTCGCACACCGCGGTGGAATGTCTGTCCATTTTACAGGTACATGTGGTCGCCACTGACCCGTTACGGACACTCTGTAGCGGAGGGGGTGTGGTGGGGGGTGGGATGGGAGGTGGGATACATGGAGCTGGTGTGCGTGTGTGTGTGTCAATGTGAGAGAGAGAGAGAGAGAGTTTGTTTAAAGAAACTTGCTGAACCAGGTAATGGAGAATGAGAAAAGTTTATGCTGAGCATGTCTGTTGTGTTTGTTCTGCTTTGGGCAAATAATTTGTTTATGTTTACATGTTTGTTTTGGTGTTTACTGTTTTTGACTGTGTTCAAATACCAGTATGTATTACATTACCATGCAGTGTTGTGTATCTTTGTTTTGTACTTCTTACGTTTCTGTTTAATTTGTGTTCTCCCTTGTCTTGTTTCTTCTCTCTCTCTTTCTCTCTCTCTCTGTCTTCCTCTCTGTTCTCTATCTCTGTTCGTAGTGTGACCAGGTCCAGGTTATTCCCATCCCTAGTGTATGTACTTCACCTATTTTTATTATATTTGCCTGTAACGCCTCTACCACTAACAGTATGCATGCCGGTACCTTAGGACAGAGTTGCCTAATTTGTTTGTTTGTCTACTTGTTTGTTTGTTTGTTTGTGAACTTGTGTGTTTGTTTGCTTGTTTGTTTTTACTCCTATTTGAGTGTGCTGTGATCCTCTTTTCCCAAGACCTTTTTTAAATCCTATCCCAGAGGACAGCCTGTCTGTGGGACAGGCTGTCTTTTTTCCAATAACAAGACTGGCTTGTTTTTCTCAAGATTTCTGGGGTGTCTGCATTTCTCTTCCCATATAATTTTTTAATAAAAATGTCTTCATTTATAAAAATTTCTTCAATATAATCTTTTACAAAATGTGACATTTTTAACATTTGAGTGTCACAATGCCTTTTGTTGTGCTGCTAGCCATGCTGTCGTTTTTTTCATACTAACATGGAGCCAGTGGAAAGCTTTCAAAGTCAAACAGTTCTTTGCCAACACTCCCTTTGTTGAGTCAGTGGCACATTTAAAAATAAGGTACTTTCTGTTTTTCAGCTCTTTTTCTCAATAAAACGTGTTTAATTGAATTCTGCGCTCTCATCGTGAAAGCAGTATTAAAACTTGGCCCGGGCAGACACCAGATGAAAGGATGAGTTGTCTTTAAAATGCTAATTAGATGTGATATTAGTCGATAAGGCACCAAATTGCTTCTCTCTGCTTGTGCCAGTGTTGCGTGCAGGACATTTTATTGTGGGCAAACTCCAAAAGTGACTCTCTGAGATTCCCAGCTTTTTAATGTGATTTTTATGGTCCATTGTGGGCCATATTCTTATCAGGCCCCAAGGACCTGAACAGTAGTCCCTGATGGCCTGTCACCCATAACCCCCCATAGTTAGTCTCCAAAATACATTAGGAACTAGGCTTCTTCACTTTCCCTGTGAAGTGGATCTCACTTAGCCTGGAGGCAAGAAACCAAACTAGATAAAAGTCACATTTCAATGCTCTACAGGAAAGTCAAAGAAAGATACAGAACATTTGATTAATTAATTGATTTTGTTTTTTTTTTTGTTTTACTGTATGTGATTGGTGAGTGTGAAGTTAATGGTATAAGCTCAATTTCCCATTATTAAATGAAAGATGAAGTTACATTTACCAATCAACTATATGCTTACTGTAGCTCAGACCCCCTAGCCTTACATCCTTTTGGCATCATGTTTTGGATATGATGCCCATTTTCTCATGGCCATCTCAGACCTACTTGACCATAGCATGACCTTCATGTATCTGGAAAGCCCAGTGTCCATGGGCCGTTTGGCCGGGCTCCAGGTGGGTGTGGAATCGCACCTTTTGGGGTGCCCCATGGTGCTGCGGGGGCCCGGTTCTCCCTCCCCTCTCTTGCTCTCTCTACTTCTCCTTCTTTCTCTCTCACTCTCCCTCTCTCCTCTGCTTCTGCCAAGGCTGCGTCTCCATGGCTGTCGGCGTCACACGCCGTGAGGCTAGCTTGGCCAGGAAGGGCCTGCAGAGAGGTGGCCCGCTCCCAGGCTTGTTGTACTCAGTCGGAGACATGGAGGGGTGAAATGAGACCTTAAAATACCCTACCTGTCCCTGCTGACTCAACACAACTGTTTGTTTGTTTATTTTCTTCCTCCTTAAATATCACCCTCTTCTTAGCGGAATGACCATGATCTTCTCAAGACTCTATTGACATTCATAAGCAGACACCAAGGACAGTTAATTATCGTTGATCTATAAAGTGTGAAGGTTCAGCTATTGACAGGAGCTCCGCTCAGGTCAAGATGATTATAGCTCAAAGGCCACGAACATGCCATGATGGGGATATAAGCGGTTCTCCAACCTCTAGACCAGCTTCATACAAATGTCAAGGTCAAGCTGCTTCTTCAGTCACTAAGTTCCAGAAACGCAGAACATCCAGAACAGGATTCTCATTTAGTTTATAAGAGCTGACCCACAAGCCTCGGGTCATACCTTACCAAGAGCCATGGTGAATCATAGATGTAACTGAAACTGAAACATGACCTGCAAAAAAACAAAATCAAAAACAAAAACACTGGTAGTGTGTAGGTATGACAATTGCATGTTGGGAGATCATAATACATGAGAACTGTGTTGACCCCGTTGGCTTGCCATAGGGCTGTATAAATCACCCAGCATGCACTGTGCCCTTGAATGCATTTATCCTCCACCACATGCAGGGGTGGATGTGCACATATACAGATGGAATCACACACGAACACATACACACACACAATACACATACACACATATGTGCACACACATGCAGATGCACACTCTACACAAACACACACATACTCGCATGCATACGCGCACACACACACACACACACACACACACACACACACACATAAATCCAAACACAAATACATAAATTCTTGTGCATGCACACACATCACACAAGCAAGCATACACAGATACACATACACACACACACACAAATACACACACACACATAGTCAAACAGCAGATTTACTACAGTGATTAATTGTAAGGATGACCCACCCTGTCCCCCACCAGTCCCTTCCTCCCCCCCCTAAGATGCGTCCATCTGCCCACTGCCTTCCCTGGCTCTCTCATGCCCCTTCGCAAGCCCCCCCCCCGCCAAACACACACACACACACACATACACACACCGCTCCCCCAAGGACCTCTTTCTGTGTGTCCTCTCCCCTGGCTTGTGCCAGCTAAGCTCCAGGGTCCTCAGCCCAACTCTTCTTAGTCAGTTTAGCCTTGGCAGGGCCCCTCAGAATGAGGACAGCCGTCGTCTCAAGACATGCGCAGGGGACAGAGGAGACGCTTGTAGCCCATGTGCTCCGCTTGCCAAGGAAGAACTTGGGAAAAGCTGATATATCCATCCACGCAACCCTAGCCCACCCCCCTTACTTTAAAACTAGTCTGTGATTTTAATCAGATAGATAGATAGTAGTTTTAATCGGATTAACCCCATCCAGTTGATACAAACATCGACTTGGACTGGTCTGTAGTACTTGTGCGTACTTCCTTGGTTGGGCTCTCCATTTGTCTTGTTATTGGTTTTTATGATTAACTTTGGCTTTCACAGCCCATGCCATTGCCTGTAAAAGACAAGAAAAGGCATGACTCAAAACAAGATCATCTTATCATCTGAAAAGCTGCTTCACAGTTTGTGTACATGGGTGTCTTCCAAACTAACCAGGCGTCCGTTTCCCAAGACCATAGTTGCTAACCAAGTTAATTGCCCATTAACAACCAACTGCGTTTCTAGGTCTGCTGTTGGGAAACGGATGCTAGGTCAGTAAGGCCACATGATTCTGAGATGGTGGCTCTTGTCCAGCTAAAAAACAGGGCTTCTGCTGTGAATCATCATTTTGTACAGTATGGATGCTTTTTCTTTCCGTGTCTATCTCTGTGTATCTCTCAATCTTTCAAGCAAGCGTGCACACACACACACACACACACACACACACACACACACACACACACACACACACACACACACACATACACACACACCTTCTCCCTAGTCTCTCTCTCTTTCCATCTCCCTGTTCTCTCTTCCCTCTTCCTCCTTTTTTTGTGTTATCAGTTTTTCTCATCTTTTTCATCCCAGCTCTGATCTTTCTCCCTCTCTCCTCCTCTCTCTGCAGTCTCCAGCCAAATACCTCCTCCCCGAGGTCAGCATCAACGACTACGGCAAAAACTGTGTGGTGATCGATCTTGACGAGACCTTGGTGCACAGCTCTTTCAAGGTACACGCAAACACACATGTGTGCGGGCAAACACACACACGCACACACACCTATGCATACATGTGCACAAGTAAGCAACACACAAACACCAACACACACATGCATGTAAGCTTTGACTGTATTTACTGTTTGTATGCATAAAGGCCTGCAAACACACACACACACACACACACACACACACGCGCGCACACACACTACGCTTCCCACACTTATTTCAGCATATACAACCTATCTATGTGCATCACGCATGCACACACTTGTTTACTTGTACTCATCATGCCCTCCCACTCTCTCAGTAAGCCAGCACAGTTGCCATACACTAACACTCGCACTCAGTGTAATGTTCAACGAGGTGTGACAATCACATCAATACTGTGTGTATGTGTGTGTGGTGTGTGTGGTGTGTGTGTGTGTGTGGTGTGAGAGAGAGTGTGAGTACGTGTGTGTGTATGTGTGTGTGTGTGTGTGAGAGAGAGTGTGAGTACGTGTATGTGTGTGTGTGTGTGTGTGTGTGTGAGTATAACATCCTACATCAAATATTTACTGTAATTAATCTGCGCTGCGGAGGACGTTCTGACACTCATATACAGCGCACTTCAATGGAGACCTGCTCTCAGTGCTGCGGCGCTGCTTGAGTAGTTACTGTAATCCGCCAAATACACGCCACGCAAGGCTCAATAACAGACGACAATGGCTGTGGCTGTGCGTAGTTTGAGATTGCAGGGGATTAAAGGTCCCAGATGAATGAAATCCTCTGTTAAGATTACGAAAAGAGAGAGAGGGAGGGAGGGAAAGAAAAGAGATGGAGAGAGAGGTTTGGGCAGAGAGAAAGAGCAAGAGAGAGAGAGAGATAAGGGTGGGGATAGAGAGAGAGAGAATGAGAGGTGAGGAGAGAGAGAGATATCTGTATCCCTATACCTGTACCTCCTTCAGAGACACACCTGTTCACCCCAGTGACCTAGTTCACAGACACACACATCTTCATTGTGAAAGATGATACACACACACACACACACACACACACACAGACACACAATATATAAGATGTGTAACTCACATATCAACTCTCGAATGCCCAGGTGCAGAACACACACTAATACACTAACACACCCACAGACTCACTCACATATACTCTTCAAACAAACACATACACACACACACACACACACACAAAGTGGACTGATAAGCACACACAAAATTACCAAGGCTTGGAGACAAATCTGGGCTACCCTACAGATTCACACAGACCTACAATGCATTTGACTTCTTTTTTCCTTGTTCCTCTTTCCCGACTCTCACATACTGCATAAACACACCCTTAGAAAGAGTTGTACAGGATTTGTATGCATTATTGTCCATGCCAGAAGCATTGGTGCACATTGGTGTGTGTCTGTGTGTGTGTGTCTGTGTGTGTGTGTGTGTGTGTGTGTGTGTGTATGTGAGAGAGAGAGAGAGTAGTGCCCAGCAGTTAGCTGTGAGAGCAGAGAGGGAGGAGGCCCAAGTCAGAGGCCCAGCGAGAGGGAAGAAGAAAGACATGCATGCCTTAGTGCGCGCGCACACGGACACACACACACACTCACACACTACTACATCTACACACTTACACTCTTACGCACATACACACACATGCACACACAGACATTCATTTGCACACACACAGACAGACAGACACACACACACACACACACACGCACACACACACACACACAGACACAAATACTTTCCCTTCTTTACTCAGACGTGCGTGCACTCAGTCAGGCACACACCCACTTGCGCATACTTTCCCTGTTTTTGTCAGGATCTTTTATACTCGTACGGGTTCAGAATGACACACCCTCCTGCTCTCACTCTTTCTGGCTCTTATGTTATGTCTGTCTGTGCACATACGCTAACACACCCTTCTGGCCACACACACACACACACACACACACACACACACGCACACACTCTTATACACTCTCAAACTCAAACTGAGAGGTACACTATGCTAAAGAACTAACAAGCAAACGCTGTAGGGTGTGTCCCCCCAGATCAGCGTCTCAGAGCTTTGAGGCATTGTTGGCCCACACTGGCCTGTTGGTGTGTGTGTGTGTGTGTGTGTGTGTTCGTGTGTGCATGTGCATGTGTGTGTGTGTGTGCGTGTAAAGGGTACGTGCTCGTGTATGTATGTGTGCGTGAGTATGTTTGTGTGCATACTTGCATTTGTGTGTTGTGTGTATGTGTATGCACTTGTGTGTTTGTGTTTTTGTGTTTGGGTGTGTGTCTGAGTGTGTGTGTGTGTGTGTGTGTGTGTGTGTGTGTGTGTGTGTCGGTGTGTGTGTGTGTCCCAGTCTGAGCTGTGAGGCATTGTTGGGTCTCGGCACAGGGGCTGGAACTTTTGCTTGGAGAGACGCCCATGTTTTCCTTTCTTACGGAGCTTTGCCTGACGGACTTTTGCTTGACCGCCACACCAAAACCCTCCAATCTGGCCGCCTGCTCTCTGCTTAATTACCTCTCAGCCGGGGGTCCAAACACGGCGCCTTTTGGGTCTTTTTAATGCCCGTCAAAGGTTACCCTTGTTCATGACATAAGTCGGAGAAGGGTGAGAGAGGTGTGGAGGCCTATCACGGCAAGAGGAAGACCCACCGCGAGTGGGGGAGAGAGATTACGTGAGACCCAGTGCAAACTCATTTAGCTGGGTTTGTGGAAAGGTCAGTCTGCTCGCTCGTTGTCGATATCAAAATATTCTGTCAGCTTCTATCTTGCTCTCTCAGGCTAAAAGTTTTTTAGTCCTCTGGTTTAGAGTCAATTAATAATGGAGAGATTAGTTCTCTCTCTCTCTCTCTCTCTCTCTCTCTCTCTCTCTCCCTCCCTCTCTCACCCACTCTCTTTCTACATCTTTTTCTCTCGCTCCAACTTTTTCTGCCTATTGCCTTTGAGTCATCCGATTGCCTCATTTAAACTCCCCAAAAGGGGTGTCCAGCTTGGATTTGAAGAGCGAGAAGTGGCTTCCACTGTCACAGCACTGTGCTGTTGACACACACACACACACACACGCACACGCACAGACACAGGCACACAAATCCCAAATGCATTCCCAAACTAACCCCACACACATGAATGTTCTGACTGCAAAATCAATTCAGTTTAGCTCTACATGAAACAGACTCCCTGGTCACTCAGACTATTGGGCAATTTTGCCCCACCACTTCAGTGGTGAAAGGGATGGAGGAGGGGGTTGGTGTTTGGGGGGGGGGGCTTGGTAGGAATAGTTGCCTCACATAACCAGCCGACAGTCTCCCCCTGCTGGCTAGCTCTTGGTCTCACCCCACTGGCAGTTCAACATCCAATCAGCGGTGAGCTAGACCCAGCACCTAAGGTCTTTAAAACACCTTAAGTGCACAAGTGCACTAACCTCCATATTCCCTTATGCAGAACATTTTGTTCTTTGTTCTTTCCACTCAGTAGAATTAATATGGCTCAGTGAATTGAACATGATTTGGTTAGTGAGCTGTGCCCTGTTTTTTTTTTGTTTTTTCTTCAGTGGAGAGTTTCTGTAAACAGAACTGATTTGGTGTGTGGTCTGCGCAAGTAAATGAGACTGTGAGAGTGAAAGAGAGAAGCTGTTCTTATTATGGTGCCAGTGTGCCAGCCGTCTGTTTGCGGAGCCGTAAATCCTCACACCCTAGTCCTCGGCTAAATTTAAACGGCTGCTCCCAACTTGTTGGGGCACAAACTTTTATCCCCTCCACTATCCCCATCTCTCTCTCTCTCTCCCTCTCTCTCTTACTCTCTCTCACACTCTCACTATCCTGCGTTCTCTCTCTCTCCCTTTATCTTTCTCTATCTCTCTTTTTTCTCTCTCGCTTTCTGTAGGACCGATGACAAGCAGTGTACCACCTGCTGAGTCTGAGTTCATCCTTTTATCTCTTCTGTCTCTTCTCCCTTTTCTCCTCCGCTCTCTCTGTCTCTTGCCATCTCTCTTCTTTCATTACTCTCTTTCGATCACCCACGCGCCTCCTCTGCTCGAAACTAGAACACGATTTCAGTCTCCCCACTCAAGATGACAGGAAGTCCCCAAGTCTGTGTTGTGTGTGTGCGTGTGTGTGTGTGTGCCTGTGTGTGTGTTTGTGTGTGTTGGGAGGGTGTTTGTGGGTGTGGGCAGTTGGATGCATGTGTGTGTGTATGTGTGTGTGTGTGTGTGTGCGTGTGTCATCAATGTACCAGCCTCAGATAAACATGTAGGAGTGCACAGAACTCAGTAAGATCTTCTCTCCATCTTTGATGTTATGGAACCAATCAGAAAAAAAAAGGTTCTATTGTCCTTCCACCTACCCCATGAAACAAATCACATCTGATGGGGTTGTTTACATTGGACTGAGAAAGAATATAACAGCATTGAGTGTTATGTAAATATGTATATGAAATATTTTAACTTGTTTGTAACTAAGATAATAAGCAAATAAGATATTTTAACTTGTTTGAAGTCATTAGTCATTAATCATTAGTCCAGCCTGCTGCTGAATTATCAGTAACTCTCAGTTAGGGTGTTTCTGTACCTTAGGGGGCTTTCATTTGGTCCCAGACCATTGATTCATTGATTTTAAAAACATCCTGTAGAAATAATGTATTACTTAAAAATGATCATGGGGGAGGGGTCCACGATTAAATGACTTCCTCCCTGTTTCACAGGAAGCAAAACATTCCAAATATTCCATTGTGTAATCTTGTATTTTTTGTAATTTTACTGTAAAACCCTAAAACTTTCCTGATGAAACTGAATATGAAAATGGTTAAGCAGATTCTATAAATAATGAGCATGTGGCATGATTATGAACCCTGAATGCTCCCTCCAAGGCAGTGAGGAGATGGAATCTGGTGCTCTAGAGACTGATGGCTTTTAATTGGTGCATGTGCCTTCCTGATTACTGTACTCTGCTTGGCTTTTGGCTTCACTGTGATCAAGATGCACTGCTAGAAATTTAGGGCCCCTCAAACACTAAATATAATATTAAGTGTCAGTGGCCCTTGGAATCATCTTAACTCTCCTCCCCTGGTGGCTCCCCTGACTGTGATCACAAAGTTGAAGCCCACTTAGCTAATCTGAACCCTTATGTTTTGATTTTGTGCCTGTGGTCCGTCACAATTAGTCCCTGTGCTCCTCTTTATGGGAGGCAGCGTCATGAAGAAATATGGTCCTCCACAGGGTTGTATTATAGAGGCTTTTGCTTGCGAATGTGAGAGAGTTGAAAAAGGTTCAGTTTCAACAGAGAGACCGCTGACAGACACGCACGCACACACACACACACACACACACACACACACACACTGTATTCTATTTGATCTCCAAAAGGTCTACTGAATTTCAAGCCACAGTGGAGGTAGTGATATCTAGAGGTACGATCTGCTACTGCGGCTGTTGCACCACTGTATGGAAGCAGATGAAATGTTCACTCTGCTTTGCACTCTGTTTGTGTATCTGTGTATCGGAGCACTTACTAACCTACGGCACTTGACTCAACTTCTAAATATCAGAGGGTTCAATGCGGCTCCTGGTATTTTTTAAACAGCTCTATAGGGCAGTGATTTAGGACTTATATGTCTGGTTGGGAAAGAAGTTTGATTTGGCTCTGTGTGTGTGGGGAGAAGGAGTATCTCTCATGGCACTGACATAGGCTGACTCAGCTGAGTTATTTTATATTTCATAAGAATATAAAGGCTTCCGTAGGTTTGGGGCTTTGGAGTGACGGTGCTTCCCATTTTCTGTTATCTTCCTCTGTTCTCCTGCAGCCTATCAGCAATGCAGATTTCATCGTTCCGGTGGAGATTGATGGAACCGTTCATCAGGTACTGTACCGCACGCGCACACATACACACACAGACTCGCTTGCTCTGAATGCGGCTCTTTGAACACATTCGATTCTTCTCACTTAAAGTGTCTGTTCCTGGCCATGTTGCCTGGATTGCCCTACTGGCTCACATCATTCTCATTACCTGAAATGGTGTCCTCAAATCCCGGGCTAATTAGTAAAACCAGACAGTCCATTTAAAAACAAAAAACAAAATGGAGATTACAGAAGCATTGGTAGGCAGCCCCTCATGTCATGCAAATCAGAAACACTGTTCAGTACTGTACAAAAACATTATTATTTTTTACTTTTTCATAACTCCCATGGCGTTTTTTTTTTTTTTTTTTTTACTTTTCCTTGCCCTTTTTATTTGCTAACAAGATGTGGATGGGAGGGCCCAGGAGACGTGGGACTAATCAGTCAGGATGGGATCTGCTTTATCTGTGTGTGTGTTTGAGGTGCAGGAGCAGCAGGTTGCCCTTGAACAAGGTGACTCGACACTGTCACCAGCTAGTCAAATGTTAAGACACTGGATGCATACAAATGTGTTTTCAGAATCAAGACAAACTCTTCTGGTTTGTATGCCTGTTGGAGAGTTACATGGTGTGTGTGTGTGTGTGTGTGTCTATGGACAAGGCCTCGCACAGCCAACCTGGCCGTCCTGTGATTGCTCTTATCTGGTTCAAGTAATCCAGGATAGGCTGTGCACACTGAAGTCGGCCTGTTCTTGGTTACTTGCACTGGGTTTCAGCAGCTTGTCGTCTGCAGATGAGGATCTCACATGCACGCTGATTAGTGGCCTGGAGGGGCAAATTTCTTGCCCTGTATTAGCAAGAAAATAGATTGTGAGTAAATCTATTTGTAATTTTTGTTGAAAAATATTGAACAAACAACCAGCAAAATTGCAGTTATTTCAGGGCCTGTAAAATAGGCCCTGTATTGTTTCAAGTCCCTACATGTAATTGTACACACACATCATTATTCTGCTTTTCTCACTGCACTCGTCCTCACACCTCTCACACATGTGTGCTGTTTCTGCAGGTGTACGTCCTTAAGAGGCCTCACGTGGACGAGTTTCTGCAGAAGATGGGCGAGCTGTTTGAATGTGTGCTCTTCACAGCCAGCTTAGCCAAGGTTAGGCTGCATCTTAAGGCTAGATCTTAATAATAAAAGATGCTTAAGGGGCGGAGGTGGGGGGGGAGGTGTTGTTTGGAACGTGGTGAGCAGTGCATTTGTGAAAGTATTATGAGTGGTGTTCTTCAGCCTTGCACACTTACAACAAGTCTCTACAAACCCAGGGCAGCTTTACAATAAGTCTTTACAAAGCCAAGGGCATAAAGATTTCTCAGGAGAAATTTAAAATCTAAAATATTCCAAATAGACTGAAAGGAATAAAATGAAGAAAGAACATATGGAATATATTAATAAAGAATGAATGAATTAATTCTCAGCTAAGACTTTTATGTTTAGGGCCGGCTTGTCTTATCACAGTTTGCATCCCCCTCTCATCATGTGGTTCTCTGTTCTTCTGTGGTTCTGCAGTATGCAGACCCCGTGGCGGACCTTCTGGACCAGTGGGGAGTATTCCGGGCACGACTCTTCAGGGAATCCTGCGTGTTCCACCGAGGAAACTACGTCAAAGACCTCAGCCGACTGGGCAGGGAGCTGAGCAAAGTCATCATTGTGGACAACTCCCCTGCCTCCTACATCTTCCACCCAGAGAATGCTGTAAGGCAGCCAGGACTTTTTAATGCACTTAAAGGAAGGATGGATGGATGGGTAGATGGATGGATGGATGGATGGATAGATGGATGCATGGATGGGTAGATGGATGGGGTGGCGTGGATAGATTTTTTGGTGAAAAGGGTGCATAATATGGTTGCTTCACCTTCCTCAATTTTAGCCAGATTCCTCCACAATGTTGTTCATAAGGTAATACATGTCCAGCATTGTGTAGGCATTCACCTGTGTTACTTTTACTATTCCTTTGATTGCCTAGTCTGATGTGGCAAATTGTTAAAGATGAAAGAATTATGAAAGATGAAAAAATGATGTAAGGTGAAAAGTGAAAGTGAAAATCTCTACAATAATGTCCAAGTAAAATCACCCATTAACTTCTTCTGTCAATGATATAGAGAGGCTCTAGGCTGCTTCCAAAATATAGCACACAAAATGCAATTACTTCCCCTTTGATATTTTCAGGCACGTTTGCGCAGGCACACACAGTGCTGTGCCACTCTGTGTCAGCTCACCCGGATGCATAAGTCATAACCTTGACAAAATCGACCCTGTGCACTGGCAGCTGAGGGGCTGTGAGTGCCCAGTCGACGGTGCCAGTGTGAGCCTGTGGTGTGTTTTTTTTACTCACCACGCTTCTGCCATGCGTGGACAACAGGGCAGAATTCCTTTGATGTAGGGTTTATAATATCACTCTGTCTCCCGCTGGCATGGCGAGGCTGGACGGCGGACCTCACCTCTTTCCCCTCTGGCATCATGGCGAGGTCGGGTGTGGCGGAGAGCGCGGGGGCGCATATTGCTCTGAGCGCAGCCAAGCGTGTCAAGGTCAGGAAAAGGATCGTTGCGCTCGTGGATGAATAAGTCGAGTATTAATTCACATTCCTGACAGCCTTGGTCCGCGCAAGAGAGAGATGGGCTAAATCGAATAAGGCCACTTCTGAATGTCTAGCATTTGTGGTTCAGTATGGTGCATTGGATCTACAGTGAAGAAATCTACATTACAATCACTTAAGAATCTGTTCAAGAGCTTATGCAACCAATGTAACACCATTCCTATGTGCCCATCATAGGTATTTTATTTTGATTAGCCATTATCGGTCTCAAAAGCCATGCAATTGCATGTGACTATAACTGTACTGTGCAGTTACAATACAACTGGTCAAACTATTTATTTATTCCTGATTGGAAGAGACTCACTCTACGCGTCATCAGGAGAGAGGATATCTCGAATTACGCCCCGACCGCAGCCATGGTGATATCCACCACTCACTCTACTCCCACTCTTGTTATTTTGCTGAAATGTTCACCCTGGGAATGTTTTGAATGCAGCATGTTGCTGTATTATCACTGGTAACAGGGAAGAACTGTTAACACACAGGCTTGTATGGTGGTGCAGGCACTGTGTTCACAGTAGCTAGTGGAACACTTGTGATGTTTATGCAGGGGGTCTCGTTAGCAAGGTTCCCCCTTTCTCTCAGTCTCTCTCAGTCACTCTACAGGGGGGTGAGGGGTGGAGGAGGTGGGATTTGTCTCCGGGACTGTCGCTGTGCCTGGTGACGTCCCTTTGATGCGCCTCCTCATCCATATTTAATTATTCATCAGGCGAGGCAGTCGGAGGAATTTCTGATGTGCTGATGTAACACGGCGTAGGCCGGCGCCACCAGACTTCTCCTGCAGTCTCACACATACGTATGCACATATACATACACAGACTTGTGCTGTGTATTCACACACACACACAGAGAGCTCTAATGATTGCATTTGATACTGCATTGGATGTCTGTTGGGTGTGTGTGTGTATGCGCTCGTGTAGGTGTGTGTTTGTAGGGAAATATTATATTTCTGCATGAGTGATTGTGTATCTCCTTTGTCAGCATGGGGAGATGGTTTTTTTATCATTGCACACAGAGCTGGGCTTTACCATGCCTCAGTAATCAAAGCTTTTTGAATATAATTGATATATCGCACATTTCATTGTACACATTTATAATAACACCTGGTTATGCAGTACCCAGTGACAGCAAAGCTGTAAAACTAAAAATGAAGCCAGTGTTGGGCTTGGCAAAAATCTTTCAAACTTGCATCAGAACTTGTACAGCACAAAAACTTTTTCAGTAAGAAAATGTAAAGTAAAAAAAGCCTCACACATTGTAAAGAAATGGCCCATGTGCCAAACTTGACTTTCTCTCATCTAACTGTGTTCACAGGTCCCAGTGCAGTCATGGTTCGATGACATGACAGACACGGAGCTACTGGATCTCATCCCGGTTTTTGAGGGCCTTAGCCGAGAGACGGACATTTACACCATACTACAGAACCTCCGGGCCAGGTAGCACCGTCTCCATCCTCGAGCACCACCATCACCACCCTCTCCTCAGTCCCACCTTTCCACTGCCTGCCAGCTCAGAGCTCCCCCTGCAGACATGATCACTGTTCTGCAGCTCTGGCTAAGGCTCTGGCTGTTCCTGTGGCCACCTGAAGAGGGCGCCACTCTGACTCACAGGGCATGGGCAAGAGACAGTGGCATACTCACATGACCACACCCTCAAGGGATCGAAGTATCCTGCTGCCTGTGGACTCGGAACACCAGTCAGACTGTTGGCAAAGAGACGTGTACATAGTATGTGTTTCTAATTCTGACCTCCAGATAGGGAAAAGAAAGAAAACACAACAAAAATAAAAACAAAAAACAAAAAAAAAAAAAACAGAGCAACTTAATTTTTTACCAGAGGGCAACAAGAGTTATGTTTCCTCTTGAGTCCTATATATTTACCAAAAAAAATAAATAAAATGAATAAAACTGAACAAAAAATGATATAAACAAACAAAAAGAAATCGCTATTTTCAGAGAGGTCTTGGGAGACCAGGAGTTTCATTCTCGCTATGCAGTCAGTCTCTCTCTCCACACCAGTAGTTTCAACAACTGTGATTATCTTCTCTTAACCCAACCAAGTGCCTTCTGACTGATCTTTGTATGAGGAGAATGTTTTTTATGCTGAGTATTTACAGACAAACATGAACCTTTAAAGAAAAATCCACTAAGGAAGTGGAGAAATATGTCTTTTGTTTGAAATCCTATTTATGAAGAGGACTTCCGAAGTACGTTGCCACAGCTACCTGAAGAATATTTACTGATCGATGGCTTACGTTGACTCTAAGATTTGTTCTCAAATTTTGACAATATATATTGTCTTATGATCATTATTATATGGTGTTTGCATTCATGGGCTAATTGCAATATGACTTACTATGAGATGATATGATGCACAGTATAATGCGAAAACTGTATCTGTTTAATCAACCGCAAACCAATACAATTGCAATTTGATTTCATCATAAGGATAATTAACACTGCAGACAGTGCAATTTCAAAATGATTTCCAGCATATGTTTAAATGAATCTATTTTGACCAAACTGTAAAACATATATCAATATATCCTAAAAGTGTAATTGAAAACAAATTGTAAGTATGTCAGAACTAAACAGAATAGTACATACAATTCTTGAATCATGTTCCAGTGATAAGTGGCATTATTAAAATAAGTTGGTTCTCTGCCTCAGTCTGCCTGTGTGTGTGTGTGTGTGTGTGTATGTGTGTGTGTTTATTTGTATGATGTATGTGACATTAGTGTCTTCTTGTTGGTGTCCAATTTGCTAAGTTATTTTATCCTCTGAGTAAATTGCTTGTGAGTGGGCGTGAGTCCATGCTGCACACGGCTTTCAACATCAAGCAGAGGGCTTCAAAAGGGGGAACCGCAAGAAAAGACGGTAATACAATGCTCCTATTGTTACACAAATACTAAGTGGTTTCAGCTCAGAACAAAATGAAAATAAGTATGCAAAAATCTACAAGAGAGAGCCGATTGACAACTTTGCCTCAGCTCAACGAAGTAAGAAAAGCGAAAAAGTTCAAGTTAATGAGCAATGATTCGCCTTGTGTGTTGGACTAGGTGCCAGAGTCAACGTGAACTTTTGGTCCCTCATTTGCCTAGCAACCAGAGGGAGCAAGGTCAGCTGATTCCGTGAAGAATTTGTGTCATATCTGGGGAACCTTGGAAATTTACAGAGTTCAGATTTGAGTTTTGTTCCCAGTAGTCTTAAAAGGTGGATACCAGGTCTCTTTGATTCTCTATGATTATCAGACATAATGCTGGGATCAGATATGCAGTTTGCTTAATGATTACAGCAGTAATTGAAGAGTCACTATGGACAGTGTGAAAACACAAGGTAAGCAAAGATTCCTTGAAAGATATTTAACAACATTGTATGTAAAGGTCTGTGTGTGGGGGGGTGTCTTTCTCCTTCAATTTTTGATTAATTTAAGGCACAAGGCTGTAATTCAAAGGTATAGTTCCATTTTTTGTTGTCAGATCATAGCGCTGCTTTTAGATCAGTAAAGAAGCGATGTATCCTCTGGAGGAGTTCCCCTGCTTTTGGGTTAATTCTTTGTTTTGTGGTATATTAATGATGATGTGCATTTTTCAAAAGCTTTACAATGGCACATATGACAAGCGGGCTGTCTATTCAACGCATGAGTATTCATCCCTCCCCCGTTAACTGTAAAGTCATATCTAAAGTTTCTATTAATTCCTGATTGGAAGAGATATTTTCTAAAATTATTCTAAATTAATGACTCAAGCAAGCACACTGCTTTCCCTTGATGGCAAACTTTAATTGACCATCACAGATTGCAATTTAGTTTTTCAAAAAAACAATTTTGTGCATCTCATTTAAAATCTCCATAGCAAATAGAGAGTGCCTGGCATGTCATCGTGACTCACGCAGGCACTGATAGCAAACTCAGGTTATTTGACTCCGAGCCATGCCAGCCTATCGAGGTCCGGTATTTGCTCACTTGATGTGGAGCTGAGTGGCTACTCTGGTTGTTATGTGATAAAGGCGTTCCTGAGTGGATGTGTCAGGTGTGGGCACAGGTGTCACATGCAGTAAAGTAGGATTGTTCATCCACTAATAGGGAGCCTGAGCTGTGATTAGACCATCGTGAGACAGGTTACTTTGACCCTACTGATGGTGTGTTCTTCTCAGAGGAGGGGAGAGAGGATGAGAGGGAGGGGGGGGGGGGGGGGGGGGGGCAAAGGGGAAAGAGAAGAAGAAGTAGAGGGAAGGGTAAAAGAAAGGAGATGAGGAGAGCCCAAAACTGTGGAGGAGAATGAGTCATGATTGACTGTTTCACTTAGAGCCCACAGGGCTCCCTCTAAAAGAGATAGAGAGAGAGAGAGAGAGAGAGAGATTGTGTGTGTGTGTGTGTGTGTGAGAGAGAGAGAGAGAGAGCGTAAGAGAGAGAGAGTGAGACAACACACCATCTTCTCATTCAGTATGTGTTTGCTCTCGTGTTGCATTGAGAGGAGTGGGTCGTCTCTGTCTCTGTCTGTGCGTGTTTGTTTGTGCGTTATGATGCGAGCAGAATGTGCTGTTGGTGTGGGCTCAGTGAGCCTGTGTGTGTGCGCGTGCGTGCGTGCGTGCGTGTGTGCGTGCGTGCGTGAGTGCGTCTGTGTCTGTGTCTGTGTCTGTGTCTGTGTGTGTGTGTCTCATTAGTGAAGGCATGGAACTCCAAGCACACAAATCCCCCATGAAAAGCCCGCGTCTACCTCTGCCGCCACACACCGAGCAGAGCAGGTTGCCGAAAGGATGCACGCATGCATGGAGAGCCGCGCTCATTTGCTTAATTAAAGAGGCACAGAGGTCCCGGCCGCTGAACCATCCTCAATGAGGACATCCTTTCAAAGGCACCATTCAGAACCAGAGCCACCAGAGTGACAGAAACGTACTGAACCCATCCAACCCCTCTGACAGAATCCGAGCCCTGAGCACCGATGACACAAGATGGTCTTATTTAACAAAATGAAGACGTGCTTGTGGGGATGTAAATGGTAAATGGATGGACTGCATTTATCGAGCCCTTTTCTACTCCTGCAAGTACTCAAAGTGCTTTACAGAGTACGCCTCACATTCACCCGTTCACACACTGGTGGCGAAGACTGCCATACAATTTGGGGTTCAGTAGCTTGCTGAAGAACACTTTGATGGGGTTAGGCAGAGTGGGGCTTGAATCTGCAACCCTTCGGTTGCCGAACAGCACCTCTACCTCAACCACTTGCACCACCACTGCCCCATTTGTATCTGCTGGTCCTGCCGTGGGGTGTCACGGAGTTTGTTTTGGTTTTTTTTTGTTTTGTTTTTTTCCCAAGCTGATCCGATGTGTAACGATGGCGGCTAGCAGTAATCCTACTCAACTGGGCTGCCTGGTGACAGAAATCAGCCCATCTGTTAGATGCCTCGCAATTATCCCCACTGCCTTGAGGTACCCAAAAGAGACTCCCTGACGCTGTCAATCAAAGGAAAACGGCCTGCCGTCGGCTCTCGGATGGGACAAACAGAGCGACGAGAAACAAGACAATCAGGCCCAGACTCTCTAAACCTCGAAGTCCTTCTTGTAAACACTTTACAACTCCTCTCCAAAGACTGCCACACAAACACACACACAAATGACTATCTTGTTTTCGTTTCACTGTCAGTTGGAGAGTTGGGAAGATGAAATGATTAAACCAAACTTTGGTTCAGAAAAGCTTTTCTAACCACGTACACTCTTTATCAAGCATACGTTGGTTTGTTGGTTCACTCACTCTCCACCAGGAACCCTCTTATTTTGGGTAAAGAGCCCCTGACAGTACTGCCCTACACACAAGCACTCCATCTGTTTGTGGATGGGAGTTTAATAATTGCCTCTCACTCTCGAGTGGCTCTTGGTAAGCCCTCTTGTGTGTGTATGTATGAGTGTGTGTGTGTGTGTGTGTGTGTCCGCTGGCTAAGCCTGGAGGGATGTGATCACATCCTCCAGGGAGTGCAATCAACAGTCAGCAGTGGTGGAGATTAAAGTCCAGAGAGAGCATACACACACACTCACACACACACACACACACACACACACACACATACTCTCTCTCTCTCTCTCACACACATACACAACACCCAAATGAGGTCTGGGCCTGACCATCACAGCAAAGAAGTGAAGAATTGTCCTTTTCAAAATGGCAAAATGACACCTGAGAGAAAAGGTATCTGGATGGAATCATACATGTAAATCATCACAATGTTTGTTATTTAAACTGATTTCAAACCACTGTGGCTACAGGTGTGTTTGCATGTGGTTGCGTATGTGACCGCTGTGTGTGTGTGTGTGTGTGTGTGTGTGTGTGTGTGTATCTATGTGTGCATGCGTATGTGTGTGTGTTTCTATGTGGTTGTGCATGTCATATCACAGTCATATACACGTTGTGTGTTTGCATATGGTTGTGTGTGTGATTAGTAGCTATGCATGTAAGGTGTGTTTTAGTAACATGGCTGTGTGAGGGTTGTGTGATGGCTGGATGTGTGTGTGTGTGTGTGTGTGTGTGCATGCGTGTGATGGCAGTGCAGTGATGTGTAAAAGGCATACCGCTGCTCTAAGAGCTGTAGGGAAAGAGTGTACACTCAGATTTGTATGCCTGAGGCCCAGTGTGGACCTACTGTACAGACAGCTCAGAGATGACAGATGAGAGAAAAGAGGTCAGGATCAAACAGTAAAGAAAGAAATAAAAGAACTCAATGACCTAAATGTTTGGGCTGCAGTTCTCACTTTTTCTGCCAACCCATTTTATAGTACAACACTCGCTGTGTGCTGTGTGACTGTGTGTGTGTGTGTGTGTGTGTCTTTCTGTGAATGGAGAGAGATAGTAAAACATTTGGAGAGTGAATGAGCAATAGAGAGAGAGAGAGAAAGAGAAGCATGCCATTGTAATTGTTGTAGGGAGTGGACACCCCACTCAGCTCACCTTTTTTTACCTTTTCCAGTGCGGTAGAGCAGGTGTGTGCAGGTGTGTTTTCACATGGGTGGGGACTCGTAGAAAAGCACTTCCTCGCCCAACCTACCCCACACACATTCAGTCGGTCAGTCAACCAGAGAAAGAACCAGACAACTGATACAGTCTCACACACACAGAGACAGACAGGCAATCTCTGGATATAACACACAGACTCAGGACACACCTGGGACTCACCACAGCAGCCTAAGGTAAGGAACCATGCAGATAGATTGTTCACCTTGCTGCCCTTGGGTGGTGGTGGTGTAGCGGTAAAGGAACCTGTCTCACACGCTAATAGCTTGGGGATTGTGGGTTTGAATCCCAGATGCCACTGTTGTGTCCTTGACCAAGGCCCTTAACACTGAGTTGAGGAGGGGAGACTGACCCTGGTGTAATTGATAGTTGACAAGACAGTAAGTTGCTTAAAGTGTCTGCTAAATATGCATGTGCTACTATGAAAAAAAAAAGTCTTTATTTGATTGGCAAATTTCAAGGGCACAAAGAGAGTGGGGCTGTCAACAGAGCCCTACACTGTCTTCATCTTTCGGATTTTTTTTTTGTCTAATTTATGCATAAACAGAGACTTTCAAATTAACTCTAGACAGGAAGTTCTGTTAAGGTGTACAGGCCACTGATAGTTTAACGTTTTGCTTCGTGTTAAACATTCAGCATCCATTGCCATATATGGACATTGTAAAATAGAGATAGATATGAGGTTATGGCTGATAATACAGTAATATGTTATGTGCTGAAATTATTTAGCTTAGTGATACAGGCTGATGCCTCTGAATGACTACTGACTGCTGACTGAGATTAGATTGACTTTTCACAATAGAAAGACAATTTCTCATCATGTGATCAAAAGCAACAAATATGGCATATGGTTTTATGATTTGTGAAGTAAACACTGAGTTTAATGTATCTTTGGCAGAAGGCAATGTCGGCTTTTATTGGTGTGTAACCGAATTGGCAGAGACTAAAGATATGACATAACACGACCATGGAAACATACTGATGTTCTGCATTATGCCGTATTGTGTGTATCCTGACTGAAGGACAGGACACCAGCCACTAATTGAATGGCAAACGAGGCTGTATTGACTAGGGCAGAATGGGTGACCTCAAAAGGAGGATTCCTTAAAGCTGCTCCTACTCTGTGCATGAATAGTGAATAGCTTCCAAGGGAGTAGATAACAGGCCACGAGCTGAGCCACATCAAGCCCAGAGCTGGGTCACAGTTTCTCTCAGTGTGTGTGTGTGTATGTGTGCAACAACTATCTAACGATTACTTACTTACTAATTATCATACTAACAATTAACTATTATACTAACTACTTGCCTAACTATTGCATACCTAGGTATTCCTACATATCTATCTTAATATAAACATTGCAAATAACTCAGTAACAACATTTTCTTTACTTTTTTACAATGATAACATTTCACATTACCACTGCAGTACACTTGATTAGACATGCCTTGATTAGGGACACACAGCCTTTATCATTATTCTCATCCTCTTTGTGCATTTTGTAGGTAATCGTCCGCAGTCCTGCAAAATAGTATGTTTACAATAATTCTGTGTTGAATCCTGAGAGGCCTATACTGTATATGTTCATTTTTGAACATGAAATGAATCTTAACTACAGCTCTGATGATCTCTGATGTTCCTCATTCCACTGCCGTTAACTGTGGTCCTTTATGGGAAGTTACAGCTTCTTAATCGTGATCTGCCAATTATTGATCTGGTGTGACGTGCTGTTTGTTATTCTGAGGGCAGTCCTGTTTGCCTTTTGTGTGCGTGTGTGTGTGTGTGTGTATTCGTCTGAGTCAGCGCCTCTATCAGGGCTTGCACCTTAAGTGGACGCCGCCATTGAAAAGGAATTAATAAAATGCCTGACATTCACTGAAAAAAACAGCCATGCATCACCATCTCCTAGCAACTGCTGGGCTTGTGCTTAATAAAGGCCGGTTGTTCCTAGTGAGCATTAATATTTAAAATGGTGATGGGGGAGGTTATTGAAAGCTCTATGACCTTGAATGATCCTCTGACAGGAGTGTTTAGGATGCTAGGGGTGTAGCATGGGACAGCATCCAGCTCACTCATTTTGGTGCAGATGGTTGCATCCTTATTGAGGGGTTGTGTGGTCGAATGAATCCTCTATGTCATCCCCCTCTGGTGAGGTTGTGTAAAATTTGTCAGACTCTAGATCTTTCTTTCTCTGAGATTCTCCATTCTCTCCTTTCAGAGCTGTTGTTTGAATACCAAACACCTCTGCACATCTTAGGAATGTGACTATTGCACATGTGATCCTAGACAAATCCCCTGAAGATCCAGACAAACAGAGTTCTTACCACACTTAACCCATTCATAACCAATAACTAAAAGTATCTCCTTAACAAAAAGCTTCACAGCTTTGTCTCTGTAAGGGATAGGAACATGATTTTACCCCAAGACCTCATGGGGTAAGTGTCTACAAATGTCAAAACCGAAAACGGAGATTGCTCATATGTATCATGCAGTAATTGGTAGATAAAGTTGTGTTTTTTAAAGGAAATGTAAACAAGCATAAAAATAATTTCAACAATAATTAGACATGATAAATATGAAATTTACACTCAAGTGGCATACATATTTTTAAAGTACAACTGCTCCTTAACCCAACAGTAGCAAGCACTCGATCTAACTCCTTGAACTTTCTGAGATACAGCTCATTTTCTTAAGGTGCAATTTTTAGTTGTTGAACACGTATCCTTTAAAACTGTAGTAGTGTTGTGTTGTGTTGATCACATGATCAAAAAATGTAATGCACATTTGACCTGCATAGATTAGTGTAGGAATTAATTACAAAAAAAGATTTTGTTTTAGGCAGACTTTATGAGAAATGTAGCTCAATCAGTGCACATCTCGATATGAAAAAATATCTATATTTCAAAATTCCTCACCCCAGATCAAAATTTGTGAACTTTATATATCTTTTTCCCTTTCACTCACACTCAAACATGATTTTATGTAAGATTAGTTGAATGTTACCTATCATTTGGAGAGGTCTCAAAATACAATGGTATGACATGTAAATACAATGGCTGGAAGAAGTGTGTCTGCCTATGTGTTTGTGTGTTTGAGTGAGTGTATGTGACTGATGGTATTAGTGTGTATTTTGTCTGTGTGAGTTATCGATGAGAAGCCATACAGTCAGAGATATACATTTGGGGTGGAATTTTGAGATTTAAAACAAATATGAGATTTTTATGGAATATCTCATACTATACACTATATAAATACATGCACACAGAATAGCTGTTGAGGATATCTTTGCATTTTATGTGAAAAGCAGAAAGTGTGAGAGATAGTTAGGAGTGAAAAACAAGTATTTGATATTAATGCTTTATTCATAAAAAAACCCTATGGAAAATCCCATGGGAAATTGAAAATGACTGTACTCTCTGCTTAAACGCAACATCACACCAAGAAAAACATGCAAATATGATTATTCTATTACTAACAGTCTAGTCTCTCTCTCTCTCTCTCTCTCTCTCTCTCTCTCTCTCTCTGATCTGACATTCCTAACCTGTGTTGTAGACACCTTTTCATGGAAAAAAGAAAACCAGTAATCAACCAACAACTAAAACTTTCGCTGTAGCCACATACTGTAAAGAAAATTTTACAATTCCACTGTAATCATTAATGGGTTAAGGGTTTTAAGAAGTCTAAATGTAAAATATTTTTCCTTCAATATGACATATAACATTTAAGGACATCTGCTATCAAAACACTGTGTGGGTGTTCAGTTTCTATGGATCATTATACTGTACATCAGTGTTATGTAATGCAGACACTCTCTCTCTCTCTCTCTCTCTCTCTCTCTCTCTCTCTCTCTTACTCTGGACAAATTCTATGGCTCTTGCTTAATATATTCCTGTATTGTTAGAGCCCTGCACCGTGCTTTGTCCATCCTGTTCATCCTATCATTACTTGTGAAGTGTTTTTCTCCCATCAGGACTCCAGCACCTTCAGGTAGAATAATGAAGCAGTTGCCCTGGTTTTGTGAAAGTGTCTTATCTGCTGCGTTTGATCTCCTCGCAAGCATCCAGCTGTCTAGGCACTATTGGAGGAGAGATGGAAGCAGGAGGCTTTCTGTCATTAAAATCATATAACAAAGAACCTGTGCCGCTGCTATGAATTTTGCATCAAAAATATTGCAGTTCTGGTATTAGTTGGTTGGTTGGAGATGAGCCTCGTCTTGTTCAGAGACTCAGTATCGTGATGTTGTGATGTTGTTTCACCCAGTCTGCGAAGAAAAGGTGATGACTAAGTCATCTTTGAGCATCTCTTTTACAGTGTAACTTGTATTTGTTCAAGTTGTGTTCAATGAGCTGACCACAGTTAGCAGACTGACTTTCACTGATTTCAGTATGTTAAGGATCGATTTAGTGGAAGGAGGAAGGTTACTGGTCACTTCTTAGTGTTGCAATCAATCCACTCACATTTATCTAGAGGCCAATTAATTAGTTCAAGAACAAGAATCATTCTGTCCTGCATAATACTTTAGCAATGACAAATAGGCTGGGGTTTCAGTCAAGGATTCTTAACACATCCCAGGGTGAAAAACAACTCATCTTTCAATCGGACACCTCGGCAACCTGGTGGTTTAATAACAGATGGTTTAATAACAGATGTAACAGATATTAAGTTTAATGTGATACTAGTACTTTGTCATGTCTGGATATCTTTATGGACATGACTTCATAATGAAATGTGTGATAGCTTTGTTAAGAGGGATGAAAGGTTATAAAACTATAAAACCACATAGTTATAAGACCATAAAAACAGCAGCTCGTAACAATGAAGTGTTTATGTATCCTCTTATTCCTCACTGTACAAGGGATGTTTGTGAGCAAGTGTCATTATGTGGATTAAATGAAACATTTTGGTTTAGCTTCTTGTTTTATAGATACTGTATGCGCTCTGACTACTTATGATTAGAGGCTACAGATTCATCTAAGCTAATGAAAAGCTGTGAGTTAACTCAGATTCAGTGCCATTTGTCTCCCTGCAGACTGTCACAGGATGTCAGAAGAAACAGTAGAGGTGTTGAGGAGCATCCAGAAGAAACCTGGACTGCAGATATGGACTATCAATGTAACGTGGACTCAGCCATCTACTGAGAATCTTTTAGTGCAGATAATGTGGTGCTCCTCCTTTCATTTCCAATCACCATCTCAAAGGATTTTATCCCCTCTCCTCTCCCCCTCTTTCTGTTCCTGTCTTCATGTCTCCTCTCATTTCCTCTACTGTCCTCCCTTCTTCTCTCTCCTGTCTGTTCATCTTATCTGATCACATCTCAACTCTTCACCTCTCTATCTCTCTGTCTCTCTCTCTCTCCACCCCCATCCACTCAACTGCCCTTCTACTGATTCCTCCTGTCCCTTCTCTTAAACTTTCTCACCCCCCCCCCCCACACACACACACACACTCACACACACTCACACACTGCCATCAACACTCTCACGTCTGACGTCACTCCTCTCCTCTTATCTCCTCTTTTCTGTCTCTTTTCTCCATCTTTTCTTTCTTCCCTTACCTCACTCTTTTCCCCCCCATCCAATTTATCCTTCTCCTCATTCCTCCCTCGCCTCTATTGTTGTCTTATTCCCCACAGTCCCTATTAGTTTTTTAAGACTATGCTGCCTTCACTTTGCAGAGCATGAAGATGGTTCCTGTGCCTGAGCAGGCCTACGGGAATTTCTTTGAGGGGGATTGCTACATAGTCCTTCATGTGAGTCCATAGGCCCACAGCACTGCCAAGCCACGGGTTTGGTTTGGTTTGGTTTGGTTTGGTTTGGTTTTTTTCAATTGAAACACACAAGCCGTTCCACACGACTTAGATTTTTGTGTGTGTGCTTTATCACAAACCTAGTTATGTAAGTACACCACAAAAGGCCCTTAATGATGAATAAAGTATCTCTCTTTCTCTCTCTATTTATCTATCCATCTATCTATCCATTTATCTATCTATCTCTCTAACAATAGGAATTCATAATAAGAAATGCACAAACTGCTGTTTGTGTCCTGACTATTTCAGAAGCTCCATAGTGTTGTTTTGTTCTATTCTATGCCTCTTCTAATTCATTATTGTCCTGTTGTTTGTTCAGGTGAGTCATGACTCCTCTCGTCTCAGTGACATCCACTATTGGATTGGGAACTTTGCCTCTCAGGATGAGCAGGGAGCAGCTGCCATCTACGTCACCCAGATGGACGAGTTTCTCGGGGGCAGCCCTGTCCAGCACAGAGAGGTGCAGGCCAACGAGTCGGCAAAGTTCAAGAGCTACTTCAAGAACGGACTCATGTGAGTTACTGACCATTTTTTTACCTTGGGTGCATTTCCTAAAACCACAGTTGCCACCCCCCGTGACTGTAAAGCTCTGTATTACCTGTTGCTGAGCAGCATACATGTGTTTTGCTTTTCTTTGTGGATTTTGGGCTTCAGTTACAAGAAGGGTGGAGTGGCTTCTGGGTTCCAGCATGTCGAAACCAACGCTTACAACATCCTCAGACTGCTGCATGTCAAAGGGACTAAACACATCACGGCCACTGAGGTACACCTACTCTCACAATCTCTTTGGTCTCTTCCAAGTCTAAGGAACACTGTTTAGGAAATTATTTTTTCAGCAGTATTTTTACATCAGTATTTTTACAGTGCTATGTGGCATTTTTTTTGGTTAAGTATTAAAAAAGCACCGGGCTGGCACCTCCATGATATTAATTTCATTAAATATAATTTTATTTATACAGCACCTTTTACAATAGTATTGTCTTATGGAGTTTTACATAATGAGCACCCAAGAGCAACAGGGGCAAGGAAAAACTCCCTTATGTTTAGTTAGTCTAGAAAGAATCCATGACTCTAGGGGCTAACCCAACTGCAAGGTGTCATGCAGGAAAAGTACAATGAGTAATAACCATGATAGACTACATGTTGTCCATGGTTTTAGCTAAGGATCATAACAGTTCCAGAATATTATCCCATGACATTACATGGTAGCCAGTCCATAGGTGGTTATCAAGAATTATGGCTGGACAGTGTAATAGTAGCCAGGCATAGTGTTAAAGTCAAGGAGTGAGATGGATCATGGGGGTAACAGGTCCATTTGACATTTGAATATTACATTCCACAACATGTGGCTGTTGTGTTGAATACAACTCAAGTAGATGCAAAGCTGCGCTGAAGATGACTCCAATTCCAAAGTATGGCATGAAAACACTAAATTGCAGCTTTCACCCCATTTAGCCTCAATGGGGTACCCAGTGCATGAAGAACTTGCTCATGCTCTTGGCTGGAGCAATATAACTACATAGTGCAGGTTTAAACAGTGTTGCAGAAATGCACGTTTCCAAGTTTGTTTCATCAAAGTAAGTTTGTTGTCGTTATCCTAAAGTGAAAGAGTTTTATTGTTTTGCTTTAATTGTACTTTTTATGAGTCGATTTAATGGTTATCTCCACATATTGCTTTTTTGATGATGTGGTTTGTTTTATTCTTTTAGAACATTGGTCTCATGGGTGTGTTATTACTTGCATTGTGGCATCAAAACAAATAACAACTCCCCTCCACACACACATGCACACACACATCCGTTGAGGGTGAAATGTGGGGGCTGGTCCTTACAGAACTAGAAAATCTCATCACAAGGCATACCTTCAGAGAGGGCTTTTCATGAGCTCTGCTCATCTGTTTATATGGGAAAAAAAAGAAATCTGTTTTTCAAAAATGGTCTTTTTTCACATTGTTCATTAGAGAGGATAAATGTTGCTGTCAGGCTGCCTGACAAGAAGAATAAAAAGAATCCTTCCTTTTTAAAGTGCTGCTTTGGAGATTAATCACAGACACTATTTAGTCTAAGTGGATCCTTCAAGTGAAACTTAAAAAAAAAAGGTTATTATTGTTCCAACGGAGCTTGTTAATGTTGTGCCATCTGCTCCATCCCAGGTGGACGTATCCTGGAATAGTTTTAACAAGGGTGACATATTCCTTCTGGATATGGGCAAAGTGATTGTGCAGTGGAACGGTCCCCAGAGCAACAGGAAAGAGAGACTCAAGGTACTGGAAAGGGGGGTGGATGGGTGTTGGGGGTTGTGTGTCTGTGCACTATGACAGTGGTTTGTTTGTCTGTTTGTTTGTTTGTTGGGAGAGTGAAGTTATATCCTCATCTCATCTCGTTTCATCTCCTCTCCTTCTCTCTCCTCTCCTTCCTCTCATCTCCTCTCCTCTTTTTTTGTTTTGTTTTTGTTTGTTTTTTTTTTGTTTGTTTGTTTTGTTTTTGTTCTCCTCTCTTCTTATTCCCTCTCCAGGCTGTTCTCCTGGCTCAGGACATCCGGGACAGGGAGCGTGGGGGTCGGGCTCAGATTGGCGTGGTGGAGGGGGCGCGAGAGGAGGACTCCCCTGAGTTGATAAAGGTCATGAAAGCAGTGCTCGGCCAGAGGTCCGGGGGACTAAAAGATGCCATCCCTGATGACAGACCAGGCCTCAACCAGATTGCCATTGTCAGACTCTACAGGTCTGTCCATCACTAAATATTCATTATTGTATTCTCCCATACAGTCAATTGGAACCTTTTGTTCTTCAACAGTAACACTTTCTTTTGTTGTTTTTTTTCTTTTTAATTTGTGAATAAACAGTAAATTGATAATAAATAACTATAAATGATAAATTACATGCAAACACACTTTGTAAAACCTCCCAAATCATCTACCAGTTGCAATAAATTCACAGATTTATGTTTTACAATAATTCAGTGGCAGGAATACTAATGAATAAAAGTTGGGACATCTGTGAGGATGGAGTTGTATGTATAGATATGGCACCACACTGGCACTGTGTGTTGTGGCATGGTCTCTGTGGCTTCTGCACCATATTTATGAAATGCTGAGTTGTGGGGCTGTGGTTTACCACGATTAATTATCTGCTTTTGGTTGAAACATGGGCTAATTAGTTTAAGCAATTTCTGTTTGTACGACAGGAACGAATAATTTTATTAAGTGGATTTGGGTATCCATAAATTATGTCAGCAAATGAAATGTGTGTGTGTGTGTCTGTGTGTGTGTGTGTGTGTGTGTGTGTGTGTGTGTGTGTGTGTGTGTGTTTGTGTGTGTGTGTGTGTGCCCCTGCCTGTGTATTGCATGTGTTCATGTGTGTGTGTGTGTGTGTGTGCTGACAGTGTTTCAGATGCCAGTGGGCAACTTGTGGTGCAGGAAGTGGCCAGTCAGCCACTGACCCAGGACCTGCTGTGTTCCACCGTGAGCCACATTATTATGAACTTGTCAACCGCTGCACATCAAAATATTGCATTAAATATACTAACTAACTGGGTAGAATACAGCAGTACTTGCAAATGCATAAAAATATCACCTTTGCAAAAAAAAAAAAAAATCCCTAAAAAACAGTAAGATGTCCCAGCATGTATAATGTGTTTCTATGTTTCTCAAAGGCACTGCCATTCTCTGCTTTTGCTTATTTTCTTTCTGTTTCTCTCCCACTCACGCTTTGACCCTCCACTCTCTCTCTCTCTCTCTCTCTCTCTTTCTCTGTCTCTCAGGACTGTTATATAGTGGACCAGGGGGGCATGCATGTGTATGTATGGAAGGGAAAACAGGCTTCAAAAGAGGAACGACGCAGTGCTCTCTCAAGGGCTGTGGTGAGATCTGTTTAGTCAAAATACACTCCTCTCTCTCTTTCTGTCTCTTATAAATAAATAAATAAGCAAATAAGCAAACACACACACACACTTCTTAGAAGCCATGGACTCAATTTTCTCAGGGACTGAGACCACCACTTCTGAAGTCATTTGCTTTTCTCTTGGCATGTAGTTTATTCAAGCACAACACAAAACCTCATGAGGTGAAGTAGACAGCAACAATGGACATGAAATGATAGTGGTGCACTTTAGCCTAGCTAATATATTAGCATATACAGTGGTGTATATCTTCACCAAAGTGTTCATTGACTTCTTCTTCTTCCAGGGGTTCATTAAGGCTAAGAATTACCCATCTAGCACTTCGGTGGAAGTGATGGCAGACGGAGGAGAGTCGGCCATGTTTAAGCATCTCTTCAAGGGCTGGAAAGAGGAGGGTCAGACACAGGGTCTGGGTAGAGCCTACTCCATGAGCAAGATTGGTATGGCTGTGATGAATACTCAACTAGCTCCACTTAAGGGGATGACACACAGGATAGTGTTTTGGAAATGGGAGTATGGTGTTTTTGTCTGTGGAACTCAGAGACACAGAGACAGCAGGCTTTGCAACATTGTAAGACTCTCGTATTATTGCACAGCAAGATTACTAACAAATGTACTCAATTCATCATCATCTTCAGACTGCATGCATTGGTTAGCTTTATCACAGCAATCACATTGTTATAGGAATATATATTATAGTATTATATGCATATGTATGTATAGGATAGGAAGGATAGGGTAGGAAGACTCAGGATATGAAATTATGATTTTAAAATAATTATTTGAATTGATATTTTTCATATTTATGTGAATGAATTTTATTTGTGTTCAATGGTGTAGCTAAGGTGGACCAAGTGACATTTGATGTGATGGAGCTTCATGCGCATCCAGAAATTGCTGCTCAGGAGCGTATGGTGGATGACGCCACAGGACAAGTTCAGGTAAGCTAGCACATGCACACACACACATGCACACACAAACATTTACTAAGAAGTACATGAACTTTCCCTCATTACATGCTCTCAGTTTTCATAACTTTGATCTTGTAGTGCCTGTTTCCCCACCCTTTGAGCATTACAAATGTTACCACACCCAAAACATAAACACAATAGTAGTAACACTTTGTGACGAATACTCTGCCACAGTAAGTGTAAATAATCCCTCTCTCTTCAATTGCTCAGATCTGGCGCATTGAGAACCACGAACTTCAGGAGCTTCACCCCAGCTTTTTTGGCCAATTCTATGGAGGGGACTGCTACCTGATTTTGTACACCTACATGAGAGCTAACAGGCCACAGTACATCCTCTACATGTGGCTGGTAGGCACCATAGACATGCACTTTGTGGTGCTACCACTTACTGACACAATGGAGTAGAAATGGTGGGCAAAGTGTGAGGTCTGTCAACAAGCAAAATTCTCATGTGTGAGCTGTTGTTAGCATATTGCATACTAGAGCACAGATCAACTTACCATCATGTCTGCTGATTTTTTTAAAAAATGTATTTTATTTTTTAAAGTTTTTCTGACATCATAAGGCACAGGTACAGACAACACACAATAGACACAGACCAAACGTAGACCAAAACAAGACAACAAAATGACTACAAAACAAAACTCTGCCAGTTCTTAGAAGATATGCATCTCAATAAGTCAGTCCATCAGATAAAGGTGAAAGTGTTCATTAGATGTCAGGAACTGTTCATAGGCGAAGACAAAAGTGGTCAGAGAGGCCCAAGGCAAAGCCCAAAGTGTGTTATATCCAAAGGCGTAACAGAAAAAACAGACATCTTAATGCATCTTGGTTTCCTTTAGTGTCTTAAGATTTGCAGAGCCACCCCTTATCTTGCTACTGTCCATAATTACTTAGCTAAGACGCTTTTACAAGCAGCGCCACATTTCAATATCTCATTATCCTTCCTCTTTGAATAGCTAAGAATAAGTTTAGGTCTGTGCTAAACTTTGTGTGATGCAGGCTTGCCGCTAATGACAACCCATTATTTCATGACAAAGTAGCACGGAGGTGCTCACAATCCCTCATGAATAGACAGCTGCTTATCCAGTGATGTTCATCAAGTGTTGTTAAAAGTGTTGTTGGAGTTGGCAAATACACTCACACCAAGACTTGTGAGTTGCAAAAAAACAGGATCAGTATTTTTATTAAGATTTGTGAGTCACCTCAGCATGACGGTGAGCGGTGAAGGCTTTTTACTGCAGTCAGTGTTGAGTTATGCTGTAAGGGAAACTCAGTCAAAGGGTGAGAATAATCACTGAAAATTTAGAAAAATGTAATTACTTAATTTACCTTGTTAAAGCAGTTTAAAAGCTTACACTACTATTACATTTTAAATAGGGTAATTTGTAATTGTAACAAATTACATTTCCAAAGTAACTTTCCCAGCACAGACTCTTGTACCCATGGTGTTAAATTAGAATACTGATTTTGCTGAATAATTAAATTAAGCTTATCTAACGGATATCAGCTACCCAAGGGGCATGAGAAATATTCATAGGCAAATTACATGAGAGGAATTCATTGAATCATATTCAACCCTGCTACATTTAGTTAGACTTAAGACTTAATGCTTTGTCTATCATTCTGATTAAAGCGACTGTTTTAATGTGCCCTTCACTATAGGCTGCAGGATGTATCTTATTAACTGTCATAGTCAGTTGAGAGGTATATCAGTCTGTAACCTGAGAAGTACTTTTGGATCCTTAAAATTATGTTCCTTAGCCAGCCACAACACAAAAATACACTTTATATACTAAACTACACATTACATTTTAGTATACCAATAACTTGGGATAGTTTGAGTTCACAATTGCCTTTAAGGTCACACATATGGCCAAGCAAATAGAGTTGGAGCAGCCAGATTGGATTGTACAGATGAATATGAATGACACTGAACACTGACTTGCCTGACTGACATGAATCATGGGATACCACAGGGACGCCACGCTACCCAAGATGAGATCACGGCTTGTGCCTATCAGGCTGTTGCCGTGGACAACAAGTACAACGGAGCTCCCGTTCAGGTCAGGGTGACCATGGGCAAGGAGCCGCGACATTTCCTGGCTATTTTCAAGGGCAAGCTCATCATCTATGAGGTGATCATGATCTCTTCTCTTAGTCATTCCCCCAAAACCCTCTCTGTTTCTCCTATGATCATCCTCCCTGTAGAAATACACCACCTGTGCTTGAATGTGAATCTGATTTCTGCCTGGCTCTGTGAAACTGAGTCTTGCAAAGGCATATTCTAAACCTTTCTTGTACTGATGTTTTCAACACAAGAAAATCTGTCAACATTTACAGCTTTGCATTGTGAAATCCCAATTAAAAGAAGAATTCATTTAGTTTCTACATCTTATAATAGCCAACACATGCACTACACCAGTGGTTCCCAAACTTTTAACTGCCATGTACCCCCTGAGACTTTCTATGTCCTACCCCCTGCACCATAGACAGCTTGCTATTATAATTAATATTTTTCTAATTATTACTGCTGCATACACAAAATGTGAACTCATATTGATATACAGGCTACCATGTAGTGGCAATTGCACTGTATTGGGGACAATTTGAGTGCAAGATCTTTGTCCACGTATAGTCTGTACCTGAACTTCATGTTGGTGAGACCTGAGAATCTATTCACAGATTTTTTTTTGTGTACCCCCTTAAATGGATCCAAGCACCCCCAGGGGTACTCGTACCCCAGTTTGACAACCACTGCACGACACCATAGCAACCCCCTCCATTGCATAATAACTCCCCTAATGGTGTAATGGATTGTTTTGCCCACAGGGTGGCACCGGTAAGCCAGGGGTGGTGAACCCCTCTGCTAGCGCCAAGCTCTTTCAGGTAAAGGGGACACATGAGTGGAATACCAAGGCGACGGAGGTGCCCGCCCGTGCATCCTCTCTCAACTCCAATGATGTGTTTCTGCTGAAGAGCGATGGTGCAATGTACCTGTGGTATGGAAAGGCAAGTCAACCCCCCCCACACACATACACACACAGACACATTATTGCTTGACTGCTTCCAAGGGGAAGGTAGGCACATAATGATCAGTGTCACTTTATGTGTTCTTGTATGTCCTTGCATCTATACAGTATGTATATTTGTGGGTGTTTATGAATGGCCATATGTGTGTGTGTGTGTGTGTGTGTGTATGTGTTTGTGTGTGTGTTTGTGTGTGTATGTGTTTGTGTATGTATGTGTGTGTGTGTGCGCGTGTGTGTGTGTGTGTGTGTGTGTGTCTTTGTGTGTGTGTTTGTGTGTCTATGTATGTGCCTGTGTGTCTCTGTGTCTCTCTGTCTACATGTGTTTGTGTGTGTGTGTGTGTCTCCACACAGGGATGTAGTGGAGATGAGAGGGAGATGGGCAAGTATGTGAGTGAGGTGCTCTCCAAGCAGGATAAGCAGGTGGTGATGGAAGGCCAGGAGCCGGCTCAGTTCTGGGTGGCCCTGGGAGGCAAGGCCCCCTACGCCAGCGACAAGAGGTACGGCATCCATCCAACAGGTGCTGCACAGGTGGAGGGGGTGTTGCGTATTGGCACAGGCAACCTGGTGACCTGGAATCTTTTTTTAGTTAAGTCGTACAATTTTCTGGATAAAACCATTTGGTAACTAGGCTTTGCCTCACTATCAAACTCCAAAAATGATGAAGATAGCTGTGTTAATTTTTATATATTTAACAAAAAATGATTAGCTTAAGAACTACTAAGATCCTTTTTCAAGTCAAGCTGTTTTGATGCAGTGTATCAACTGTGTCCTACTGCTCTGTTATTGTAGGAGTGGAGTGCCACTTAAAGCATCACAACAATGTGTCAACTGAACAACCACTGCCCAAATACAGGCAACGTGCAACCATGCAGTAGGCGGGCACAAGATGCAATGCCTCCTTTGCTGTAGTCATGGGGAACAGTAGAGAACAACACAAAAAGCCATTGCATCAGTGACTTAATCATGTCTGCTAGAAAAGTTATTTAGTTACTACAAGGCTCTGAGCTATTTAAATCCCACTGGGTGGACGGGTCCCACCCAGCCGTTTGACAGGTTTAGAAAGTCCTGTGAGTCAATGTATAATTACTGACACAATGCGTACACAGAGGTAATTACTGCCATGTTAGCTATTATTGTGTGTTTAATTGTGTGAGCAGCCCATCAATCACATCTGCCTGTGTGTCTGATTGGGTGGGTAGGTTTGAGAAGGAGGAGCCTCTCCACAGCCCTCGGCTGTTCGAGTGCTCCAATCAGACGGGCCGTTTCGTCATGACAGAGGTGCAGGACTTTGCTCAAGATGACCTGGATGAAGATGATGTCATGTTGTTGGACACATGGGAGGAAGTGAGGACCTGATCACTACATTATCATCCAATCACTCACCTTAGGGCAGGACTCAATAGACATCTTAATCAGTCTGTTACCTCACCAGTGTTTACCATGCAGTTGGTAATGCTGGATGCAATGGATTGGGAAGGCATCAGGGTGACATTTGTGTGGTATTGTTAACAACACATCAGTTTTTGAACATACCGTGCTGAAATGCAAATGGATGTCTTCATATGTTAGTTGTAGCATGCATTGTCCTCCACAAGGCTGGCGCTGTTATATTTTCAGCCTGCTCAACTGTTGCTTGATGTCTCACAAAGATTTTGTCATTTTAAGAATGTTGTTAAAAGAACGACTTTGAAAAGATACGGTCTCATTCCTCCCTAAGCCACATTTTATGATAAAATGTAATTCTACAGTACATAGCTTGCTTAGCATAAACTTCTGTCTCTATCACATATCTCTCACATCTCCCAGTTATTTGTGCCAAAAATAAACAGTGGCCTAATGTGATTGACAAACCAGAAGTTATTTAACTTGTCTACAGGAATAGTTATGATAGTGTTAATAAATGACATCATACATATTGTACATCCTTTCACTAGATCTTCTTGTGGATTGGCCGCTCAGCCAACCAATACGAAACTGAGCAGGCTTGCATCAGTGCACTCGAGTACCTGAAGACGCATCCAGCTGGGCGTGACCCTGAGACACCAATCATCTCAGTCAAGCAAGGTTACGAACCTCTGACCTTCACTGGCTGGTTCAATGCCTGGGATCCTCACAAGTGGAGCGTTAGTATCTCTGACAGTAACTGTTGTCAATTTAGTCCACTAGGGGGTGGTATAGCTTTACTGGGTGACAACCCTTTCCTTAAAACTTTCCTTAACGCTCATGTAGACTTTTGTCATTCAGCTGTACTCACAGAGCATCGATACTTTATCAGTGTTAGTACTCTTTGAGAGTTTAAAGAAACACCAGAAAAGCAGAACTCCTAAACACATGTTTAAAAAAATCTGCATTCAGCAAAATTATTTGCATTTAACTATATTGATTAGCTTTTTAATGTGCAAAATTATTTGAATTTTATAATATTGATTAGATTTTTATGTAGTGCTAACAAGAGAACCCCTCTCACCACAGGGAGGCCTATCCTATGACGACATGAAGAAAAAACTGGGAGATGCGGCCTCCATCTCCCAGATAACAGTGGTAAGGCCTTCTCTGACAACTGAAGAGCGCTGTCACACAGTCTCTGTCACAGTAGTAGTTTAGTTAGTTAGTAATCTGTAGCTGTTATCAGTAATTAGTCCTAGGATTGCTACTGCACTGAAGCCAACATGCAAACTCTGGTAAAGGATGCATGCTGCTTGCTTGCTGGTGAAATAACTGTGTATTCGGGTATCATTCTAATGGTGTCTGCAGGGGATATTATATTGTGAGAAGCAGACAGTGCAGTTAATTAGGATAAATCACAGGTCCTCTGTGAGATCCCTCTAACTTTCCACTGCATTATTATTAGGCGAATATATGAATGTAATTATTGCAAGAAAAAGGTTGGATATATTCTTGATAGGCTTCTTGATGAATAGGGTTCAACACTCATAAGCCTCCTAGTTGAATGACATTAATTTAAACATAATCCAGTTTGATTTCTGCTGTCATATTAGTGCAGAATTTTTCTTTAAAAGTACACCCTCTTTCCTTTTGTCTACGTATGTATTTGTGTATATATGTGTGTATTTATGTATACATGTATGTAGGTATGTATATATGTACTGCATGTGTATATGTACAGTGTGTATGTTGTATAAATGTATGTACATACATATATATATGTATGTATGTATGTTTGTATACGCGTGTAACTCTCTCTTTCAGTCTTGCTATCTGTCTTATCATTTTATCTGTCCTATTGTCTGCTGTTATAGAACCTGAACAATGTCAGTCTGAACAAGAGATCTGAAGGCATTGGGGGAAAATACAGTGCTCCAGGTGGGCCAGTGAGTAGCAGCCCTCCTCCTGCCTACAAGTCCCAAAGGCAGCAGGGCTCACCTTATAGTGCCGGCACTAACATTTCCATCAGTAGCTCCAACAACAGGAAATCTGGGAGATGGAGTCCTGACCAGCTTCTGAATAAAGCCCCGAATGAGCTGCCCACAGGTGTTGATCCCAGTAAGCGGGAGGTGAGTGGCAAAAGTCTACATGCTATGTCATTTTATAACCACTCTGAATCAAAAATTCAAATCTTTTGTTGATGGTACTTACTGTCACATAACACAATTTATGTATTGTGGTACAGAATTTTGAATTAATTTGACTATTAAAAATTTTAAGTAAAAAAAATACATTGCATAAGCCTCTCTCTTGTTATGTATTGTTATTATGTCTTTTATATATTATCCTTTCTCTTGTTCTATGAACTCTTTCTCCCATTCCACCCTTCTTAAAATTGTTTGGTTTTCTAGGAGTACCTATCAGACGCAGATTTTGAGGGTCTTCTCGGCTGCACTAAGGGCGACTTCCAACGCTTGCCCAAGTGGCGACAGACCGACCTCAAAAAGAAGGCTGGGCTCTTTTGAGCACAGCTCCTTCTCCTTAGGAGAGCACCATAGAGAAATAACACTTTTATTGATGTTTCTTTTATGTTGTATGGAATTGAATCTTCTGAATGGAGAATCACTGTTTGACAGTAACCACAATGACATTATTTATCTCAAAAGAGTATTTTTATCTTACTGATTCAATACTTTAACTGTGCACAATTCACTGTTTGCACTAATAAGCTTGGTAAGATCTTGGTTATTCAAAATCCATATTTAGTATAGCTCAGGTATGCACCTTGAAACTGAAATATTCAGGCATATCTAATTGTGTTGCTTTGTTTTGTTCATAGTCACATAGGCTGCTTGTCCATTTTTTAGCTTCTCATATCAATAACTGAATTCATTAGTTTATAATTATTAAAAAACTACTTTTAAAATGTTGCTGACATATGTACCAGATTAGAGTTGTTGCATTCCATAAAGACCCTTCAAAAATAAAAGGTATCATTGCATGTAATCTGTCTTTTTGCTTGGACGAGATATGAGACATTCATTCCACATGTTAACAGTTTATTTAAATGCATCTGTTGTTTAATGAAAATGCTCAGTAGCAACGGAATGACTACTCACGCTAAAGGACTAAAGCTGAGTAACGTTACAAAGACTTTACAAATGTTATAATATAATATTACACTTTCTGTCATATTTTGAAAGTATGTTATTAAAAGAATAATGATATGTACTTAGATTCAGATATTATCACCTAAGACTGCCATCACACAGCATTAATGATCAGACATGTAGGGAAGAAACTTGTTAAAACTGCTGTAAGTTAATAGTGCTGTATAAGCTATTTTATGTCTTACCTCGCTTTCAAAAACTCTTCAGAACTGTGCAGAACAGATACAGATATTGAGGGGATACTGAGAACATTTTGGACCTTTTAGAGTATTCTAAGAAACAGACATATCACAGAGAATGGGTCCCAATGGGTCAACTTACAACTCTTAGGGCTTTTGCAGGAACTTACTGTAGCATTTGTTAACCATATGAAATTACTATCACTTAACAACTAACAAAGAACTTTATATAATTTTACACACAAGGAAAACAACTTTTCACTGATTGAGCATGCCACATGACAATACTTGAGTAGAGTGAGTCACAATTCCTGTGCACCTGTGTAGGAACTCAAAAATTCATTTTCTATTAAAATGAAAAATTACAGGCCTACTTGAAACTCCCAAAGAAGGCACTTGACAACAAAGTGCAGGATGGCTGGTTAGGACAGTATGTAAAAATGCATAAAGTCAAATCAAGACAGAATGTAAAAAGATAAACGCATAAATGATATTCTGACAATCACAACAACAACAAAACTCAATACGTACATTTACAGACACAGATGTATGTTAGGGTGATTACAAAAGCTGTTTAAAGTAAAATAAAATATTAAATAAAAACCATTAACCATGAATGCAAAATATTGTGCAATGTCAGTGTTTCCCCTCTTTTTCAGGGTTTTTTGTCCAATAAAACAAAACTTTTAAACTTCACGCAAATACTGATAAACCATGAAGATGAGGACTTGTCCAGTCCAGTCCAGTCCAGTCCAGATGAGGACAAGTCCAGTCAGAGATCTCACTGCATAAGCATTATCCACTACAGACACAAGAGGGCGATCTTGTGAACATTTAAAAACATTGAAACTGTATTATTAACAGAAAGCTGAAGCCTTGGATTGCGTCTATTTACAATATACATACCATATGCTGAGTCATATAAACATTTACCCCAAACAACCAGATAATCTGACAAGCAAGAAAAAGTCTGACAATCCACCCTGCATGCCCTCCTCATAAGATGTGGTGTGGCCACTGTAAATGCTGTGTAGCTGTTTAAGAATACATTAGAGTTACTCTGTATTAAGGCATGCTAGGCTAAATTCATCTAGATGGGGAGACATTCAGTCATTTTACGTGCCTTAGTTGTGGGGCTTTTGTCTATTTGACCTTGACACAAATGACTGGCTGCTTCAAGAGCGAAATAAAACATTTAATAATAATATAAAGCATGCATATAACTCCTTGAAGTATCGGCCACTTTTTTAGCCTTTTAAAATGCTTACCGCAAAGAGTCGTAAATGTCTGCTAACATGGCGTGCACTAAGACCCTGCATATGTACCTTCTTCAAATGAAAACCATAATTAACTCAGTCTGACAAACCATTCTACAGCATGCCAGAAACACCCTTTGACTGCCTCCTAATTTATTCTGTAAAGTCTCAGAAGCTGTGTGTATGTGTGTGTATGTGTGTGCGTGTTTATTTTTTGCGGTGAATTCTTACACTTTCTCTGAAGTGAATTCAGACCACTTCAAATGAGTACTTTTTTCTCATTCACATTTTCATTTCCCATCTATCATGTGGTAACCTACACCTCTCACAGTTGACTTGGGTGACATAAACACTTCCCCCTATTAATATCTGAAGTTGACTCATGCAATTTACCATACACTGTAATATGTATAACTCTCTGTAAAAACTCTCATATAACAATTTGGCAATAATTTGCCTCACCAAGACACATAAAGGGATATTAAGACATAATGGCAAGGCACGTCTGATTGTCTCTGTACTGCACATTGGACCTCTTAGATGAGGCGTCCATCTTTACTCCGCATCCAGGACCATGATGTGGACAAAGAGTCCAGCGGAGGAGATGATGTCACCTCTCTTGGTGAGCAGTGGAACATGACGGTAACCTAGAGAAACAGGAAGTCAGCTTTAGATCCAAATCACAACCACCACTGAGAGGAGTTGGCAAATGCTCCCAATGGACCCAAGGCTTTTCATCCCAGTGGTCTCAGTACTGAGCAAGCATTGATACAGATACAAGCAAAAAGGCTGATGCAATCATTTACCAGGACTGTTACCCCGCATCAGGACCTAGCAGCACTTTACTAGAAATGGCTATTTCATTGGTTCATTCAGTGATCTCTTAGCCTGAGCCTTTTCCCACTATTGTATCCTGCAAAGCATCTACATTACCATCATTATGCATGTGAATGTCTTGACTGATTTCTGTGGCTGCTGTTTGTTCACAAAGCACATGGTCCCTTCACGTGCAAGAGAGCTAACTTACCCATCTGAAGACTGGTGAAGGGCAAGCAGTATTGACCAATCCGGTCGTTCTGGGATGAGGCGTCGTAGTCTTCCACCACGAAGCGCACCATAGCTAGCTCAGGCACGCGCACGTCAAACTTGAAGTTCTCATTCCACATGGGGTTGAAGCCTGCAGGGGAAGCAGAAGACTATTTACTCCTCTATTTAAGCTTTCAAGATTCAAATTTTTACAGTAAAACAATAGTAAAATAGTACAATAGTAAAAAACATAAACAATGCCTGAATGTTCTATCTTCAATTTAATATCTACTATGTATTTATATTAGAGATGGGTTCTAAAGTTTCTTTGTTTATATCAAATCAAAGTCTAAGTCATATGGACCAATGTGAGGCTCCATTTGCAATGTTAGGCCGGAAATCTTGTAGGAACCATAGATATTATACAGCAACCATATAACATCTATGGTGGGAACAGTTGTAACACTAATAATCAAACTCTCTGGAAAGGAGACAGTAATGAGATGGGATCAAGACATGACCCTGGGTCATGGGATTCAAACCCAGGTCTCCATAAGCATCTTGACATGAACGGACCAGATCGGAACGGAACAGATATTGGCACCGCAGTGCCCCCAGCGTTTGCATTTCTGCGCTGAACACCAAACACCTCACCCAATAACATTTTCTGTTCAATTAAATTCTACTCAATTCAAGTTAAAACTCAACTCAATTAAGAATATTTTCATTTGTGATTTTGTCTCAAGCAGAGGTGGGTAACCCATGGCTTCAAAAATTTAAGTCAAACTGTGTGTATGTTCTCTTATTAGCTTATTAACCTGGCTGGGGAGATGTGCTCCATTCCTAGAATCAACTTGTTTAGTGATTGGTTGGAATTTCAAGAAATACTGGTGACATTGTTACTTGAGGGTGTTGACATAAGGTATTACAGGAGTCATAAGCATGACATGACACTCATCAGGAACATTATACACTTGTTTAATGTTCATGATTGTTGTCATTAAAGTGTCATTTGCTTTTTGTAATGTAAACTTGACACTGTTTGGCAGGCAAACATTACAAAAAAAAACGATCAATGAAGTGTCATTAATATTTTTATGTCTCATGTCATGTCATTCTTATGTCTACAACCTGAAGACAAAGTGTTACTGAAATATTGAATAGGACTTTCACCTTCTGAGCTGGGTTACACACGTGTGAATAAGATAGTCCAAATACTGACTCTGCAGAAAATGTACAACCCAAGTGAACTGCATGTGACAAAGTGGCCGTGGTTTACCCTCTGGTGCTACAACAATCATGATGATACGTTTGACGAAACCACTTGCCATTGTTCACAATGTGCTGCGTCTCTTTGGTTGCAATGTCAGCTGGGACGCCATAGATCTCCAGCCTGACCAGGGGGTCCACGATCGATTTGGGCTTCTCCTTGTTGAGCTTGGGCAATTGCTGGGCTGAGATCACCTGAGGAAACACACCAGGAGAGAGAATGAGGAGGGGGCAGAGAGAGAGAGAGAGAGAGAGAGGGAGAGAAAGAGAGAGAGGGAGAGAAGGAGGGAGTGAATGAGTCAGCAGCACTTTGACTTAGAGAGCCAACACCTAGAGCTCCTGGCAGGGTGTGTGTGTATACCTGGAAAAATTTCACAGGCAGCACTGGTTAATTGTTCACTCACTTAAGTGAACTTGATAGATAACAAAATCCTTAAGTCTTGTTTGTATACACACTCCAAGCCACCTCGCCAGAATACTGCATGATATTGATAATAACCTGCCCCTATACTCAAACTGGCAGCACAATTTGTTTTACAGTGACTTGTAAAAGTTCCCTGTATATGCATTGTAATTGATATTTAAGCAAAGTGTTTGCTAACTGAATACATTTAATAACAAAAAAAATTTTCTAGCTTTACCGGTACATCTATTTTTGAAACGTTCGCAATCATAGGAAGAAACCATTTTATAAAGACAAGATGTTTTTCTTATTGTTGACAATAGACTTGTAAATTCATAACAAACATTCACCTGCTTGCCAAACAATTTCCCCCAGTGGTTATAAAATCACAATAAACTATCCTATCATAGGGCTTAACTGCTTAATTGAACCAAAATGTCTGCTGCTTACATTCATGAAACACCATAAGCCCTGTAATATGAAGATTCTGAAGTGACTGACTGACCAAGTACCCAATTGCGTTACTCTGGTTGGGAAGTCAGGGGGACGTTTGAATGCATGTATTACCTTGTGTGTTTTGTATGTATGAATGTGTTTGAATGTGTTTAGTGTGGGCAGGGGTGGAGGTGTATCACACCATGATATGAAGGCTTTTCTTCTTGTACCAGGGGCCTTTTTGGAGGGACTTGGGGTCAAACTGGGAGGCTGGGTCCCTCTGGAACTCAGGCTTCAGGACGTAGCCGCTCATCCCGTTGGGCAGGAAGCGGCCCTGGTTCAGGTCCATCTCCTTGCAAGGCGTCTGGAAGTTTAGGGCCACTGCAAAGGAAGTGGATGTATTTAGTGCTCACTTCCTGTGTAAGCAAGAAGTACCTAGAGAGAATACTGGCTTAGAAAGTAAAAGTCCCACTCCCACACACTTTATTTTTTGTGCCACCAATTGACAGCCACATTTTTTTCCTGTGTAAGAAGGATGGACCAGAAGAGGAAACTCTAGGTTGAGAAACAATCACTTGGCATGATTCTAACACTAACAATCATAATTAAATAGCAAAGCATATATGTGTAGCAAGTCAATTTGACTTAGTAAGCTCGGGAGTGACTGATACCTATCTGGCAGCCAGCGTTCCACAGAGGCACGGGGTTGTAGTTGGAGGAATCTGTCCTGGAGCCTGCGGGGTAGATTCTACTAAGTTTGTCCATGTTGTGGTGAATGTAGGCTGTGGCTGTCAAGGAAAACAACAGACAATTAGCATCATCTAACACCAAAAGAATGTTCTCGTTTGAGAGGACAATGCGCCATGGCATGGAGACAAACAAAGGACAAACAAAACAACCATGGCAACTTTTGCCACACAGTGTGCAACCCCTCCGATCAGGCTTGTTGATGAGACACAATCAGAGGAGATAAGTACTTGTGAAACATCAACTCAGACTGTGAGTATCTGTGTTGCAACCACAACATGACACAAACGTGTTAGCGATGCAGTATCAATAAAGCTTAGCAGAGAAGCCAGTGAGGTTCCAACCTGATGTTTCTGCCAGGTTGACAGCTTTGCTCTCCTTGAAGGAGGACATCTCGTAGAAGGCTTGGTTATCGCGAGCGTGTTCAAAGCCGCTGAAGTGCACACTCTTGCAGTAGATGACCAGGTCTGAGAGCTCCTTGGCCAGCTTAATCTTGGACTTCTGAAAAAAGTCATTCATAGTGTCTTGTCATGTGTCATTATTTATCCAAATAACTAGACGCTTTGTGGGCACTTCTAGTGTTTACTTATTGGACAGCAAGGAGCAGAAAAATGCAAGTGGAACAGAAACATGGGTAATATCTCAAACAGACGAGACACTTTGAATGTGCTTCCTATGAGGCCTGTGTGTGTCTGTGCATCTGTGTGTATGTATGTTTGTACGTGTGTGTGTGTGGAAGACAAACATGGGGGGGGGGGGGGGGGTATCTCAAACAGATGAGGCACTTGTTGTTCTACCTAGTTTGATTTTAGCCAAATGAAAACAGTTCACTGATGTGTTTTTCGCCTCACCTGGTTTCTAAGAACGAGCTTACAGATTTTGTCTACACAAATTCATCTAGGGCCTAGATTTGTTTGCATAGGCTGCGTCTGAGCTGTGGTTACGAATCCAGTGTATTTGAATGAAGTGGACAGCTTGTTAACCTGACAAACACAAATGTAAATAGTGAGTATTTGATTTGACTGCAGGTTGCAGACGCTCACGGCTTGGCCAGGCCAGGCTAGCGCACCTTATCTTTGGACTTCTGGCCATTCTCTTTGGAGTCGGCCGCCTCGTCCTCCTCAGACACACTGTCATCCTCCACGGTGCTGTTGTTGTTGAAGGCTGCATCCAGCTTATTCAGACGTTTGCCCTTGACCAGAAAACGCCCCTTTAGCTCCTGTGACCAAAAAAAAAAAAAAAAAGGGAAAGAACAGGTCATAAAACTTTAATGAACTTCTGTTAAACAAATTGTAGCATTTTTTTTTTTTTTTTTTTGTGATAGCAAACTCATTTGCTTTCACAGACGCTCCTCGAGCCATGACAGCCATTTTCCAAACAAAGAGGCTGTAAAAAACAGAGTAAGAAAAAAAAAACAGAAAAAAAGGAGAAATGGTGGCGGGATAATAACCAGTCACTCCACATAGTCAGCCAATGGGAGTCGACACAGCCTTATGTAAGAGATACTTATAAATTCCCTTCCAGAGACAAAATACCACAAGTATTCCCCACTATATCTGTACATAGAATGCCGTCCCTGCAGAGCAGAAGAATGGCAGTGTAAGATGACCGTGTCCCTATTGTCGTCTGTGGAGAGGGCGTATGGATTACGGTCTTTTTACATTTCCTTTTGTTAGGGAGTGATGAGGCTTGGAAAGTTAGACCGTCTCAGGTGTTAGACTCTTTGGTGTATCCCTCCTCCTTTCCCCCAGGCCTGTGTGTGTGTGTGTGTGTGTGTGATTGTGTGTGTGTATGTGTGTATTTGACGGTGCATGTATAAGCATGCATGTGTATCAGTCAACTCTCTCTCCAGGGTGCTGTATCCCTCTACCTTCTTTTCACCTACCACACAGCTCTGGTCTCTATCCCTGGGCAAAATCAGTGTCATGTCAACCCAACCTCTCCTTTGCAAGAGTTTTTTTTCTGCACGTTAACACAACGAAGAGGGAAAAGACTAATCATAATGGCGCATAATGAAGGGAGATATATGAGCCAGCTGTGTGCATTCCTCTCGTTCCTTGTAAACAGTTCACAGAAGTTGGCTCTCGCGCCAATCAAAAGGAAATTCCTTCTCCCAACACCACAATCCCATCCTGGCTGTTGAAACTTAAAGGTACAGTACATCCTTCAGGCCACATCTGTGCTACTTTTCAGTGCAGGACAAAAAAAATGGTGTAAACTTTCACAAAAATAATTACACCCTTTGACAAAAAGTATCCTCCCGTTCCTGTCCCTCTCCGACCAATCCGATCTGCGCACGCAGAAACAGTAAACAGGAACTATGGGAAGATGTTGAAAAAGTTGGATTTGATACAGGGAGTGTTGGGTGTGCCCTTATTTGGCTGTGGTGCAACAAAACAGCCTTGACCTAACAACGCAAACAGACATACTCCAATCTGTACAAATAATAAATAAAAAAATTCTAATAATTGTTTCCAAAGCTATTTTTGGATAAAACATCTGCAAATCTTGCAAGCTTGACTTGTCTTTGACCCTTACAGCAGTCCAGTGTTGCTTTACATGGTATAAATCCAACAAAAAAACTAAATCAAACCATAAAACTACAATATTCAGTAATGTTCTTCTAGTTTAATTGAAGCATGCTAGTTTATGTAGGCCTATTTATTTGTTAAACCAATCATTTTAATAAAACCTGTACTGACCTCTGGTGAGGGGAAGTTTGAGGGCATCTGGTCCCCCAGGGGCTGTGTGAGCAGCGCGTTCCCCAGGATGGAGACCATGTGATGGGCCATGAGCTTCTGTTGCTCCACCGTGCAGTGGTTCTCCAGGGAGATGATGACCGGGTACTCTGAGGTCTGTGAGACAGGGAGAAGGCCATTGCGGTCAAAGTCAGTACTCATCATTAGCACACTTGGTTGACTAGCAGCGATGAGGAAAGATAAACTACATACACAGATTTCACAACAGCAGAATCAACAGAACAGAACAACACTTATCAAAGATATTTACGTTTTAATTTGTTAGCTGCAATCTGTTACATAAGAGAAATGCCTAATGTTTTAATGTGTTTACTGCAGAATATAATAAATCAGTACAGAAAACTATTATGCAAATCCATTTGCAAGCTCTCGGTCTCAAGTGGTATTTCATGACCTTTACAACATGGTCAGGTTGCAACATGTCCAAAATTCCTCAGACCTACTGCCAAAACATGGATTAAGACTACACTTTTTACCAGATGGTTCAATGCACACTGTAGGTACCACTCACAGGCAAATGATATTTTAAGACACATGTAAAGACTGACAGCAGTGACAGCTGAACTATGAATAGATTTGAATGGCCAGCTAAGATGACATAAGTTACTTCCATGCAATTGGATGTGTCCAGTGACTTTGTGGGTAGCTTCTCTGCCAAACCACCACTGGTTAGCCTATACTCTGTCCAAGTCTTACTCATACTATGATTATCAGGATGAGTTTTGCAGGGGAACATCTGCTGATGAAATATGAATCTGAGGACGCTTCCATGGAACTCTTTTATGACAGCTTATTTATTAGAATCTCAGAGTGATCTGGGACTACATTCAACACAATCGTGTGTTAAAAGGAAAATGGGTGGACAAAACGGGTATATGGGTGTAAAGGCTGATTCTCCAAGCTGCACAAAAACATATTGGCTTGTGATACAGGACTCACTTTGAAGGCATATTCTTTAATGGCCTTGATGACGTCTTTGAAGAGGATCTTAGATGTGAGCGTGTAGCCGTGGTAGATGACAGGCTCTCCGTTGGGTCCATCCCAGCAGTCCAACTCCACACAGCGGCAGCTCTTCATCAGTGCTCTGAGGACACAGACACATTGCCATGTCACAATCAGTCTCAGTCTGCTTCAAAACAAGTATTCTTATTTGATAGAGACAAACTGTTATTTAATCTCTCTCTCTCTCTGTCTCTCTCTCTCTCTGTTTTCCCACAATGGGTGCAAAGGAATTGCACCCCTGACAGTTCTTATCATATAACATTCAGATCAATGCAGGAGCACTAGTTTAGTAAGCTGAGTGACGCAAGTGGCTACAGCATCCATGCCACATTTGGCCCACTGGGACCTGTGGTTTCAATCTGAACAAAAAAGGAAGAACTAAGTTGTGGTTGCTCAAATGCTCCCTCGTGCCTTGCACTTTGAGTTTCAGATTCCAAACCCCATCCAACTGGCAACAACAATTGGCAATTGCAGCGCTATGGATGTGACAGAGTGCAAACAAGCATACTATTATTCAAATACTTTGTACTTTTTTTCATGTAACCTCTACAGCTGAATACTTTAAATCATCAAATCATACATAAATTCATATCATCAGCAGCCATCGCTTTGTATTTTTACCACAGGAATCACACATATTTACAGGTATCTGTTTAAAAGCTTGACAGAAGCTTATGTTGAACTGAACTTATGTTGATCTACAAGGTAATAAGCACAGTTTGATACAAAGGCTAGAGTTTAAGTGTCCAGATGACTTTCAGTAAGAACAATCTGCTTCATCTCCCTTTTTATTAGATTAGTTTACTGTCAAACAGACTTCAAAGCTGTTAAAAAAAACTTGAATAGGATGCCTTTAAATCCACATTCCAGAGTATTTCAACCCATAGTCCTGTTGTTTGAGGTCACTGAGTGCAGTTGGTAAGAAAAAGAATGAGAATATTTGGTGCAACACAGACTGAATAGAGAACTTCCTCCTTTCTACAAACACTTTGTGACCTCAAAGACATCAAACAACAGGGCTAAGGGTTGAAATACTTTGAAATATTCATGGAAGGGCAACAAATGGTGTAGCATGGCAGGACAGTTTTATAGGACACTTGCTTGATGTAGGCCTCTGTGCTGCTGGGTCCTTTGAGTTGGTCCTCCATCAGGTAGGTGTTGTGGGAGGATGAAATAAAGTAATGGCTGAGGGGTTGGGTCATGTCCTGGTAGACTTCCTTGTGGGTGGGGTTAAATATGAGCCCCTCCTCTTGATGCAGGTACATCAGGAAACCATCTTTGGTCATGTGCTTTTTCTGCTTAGCTGTAATTAAAGCAGATATGAAAAAAATTAGGAAAACTGTTCCTGAGAGTGTTGCATGAAAAATGCTGACTGAATAGGAATACGCTGAATGAAAAATGTGTGGAAACAGGGTAGACATACATGCAGATTACATACAATGTCAACACAGATCCAGGCATTATGTTATTTAATTCAAGCTGGACTTGTCTTACCTGAGTCATCAAGCTCATACTTCTCAATGAGCTTGATGGCGTCCTTCATGGAGACAGACTCTCTCTGCTCGTTCAGCAGGAAGTCCAGCAGATTGGCGGCGCTCATCTGGCCTCCTGTCTGCGCATACTTCCCGTAGATCACGTCGATCTCCTCGCGGCAGGTCAGCAGGTCGTAGAAGTGTTTGATCTCGCCACCCTCCAGGGTGCCAGAACCAGATGTGTCACATTTCTGACGAGCAATTAGCAGAAAAGAGAGGCATGTTATTGCTAGCGCTAGCACAAGACAGTACCACAGTAACACACATAGGATGTACTTAGTCATTGACACAGATGTGCTAGGGAGGCGTTTGTAATGACAGAGCCAAAGTTGCATGTGGTTCATGATTTATGAGGCAATTTACTCACGTTGAAGAGCAGTTCGGCATATGCGTCGTCCACTTCAATGTTAATCTGATGCAGGAAGTGTTTCAGCTCTTTCAGGGTCATCTTGTTGTCTTGGTTCTTGTCCGCTTTGCGCATGCAGTTGAAGATCCAGCTTAGGTGCTGATGTAAGGTGGTTTGGCACTGAAATAATTTACAGGTTAAAACACTTCTACTGAGCTACTAAGATATTGTGCTAGATTAATTCTGATGTAACTGTGATGATGGTTCACAAAATTTAAAGTGAATTCAAATGAACATTGCTTTCATTATATTCAAATCACCAAACAAATGAAGCACCATCATCTAGCTTGAAAATGACAAATCAAGTGAAATCAAGACACAAATTAAAAAATTAAAACCAATGAAGCCCAAAAGGTTCTACAGCAACCAATGAGGCCCAAAATGTACTACAGCATCTAAGAGAGAAACTTCTAAGAAAGACCCTGTATCCTTAGCTAAAAAAAGATACTGTTCACTGGTCTTCTGTCGGGTGAGTCCACGCATGTTGGTGATTACTTTATCCAGGCCGGTAACCCAACGCTTGGCCTCCTCAATGGAGCTGGCCACGAAATCCAGGTTTTTGTGCCGGCCTTTGAAGATGATAGAGAAGCAGCGCTCCTCCAGGCTGGGGTCAGTGTACTTCTGATGGCCCTCTGTCATCCTGCCCTGCCGCACTGCCTCAATGTCATCAATGGAGACTGTGGTCCAGATATTATCAGAGCAAGAAAGAAACAGAGGGAGAGACAGGGACAGACAGACAGACGGACAGACAAAGAGAGAGAGAGAGAGTTCAAACAGATAATTAATCAATTGTGCTTTATTTGTGCAACATAAGTGTAGGATTGCAAGAAACACTACTTGCAATTTTGCATCTCTTTGCATTACTATGCAACACTACTTTCGATATGCTATGACAATAAAACTCATGGACTAAACTGAAAGTTAATTGAATCGTTATGGCTCCAGGACACCTTGACATGACTGCTTAGTATTTCCCACCCAAAGGAACTCCATGGAACAATGTGGCACATACCACTAATGAGATATCAGGTTACCATCTAACCACTGACACTAGACCTTTTCTCTGACAGATAGACAGACAGAGAGAGAGAGAGAGAGAGAGAGAGAGAGAGAGAGAGAGAGAGAGAAAGAGAACAAAAAAAGAAAGAGGGATAGAGAGGTAGAGAAAAAGACAAGAAAAGCATTAGTGGAGGTGGCAACACTAAACTCTCATGTCTCCACAGGGATGAGTCCATGTGAAAAACCAAAGCATGAAAAAAAATGAAAAAGAGCTAGAGAACTAAAAGACCTAGAAGTTTACAGTAATTAAGAAGTTCACAGTATTTCACTACTGTTCAAACCTTGCTTTAGAGTGACAACAGCCAAGCCTTACCAGGTAGTACTTCAATTTGATTTTTTAAATCTGTTATATGAATGCAAGTTACATGAACAAAAGGCTTAACTTGAGATGTCTCTTCCGTATTTCACAAAGCCCAGAGTAATGAGCCATACAGATCAGTTGTGATCATGTAGTACGACCTCTGCCAGACAGCTATGAATCTGGTGCCTGTGCCTCTGTTGGGAGAGATAACTGAAAGCTGGAAATGGCTGACCTCGGCACTCTGCATCGCTTTGGGACTGGGCCCATTGTGCAGCAGCTTAATATACGGAAGGGTCTATAGGGTCACGCATGACGCAATCTGCAATCAGCACGCTACGCACACAGGCAGAGACAACACAACGCTATCCTTACCAAAACAGAGGCTGGAGTCTTTTGTCTCCCCCACTGCCATACATTGTGTTTGGCCTGCAATCCTAGCCTTGAACTGCCAACACTACACACACAGGCCTCACGTCCTTGAGGCAGCCGAGTGTTAGTGGGGGTTGTTTTTCTACATGTGTTACACACATGAAAGGAAGCAGTCAGGTAGGCCCAAATCCTATAAGGGCTTTGACGAGGCTGATTCTAATACTTTTGCGGAAATCAAACAGAGTTTGTCTTTAATCAAATGTAGACCAGTGAAGTGTAGGCATGTACAAGAGGTTAAGAACAGGGAGGTGGTGGTGTGGGGGGTTGGGGAAGTGAACTGTAGCCTTGTTGGGGGTCATGTAGACTCAGCTGATGCAGGGTCAGAGCAAATACTACAGAAGCAGTGAACAGAAGATAAGCTGCTGTTTCTGGACCTCGCCCCTCTGGCTGAGCAGAGCAGAGCAGAGGAGTGAAAAGCAGAGCATTTAGATGAAAATACACACACTCAGTCGCATTCAAGACCCCACAGAAAACATTGTAGGGCATTGTCAACAAACTATTTTGGATAAAAGCCCAATACAAAGTGGTGAGCCCTCTCTCTGATTGTGTGTATGTGTGGAGTGTGTGTGTGTGTGTGTGTGTGTGTGTGTGTGTGTGTGTGTGTGTGTGTGTGTGTTTGTGTGTGTGTGTGTGTGTGTGTGTGTGTGTGTGTATGTGTGTGTGCGTATGAGCGGGCAGTGTCCCAGACATGTCATGCTGAAATTCTTTGCATTCCAATGAAACGCTGTGGATGAAAGGGGACATTGTAGTGTGATGCCTCCAAAATTATCCCTCTCATGTCCCATAGGGTCCTTGACTCTGAGCAATGGCCCTGCTCTACTGCTCTTAGAGACATGCCTAAAGGTCAATGCTCATCATAAACACTCTGTTGACATCTGACCTCTAGCTTTCAAGTTTTACCAGTTTTTTTTCACTCTGAAAAAATGTAATTTTGGACCCTGATGGAGCTACTTCACAAGTTTCCCATTTGCCGACTGGAAAATTCCATGAGAGGTCTTCCTTTGAAATGTTCCATTTGTCAGTTTCCAATAAATAAGACCTCAACTTTAGTCCAGCAGGCCAGGTCGTCAGACAGACTTAAAAGCTGTTTGGCTCAATGGAGGTAATGATTGGGTAAAGTCAAAACTAGAAAAAGTCACAGAATGAGACAAGCATTGATGAAATCCACTAAATGAAACACACACACACACACACACACACAAACCTACTATCACTCCACTGCAGATAATTTGCAGCTAATGCTATTGTACACCAACAATTATAACCGTTAATTAACAATGATCAAGCACATGACTAATCGTTGTTTATTATGACCGCCGCTAGCGAAGCTAGCGAAAGCGGTCATATTGGTGTTGCTGCAAGTTTTTTCCCTTTTTTTTTTTTTTTTTTTTTTTTTCACCGATTTTCCGTCAACGATTCCCGGGACACTGAAACTCAGGGGGAGATGAATGTTTGTAGGCATGTAGCCCTAGAAGTTTGTGAGCGAATATGAGCTTTTGGCCCCCAAGGGCCCCCCCCCACTGTGCCAGTGTCCGTCAAAGAGGGGGAGACCGGCAAAAGTTTTCGCTGAATAACTCGATGAACCTTTCACCCAACAACACGAAATTTTTGTAATATGTCGGTGTTACAGAGACGTATCGACCCAGCCCATAAACACTCACTTGAAGCATAGCGCCACCTACTGATATGGGTAAATGCAAAAACTGGGATTTTGAGTTGGCAATATCTTGGACCGAGAAGCTGGGAACTGCGCAAAATATGTCATGCACGATCACCACAAAGACCTCTGACACCACAGCACATGCCATAAAATTTGGTCCATAGGGGGCGCTGTAATTGTAGAAAATGTCATTTTGCCTATTATCTAGAGAATGCTAATGTTTACAACATTTTTTTTTTTATCGTGAAATCTATTGAACTGCACGCATGGAAAACACTGGTCGACGCCCACTTCCAACGAAAACAATTTACATGAAATTTGAACACTGCGAAAACGAATCTGAACAAACTCGTCATAGGCCGTTAATGTGAATCTCACCAAATTTGGTATACGTCATCTACAGACAATGCTGACAAAAAGTTATCAAAGGATTTATCTTGAGATAAATTGTTTCGAAGTTACACGTCAATGAACATTGAACACGTAGCTTAAAATTCTTTAAAAGTACATATCTTGGCTTTTAATTGCTCAAATTTGGTCAAACTTGGCATGCCATCTCTAAACAGCTTTTTTGTCATGTGTACTAAATTTTGTGACATTTCGTCATAGGGGGCGCTGTTTATTGCCGAAGCTAGGTGTCAAAAAACAGTTTTTGTTAAATAACTCGTTAACATTTTTGCCCATGATAACGATTTTGTGTTAGTATGTCGGTGTTACAGAGACGTATCGACCCAGCCCATAAACACTCACTTGAAGCATAGCGCCACCTACTGATATGGGTAAATGCAAAAATTGGGATTTTGAGTTGGCAATATCTTGGACCGAGAAGCTGGGAACTGCGCAAAATATGTCATGCACGATCACCACAAAGACCTCTGAAACCACAGCACATGCCATAAAATTTGGTCCATAGGGGGCGCTGTAATTGTAGAAAATGTCATTTTGCCTATTATCTAGAGAATGCTAATGTTTACAACATTTTTTTTTTTATCGTGAAATCTATTGAACCTCACGCATGGAAAACACTGGTCGACGCCCACTTCCAACGAAAACAATTTACATGAAATTTGAACATTGCGAAAACGAATCTGAACGAACTTGTCATAGGCCGTTAATGTGAATCTCACCAAATTTGGTATACGTCATCTACAGACAATGCTGACAAAAAGTTATCAAAGGATTTATCTTGAGATAAATTGTTTCGAAGTTACACGTCAATGAACATTGAACACGTAGCTTAAAATTCTTTAAAAGTACATATCTTGGCTTTTAATTGCTCAAATTTGGTCAAACTTGGCATGCCATCTCTAAACAGCTTTTTTGTCATGTGTACTAAATTTTGTGACATTTCGTCATAGGGGGCGCTGTTTATCGCCGAAGCTAGGTGTCAAAAAGTTTTTGTTAAATAACTCGTTAACATTTTTGCCCATGATAACGATTTTGTGTTAGTATGTTGGTGTTACAGAGATGTATCGACCCAGCCCATAAACGCTCACGTGAAGCATAGCGCCACCTAATGATAAGGGTAAATGCAAAAATTGGGATTTTGAGTTGCCAATATCTTGGACCGAGAAGGTGGGAACTGCTCGAAATATGTCATGCACGATCACCACAAAGACCTCTGAAACCACAGCACATGCCATAAAATTTGGTCCATAGGGGGCGCTGTAATTGTAGAAAATGTCATTTTGCCTATTATCTAGAGAATGCTAATGTTTACAACATTTTTTTTATTATCGTGAAATCTATTGAACCTCACGCATGGAAAACACTGGTTGACGCCCACTTCCAACGAAAACAATTTACATGAAATTTGAACATTGCGAAAACGAATCTGAACGAACTCGTCATAGGCCGTTAATGTGAATCTCACCAAATTTGGTATACGTCATCTACAGACAATGCTGACAAAAAGTTATCAAAGGATTTATCTTGAGATAAATTGTTTTGAAGTTACACATCAATGAACATTTAACACGTACCTTAAAATTCTTTAAAAGTACATATCTTGGCTTTTAATTGCTCAAATTTGGTCAAACTTGGCATGCCATCTCTAAACAGCTTTTTTGTCATGTGTACTAAATTTTGTGACATTTCGTCATAGGGGGCGCTGTTTATCGCCGAAGCTAGGTGTCAAAAAACAGTTTTTGTTAAATAACTCGTTAACATTTTTGCCCAAGATAACGATTTTGTGTTAGTATGTTGGTGTTACAGAGACGTATCAACCCAGCCCATAAACGCTCACGTGAAGCATAGCGCCACCTAGTGATAAGGGTAAATGCAAAAATTGGGATTTTGAGTTGCCAATATCTTGGACTGAGAAGGTGGGAACTGCACGAAATATGTCATGTACGATCACCACAAAGACTCTGAAACCACAGCACATGCCATAAAATTTGGTCCATAGGGGGCGCTGTAATTGTAGAAAATGTCATTTTGCCTATTATCTAGAGAATGCTAATGTTTACAACATTTTTTTTTTTATCGTGAAATCTATTGAACCTCACGCATGGAAAACACTGGTCGACGACCACTTCCAACGAAAACAATTTACATGAAATTTGAACATTGCGAAAATGAATCTGAACGAACCCGTCATAGGCCGTTAATGAGAATCTCACCAAATTTGGTATACGTCATCTGCAGACAATGCTGACAAAAAGTTATCAAAGGATTTATCTTGAGATAAATTGTTTCGAAGTTACACGTCAATGAACATTGAACACGTAGCTTAAAATTTTTCAAAAGTACATATCTTGGCTTTTAATTGCTCAAATTTGGTCAAAGTTGACATGCCATCTCTAAACAGCTTTCTTGTCATGTGTACTAAATTTTGTGACATTTCGTCATAGGGGGCGCTGTTTATCGCCATATATAGGTGTCAAAAGACCTATATATATATATATATATATATATATATTTTTTTTTTTTTATATAATACTCCATACAAGACAATCTTATGACTACCATCTCTACACAAACACCAAGTGGCAAGAGTTCAAATTAACACATGTAGGCTACATACATACTATGACAACACCTACCCTTTCATAAATCACTCCTACACACTACAAAATCACACACAATCTCATTCATTCAAAAAACACATCCATACCCACTTCCAAGACATAATTTCCAATCTAATTCCCACCTCACAACACTGTTCTACCACACACTTGTCATGCCAACAGTTCTCACATTTCAATACATTGCGGCGGTCATACCATGTATCGCTATGCGGTACATCTAGTTATTACTGCTGTTATTATTTATTTTGCAAACTTTTCTTTATATTCTGTCCATTCCATTGTGTCTGTTCATGTACTGTTCCATGCAAGCACACTGCCACATGCGTTGTCATGTGATTCTACCCAGTCCAGTCAAGATAAAAGTTGAAAGTTTTTAGAAAGAAAGTTCTATCGCCTAGCCCTAATCGTGATAAAAATCGATATCGGTCAATACGGAACAATATATTGTGATCAAATTTTTTGCCATATCGTCCAGCCCTATTTAAAATACAATAAAGGACTGAAAGATAGTAACCCCTGAGATATGAGGCTTCCTGCCAGACACACTGCTTTTAAAAGTTCAGGCTAATGGCTATGGATCTTGTCACAAGATCACTTCCCCGTCAAAGGCTAGTAGACGTTGATGGGAAACCACATGAAAGGGTTCCTGTCTATTTCAAAAGCCGTTTGAAGCACTACTTTCTTTTCTCACCACAGTTATTTACTTCCAGCACCAGAGATCTTCCCTCTATCTCTCTCTCTCACTCTCTGTCTCGGACTTCCTCAGCCCCCCACAGCCATAATTCACCAGTACTGCCCAGTCCCAAAGCGCCACTGAAGAACAAGGTGTGACAGCATCTACTGCTAACTACTTGGCACATATAAACTGGGTGTGTTTACACACACACACACACACACACACACACACACACACACACACACACACACACACACACACACACACACACACACACACACACACACACACACACACACACACACACACACACACACACACACACACACACAGATAAAAAAAACACCCACATGCACACACTCATGTATCACCTTATTTGACCTTCCTCGCACGCCTATCACAGTGAGAAGGTACGGGGCGGTCCTAGCTTGTCAACCATTGTGTGGGAGAGGGGAGGTTACCATAAACACAGGATGGACAATGTAAACACCCTCCTTGTTGATTGAGGCCCAAATTGTTCCTCCTTGTCCTATGGGGACTGATAACAGTGTGTCACAGACAGATATGAGCATGTGTGTGTGTGTGTGTGTGTGTGTGAAATGATTGTGTATGTCTGGGAGTGTCAGTTTGTCGATGTGTGTGTGTTTAAGCATGCAGTATGTGTATCTTATCCATTTGTCTCTTCTTCCGTGTGTGTGTGTGTGTGTGTGTGTATGTGTGCGTGCGCATGTGAGTGTATGCCAGTTTGCATTTACATTTACATTCATGCATGTAGCAGACGCTTTAATCCAAAGCAACTAGCATTTGTCAACAATCAATTACTGTCTATCAGGGCCAGTGTCCTCTTGCCAGGTTCCTTAACCGCTACGCCACCACCGCCCTGGTGTGTATGCACGTAGATGTCTCTGTTTTCATGTAAACACACACAAACACACACACACACACACACACTTGCTCATCATCACACTTTATTGTGACGGAGACAAGAAATAGTGACAGTGGTGAGCAGTGTGCTAAAGGAAAAGAGGTGCGTGTGTGTGTGTGTGTGTGTTAGTGTGTGTGTGTGTATGTATGTGTGTGTGTGCATGTGTGTGTGTGCAGTGATAATGTGTCATATCTGGAAGTGTCAGTTTGTGAGTGTGTGTGCGTTTATACATGCAGTTTGTGTGTCATCCATTTTTCTCTCTGCCTCTGGGTGGATGTGCATGTGTCTGTTTGGTGGGGGAAGGTGTGCATGCCTGTTTGCAGTGTGTATGTGCGTGTATGTACTATTTCCATGTAAACACACACATACACACACACACACACTTGCCCATCACCACAGTTTGTTATGACTAAGGCAGCAAATAGTGATCTGCCACACTGCTAATAGTGGTTAGCAGTGTGGCAGAAGAAATCTAAAGAGGTGAGGCAGACTGCATGTGTGTGTGTGCGCACGCATGTGGGGGCCATATTTTCTAAACATCATGTGCTCTCCATTCTCAGTTCCCTTTCCCTTCCTGCAGATGCATTCATATCAGCAGTAAACTTGGCACAATGAGCCTCACAGGAAGACAATAAAAAAAAACTAGGAAACGAGGAAAGGCCTCTGGAAGCCGAGGTCTCTCTCTCTTTTTTTCCTAACTTTTTTCATCGCCACAAAGCCAGTTGCCCTTGACTCCGTCCTCTTTGTCATCCACACATATTTGGCTCTGGCCACATATGTCCTCTTTCGCTCTCTCCACCTCCTTCATTTTACAGTCAAGCCTCGGAGGATGGAAGCCTGGGGGAACCTTGGATCCTGCGCATCTGAACTAAATCTGCCTAGCACATCTGAATTGCATGAGCGCTTAAGTCTCGAAGTCTCCCGGAAAAAAACAAAGCCAAACTGCAATAATGCATAAAAAGACACAGCATATAAAGAAAATAAAAAATCTGCATTTACATACAGAGTATATCCATCAGACTGCTGCCCCCCCCACTCCCCTTCCACACACACACACACACATAAACACACACACACACATATATACACCCTCTATAAAGAAAATAAAAATTCTGCATTTACATACAGAGTATATCCATCAGACTGCTGCCCCCCAACCCCCCCCCCACACTTCCACACACACAAACACACACACATAAACACACACACACATATACACCCTCGCTGTTTGTTCAGTTGGTCTAAACGAGGCTATCGTGGCAAGCGCTTTGCCAGTTTCCCCTCCAGACGGCCAGTGGAGCCAGCAGTGGTCTGGCGTTGAGCTGATAAACCGGGCCTGAGGAGAGCCCTCTGGCTGGGCCTGGTCTAGGGGGAACACCAGGGTAGGATGGGGCTTAAGATAGAATGTGGGAATGGTAGTGGAGAGAGAGAGAGAGAGAGAGAGCACGCGAGAGAGAGAAAGAGAGAGATTGAGCAAGAGAAAGAGAGTGAGCAAGAGAAAGAGTCTGTGGTTGCTTGTGTGTATTAGGGTGTTTGTGTATGTGTTTGTGTGTGTGTGTGTGTGTGTGTTGTGTGATGCTCATGTGTGTTTATGTGCCTGCCTCCCTTTGTGAGTGTGGGCGTGTTGTTTTTTATGTGTGTGTTGTAAGGATGGAAGGGAGTGCCTCGTTTTCCTCTCTTGTCTGGCTGTGTTATCTGCGGAGATGCTTTCTCTTTCCATTCTCACTGCTTCATCCAAGAAAAGAGGAATATCACTCCTTTCCCCAAAGTAGGCCTCTGAGGCAGCCTACTGAGGTTGCCATGGCAATTATTCATACAGCTGTCCCAATGAGGCCCAATCAAAAAATGCAGTGTAGTTTTCCACTGTGTTATAAATGTCTTATAAACATGTGGGGAAAAAAAATACTGAGCAACACTAAGCCCAGATGACCTCTGAAATATGAATGAATAAAATCACAGCCTCGCAGTTCACTGAGTGGCAAATGAAACAGATACGTGGCCATGCTGATGTGTGTGGTCTCTCGGCTTTGAACTTTATCTTACCCAGCAGGGCTCGCATACCGTCTCCGTCCAGGCATATCAGGTCTCGCTCATGTCTCTCAGTGCAGAAGACAATCCTTTCCTGTTTTTTACCCATTGTCTCTCCCATCTCCTCTGAGAGGCATCTATTAGCCCATGGCCGTCACTTAGAAAGCTGGGTGGTTTAGGTTGATCTAACCGAAAGCTAACTATGCCAGATTTGGCGAGATGAAACGATATGCTTGGTTTACAGTCCTTGACACAGATTGTAGTTTTAATGTGCTGACCATCAAAGATGAGTCAATAGAAGGAATATACTCTATTTCACAGAGCATTGCTTTGCTACGGGATGATGGGGTGACCATCTGTCTAGATCTTGTCTTTTAAATCCTTTGTCTAAACCAAGGTTGTGTTTGCCTTCTTTTTGAGCTGACTCAAAAAAGGAGAAGCCTGTTTCCCATGTGCCCCCCCCAAATAAATAAATAAAAAAAGGATTTGCTAGGTACTGTTCAGGTTTAAAGTCATTGGTACTGGCATCACTACCTAGAGCTCGCTATCAGTACCAGATACTTTGCTGAACCTGAAGCAGAACTGGGTCCTTGGTCAATAAAGAAATGGTTGGAGCTAGCAATAGTTATGCAAATCGCAAGTCTTATCCCTTGCAATAGGTCTGCTTTCTGCACCTGAACCATTGCACTGCTCAACAGATTGCTGTGTCTTGGCTTGTTTTCCACTAATGCTAGTAAAGTGTGGGATCACAATTAATTCACAACAAAAAAGTACTAAAAACTTGACAGCGGCACCTACTGATTTTAGTTTGTGACATTTGTACCTCATCAGGAAACCAGAAATATGATGCAGCAACAGGTACCCTCTTGACCATGAGGGTGAGATTTTCTGTATGGGTAAATCTTACCGCTAAGGGTAAAATAGGATTATGTTTAAAACATCACATTCCATGCACGTCAGTTGGACAACTGCCACATGGGCAATTCAACAGAAAACAAACCCAAAACAATCAGTATATCTACCATACAGCACAGTCGAAGTGCATGTTTGTGGCAGCATGTGATTCGATATCTGTGAAATCCCAAATCTACTGTGACACATTACTTCCACTGGTGTTGTTGCAATGATGTGAAATCAACTGTGCTGCTGTACTGGGCAGATAAGGAATCAGACCACTAGACTGCATTTACAACAGAGTGGAGGGGGATGACAAAACTACAGCAAATAAGAGTGTAAGAGTTGAATGTGCAAGTTCAAGTGTGTAAGACTGAGCATGTAAGTGTAAGTGTGTAGGACTGGAAGTGTACTGTAAGTGTGTAGCGCTGTTGTTTGAGCTCACTGTATGATGTTGATAGGAAGAGGAGTGAACTATCTTTTTAAGGTGTTTCAGGCGGAGATTTACTAACAAACACACTGCTCAGGGAACTCAACAAGCTGGCTGCTGTCCCCTCTACACCTTACTCTGTGTAATGGCACCGGTGTAACCAACTCAGCTCAGTCCTTTTACTTGCCCAGGCCTGTCTCTGCAACTCGAAGCACCGTGGACGTGAAGACAAGAGCACTAGCAATGAGCATTGTCACACTTGTTTTGCAGTCCAGTACGTCCCTCTGTAGGCTTCACAGAATCTTTTTAGAAGAACAAAGGCAACATCCGAAAAGAGAGAAGCTTGAAATTGTTAACGCTTCTCAACTGTACTTTGCCACAGCACAGTCAAAACTATGCACTGTCTCAGTTTAAACACATTTTTCGTAGTTTCTTTCATTAAACAACATCAGGCCACTTTCTGATTAGTTTTGCATGATGCTCTAAAAGCAGAATCTTGTAGTGTACATGTAGTTGCGAAGTAGACCACAGAACACATAAGACTTTCTTTTTGGAGGTTGCAGTGGAGCAGTGGGGATCTATCCTATGAAACAGTGTCTATATCTCTGCTTCTGTTGGAAAAAAATGTTGACAACTTTAGACTATTTTTTCAAACACGGCTATTTGTAAAAAAAATATTATACAGGTTCTGCAGAGAGCCTAGGTAAATCAAGTAACCTACATAAAATCATTGCATTAGGTGCAAATATAAAACAGACATGCCAATGAGTCACATAAAAATAGAATACACAACGAAGTAACTTTTTTCTTCCAAAGAAATGTGTTATTCAGTTTGAATGACTATTTAAAAAAACAACAACAAACGTTCAGAGGCCTTGAAACTCTTTTTCATGTTCGCAAACTCAAAATAGTCATGACTGTCAGCACTTTCAATTTTAAGTTTGTTTGAAGTTACAGCCCTGCTTCAGTTCTGTCACAAAAACTTGCACACCTACACACTCACACACACACACTCACACACACACACACACAGAAAAAGAAAGAGAAACTTACAGGTCTGAGTGCTTCTGAAGGCCTTGTGAGACTCATACCACAAAGTCTTGCAGTCCTCCTGCAGCTTGTAGAAGCGACTCTTCTTCCATGAGTTTGACCTCACCTTCTGCAGTTCGCCACCCACCAGCAGGAACTCCAGGTCTGCATCACCTTCTAACCCTGTGCCAAGGAGACATGTTTGTGAGAAATAAGAGTGCAGGTTCAGCACTCCGCAGTAACATCAAAACAGAATTCATGTTAAGTTCTATTAAAGAGTCAATGGCAAAAATACAATGTACCATTCAACCAACCAACCGTTTCTACAAGTATTCACAGATTCTACAGTTTGCTTAAAAACTCTGTTGGCCTCAAAGTGGCCTGAGGCCAGATATACAGGCAGGTAATTAAAAATGTACACACTGACAGGGAGGTTACAACAGGAACTATACTGAAGCGTTAAGTCAACATTGTATCTGCCCTAACAATTAGCCTCTTCTATAATCAATGGAACTAGCAACACCAGTCTTTTAAATGTATTTTACATGACCTAACGTAACATTTCCGTAACCTATCCGGACTGAATACCACAATCTTAAAATGGCCCATTTCACAGCTTTTGGGATGCAGTGTTATGATGTAACAGCGGTGGAACTAGTACTAAGCTAGTAGTACTAAACAACCAAACTGTAGGGAACAGGGTAGAAAGATTTGTCAACCAAGATTTTGCAAGGTGTGACAATGTCAATTGTAAACTAATGTTCTAGGACCTTTTGGTGGTTGTGACATATGTTTACAAAGGAAACCACAGGCATCAAAGCTTATACAGCGTTCTGGAATATTCATATTAAGCCCACACAGAGTCTTGGTACTCTTTTCATCAAACTGGTGACAAGAAGAAGAGGCCAGTCTCTCCACATTTGACCTCTTAATGGGGGTCGGTTACACCCTCAGTGGAAAGCCTGACTAAGTCCTCAGCGCTCTTTCATAGCTTTACTAAAACTTTTGGGCATTTCACTCGTAACAGACAGATGATTGTGGTTTCCAGCTACAGGGTGTGCACCACCACCTAACTTTCCGCAAGACTCCACATTTTCTAAATATATTACACATTTACACACAGCATGCTTTATTCTAACTAACGCTAGCCATCTCACCACTGAGAGCCTGCCCTGTAGCGGGGATTTTTGTTTACGATCAAGCCAAGAAAACGACATTCCACAACATCCGTTTCTGTCCTCAAACGATCTACGCTGCCCTGCATCTGTTAAGCATAAGTCCGGCAGTGTGTACTGGTGCTGTCACTGTTGTCATTCAAAGACATTTCACTTCTTTCATAGAACTCAGTCTCTGACTAAGAAGCACAAGACTGCAGGGAGGAGAAGGAGGAGGAGGGGGAGGGGGAGGAGGTATGACTCAGTTGTAAAGTTCACAATCGATTACTACATCAGGAGGGCAGAATAGAGCCTCCCATAACTACAACAATTATGTTGAGATGACAAATATCAAGACCCTGTCTGCTCTGCGTTCCCTGCCCTTCTGTGAGCTCGGCCCCATGGCCTCAAGGGGCAGTGGGCAGTCAGAACAAGCCCAACATAGCGGACATTTTTTACACACTCTTGCCAGAGAAGAGGTTTCTCTGGGTGTCCAGAGGAGACAGTGGCTTTGGAGACTGAAGGATACTGCCTTAGGACAATGCTTGTCCAAACCTGCTCATGTAGTCAAGCACTGATTTTTAAGCAGGTTTTTGTGAATGCTACAATGCAGTCTTTTATTAAGACTATTGAAAGACTGCCTATTGAACACGTCACTTTTGTGTTTTTTTTAACTACAGTCAAAAACACAATTAGTAAGTTACATTAAATTTGAAAAGCGTGTTGTTTTAACTGTGCCACAGTCTGGACTTCACAGACGTCACCATTTGTGTCCTTGCTGTTGTAGCTTATTCATCATTAGGTTGAATCATTCCTCTCTTTCCTGAACATCCTGAAAGTCTCTCTGAGTTCCTGCCATTCTGAAATCTGCTGAGCAAACATGTTTTCACCACTGACTTAATTCGCCCTTTAGACTCTATGCATACTTCAAGATTTCAAGTATCCCCTGGCATTGAAGTACCAGGCAAGAGGGAACAGGACGAGAGGAGCAAAAAACTAATGGACAGCCTCAAGCAAGTTAACTTTGATCAGAGAAACATGGGGACCTTTTTGCATACAGGGACAGAGTAAGATATTTCTCTCATAAGGAAGTAAATGCTGTCTGCTCATGGAAAAGGGTCCTCCCACTTCACTTTTAGGCTTTAAAATAAAAACATGCACACTGTTAAGGTGGGTATATGAACAGGGCAGCATTTTATGAGACTTCAGCTGTTAACTTGAATGTCCCATCTGTGAGAATGGGAAGACTGACAGACTGATGATGTCTGCACATATCAATGTGCTACAAGGTGACAGTCAATCATTTTAAACGATTTACCCCACTTTTTGGTTCTGTTGGCAGTTTATTTTTCTGTTATATTACAATACCATTAGCACAAGCTGTTCTCAGATCTGTGTCATTGTTTTTATTTCCCAGACTTGACTTGTTTGGCTGAAATGTGTGTCCCACACTCTAACCCAAACCAAAGGAATGACAGCACAGGATTCTTAAAATCTGATACATTGCAAAACTGAAATTTTGTATTTCCCCAAAGAATCTGTGGTATTCCCAGGAGGAACATCTCCAAGACAGATTGGATGTTTTTCTCTTGCACAAGAAAAGCCACACCATAGCTAGCATTGTAAACTGCAATAAAACATTCCTTTGTAAACACTAGGCCAGGACCACAAACTTCACCAATGAAATGGGAGAGGCAGCACCCATTTGTTTTTCTTGCCCAATGTAGCTGATTCCAGGAAAACTTCAGGTATCCTAAACTTAATCTTACCTTGAAAACGAATGAATGAAAGCATAGCCTTTCACCTTTGATTCTGACAATGATGAGTTTAAGGGTGGATGCCACTATTGGTCTACCTGGTCTGTATTCAAGAAAATCTTGAAGACCCAGGTTTTCCAAGAATATCTCCTGGCCTAAATTTTGAGAATGCACTTAACATCTTATACTTTTGCCACATATTTCATAGCAAAGGCTATTTAGTCTTGGGGAGTCAGAAGTTTAAGCTTCTCCTCAAACAATGAAGATCTCATTCTGAAAATGCAAGATAACTTGGCATTTTGGACAAATCACTTTCACCTTTAGTAATAACAATTTTGCCAACCAACTCATTAAACACTAACCCTCCACAGACCGTTACTGTAGAAGAAACTAGGTCTGTATTGCTGAAGATGAACAGACTTGCCTACTTTACCTGGACACTGTAGAACAAGTCTCACAGCAAATGTAGCGCTGTCTAACACGACTTGCCATCAGATGCAACACCTGAAGTTCAACACGCGTGCACCTTGAACGCAATGTTTGTCAACTTCCTTGTAGCCTCAAAGAAACGTAAAAGGTGAAAACGTACCTATTAGTTTTCCATTCTGTTGCGAAGCCCTTTTACAGTGTTCTTGATATATTTGCTCCTGAGATTTTGTCCTCTTGGGACTTTTATGTAAACAAGACATGTTGTTATAAGGAACAAACTCCCGTTAGAAACCGGAGGGGTGATTCGCTGTGGATTAAAGGCTGGATGGTTGTTCATGTTACGTCTTCTATTTGATTCCATGGGCGTGTTCGTGGGTGATTCTGCAGGCGGGCTTCAAAATAACGTTAACTCCACTCAGAGAAAATTATAGCAGAGCAGCCAGCGCTGACATGTTCTACCTAATGTTAGCCAGTGTCTAGCTATTTAGCCTGCATTACATAATGACATGCCACTGGGTAAAACTTTTTTGCGCATTAATGAATGAAACAACCAAACCACTGACGGGCGAATTGTGTGGGCTATTAAATCACTGACAACGAAATCATTGACCACCGACGTTAGACCTCTACGTTTCGTTTAAGTGTAGTAAGCATGTATGCGCAACTTTGTCATTAAGATCTGTGGTCCGAATGTGGGGACCCCAGACAACCTACGACCCAAACTTTGGAATGCAGTTCAGGTGACAACATGAGCAAAATTATTTGTCATTGATGTACTGCGCCCTCCTGTGGTCTTTAAACACACACACACACACACACACACACACACACACACACACACACAAACACACACAAACACAGATATCGTGCACTCCTGAGAAGCTTGGCGTTTGGCAGACTTCTCGTTTTATTTGGCTGATAGTCTACGACATGTAGGGCTAAAGCCTCCTCGACCCATAGCTTTTTAGACCCTAGACCCCTTTTTAGATCCATAGTATTTGTTTAGTGTAATAATAAAGTAATAACAGCAATACAGAAAAACAGAAATATCATAATTCTTCTGAGCTTACTGCTTTAACTCACAAGGACCAATGTAGCAAGTACTGATGGCATGACAGAATAAATCACGACTATAATAAGATACAACATACGGGGGAAAATATAGAAATAGCCTAATTAGACTTTTTGGTAGGCTAGAATGCCAAATAGCTTGCAATTGCAAAGAATAATAAGGAGCCGATTATCAAGGTATTCATGTTAACATTAGCCGGTTTATTTAGACAGAAAACTAGATCCGCTTCTCCGTGAGAGTCATCCCACATGCTTTGCGTTAAACTTTCTCGCGCTTCTATTAAGCAACAGCGCAAACATGAATAGTCCAAAGCCAGTGGCCAAAGACAGTTTTTCAACATGTAAAGTTTATCTTAAACACATAGGCTAAGCCTACTGGTTAACCTTCTATGCACGGGAGTTTTTCCCTAATCAGTCTAGTCTATTTCATTCAGCCTTGGCCAACTATCGACTGCAGAGACAAATACTTACCATGTTTACCAGCACTGCCATTTAGTTCCATGTTTTATGTTGACAACTTCAGAAATAGTCCCGGTAAGTAAGATGATTTGCCTGTTTCTATCTGATGTTTCCCAAAACAACGGCGGGAATAAATTTGATCAGACTGAATCACTACAGTCGTTGCCTCTCGACCTGCCAACCCTCTCAGGCAGAAAAATGAGTGCAGCGCACTGGAAATTTCAACCCTAACGTCAAGTGCGCGTACACACCCACAACACCGGTCTTGCAACTGCCAACTAGTTTGAGCATACCCCTAGTGATGTGGCATCTGCACGATTCCTCTCTTTGTAGACTGCTTTCCCAATGAAAAATGTAATGTGATTAGTTAAGTCCAGCAGGCTACTTAACTTAGCTCTACGTGTCAGGTGTTTTTTTTTCAGACATGGGACTTTAAATTTAGGTAGCTATGTGTATCACCTTTGTGTTTATTCCTGCTTATGGAGGATTACTCCTTGATAATGCAGGCCCACAGTTACCATACTTTTGGCCTTTAATTTTTTGCACATTTGAGAAAAACAGCGCATCCAGACCATGAATTTCTTGTTTGTCAAAAGCAGGTCATCCAGAAGAATGTGTTAAAATAACAGAGCTAAAAATGGTGCTGCCATGCAGGTGTGTGAACTTTGTTGCTAGCAACATAGCCTGCCTTCTCTAAACATAACAGCAACAAGTTACATTTGATCAGGTGAATGACATCAAAACTTTATCCTGTGGTGCTCCTGTGGTGATTGAGCAAGGAATCACCCTGTGAATAACAGGCCATTATGTGTAAATAATGCCAATCCCAGAGCAACACATACGAGAAAGTTAAGTCATAAAGTTAAGAGAAAGTGTTAACTATTTGTCATACCCAATCTGCCCAGCGGAAAAGTGTGGACAAATGATGGCAAAATGTCTTCCCTTTACCCCTTACCCTCCGTGTTTTGCTAGTGTGTGCAGTAGATCCTGCCAAGGAATCACATGGCCGAGAGCCCAGACAAGACAAGACATTTTTGCCCATTAGCGTGAGGTCTCTGTTGCACAGATCCTGCCCCCACCAGTGTTTTTGCAATCCCTCTATTGCACTATTGTATTCAACTAGTAGACGCTGCCAACTGAACTCCAACATGAAGGTTACACACACTGCTTGGTGGCACGAGAAAACAACAAAGAGAGGGTTTTGGCCATCCTTATGAGACTGTTTTTCTATGGGTGAGGGTGCGTTTGCATGAGCTTATAGTTGTATATAGTTTGACCCCCAAGCCACTGTCCCTGTCTCCTGCTTTAACCTTGATAAAATGAATGTAAAAATGACCCACTCCACACAACACACACACAAACACACGCACACACACACACACACATACACACACACAAATACAGTTCCAGAGATCACGTCCTGGACCTTCCCATGGCTTAGGATATTGCTTTCTCCCAGGAGACCACATTCAGTATTTAGCATATGGTTCCTTGTGTGTGTTTAACAGAGGTAAGGAAAGGATTTTGTGCACTGTTGTCTGATGCATGACGCACCTCTGCACACACCCTTTTCTGCAAACGAGAAATTTATTTAGTGCAGTGATCATGCTCAGGAATGGCAACAATCAAAACGGGTTCTTGTACTCTCCGGTCATTCTAAGCACAATCCAGCTGAAAAGGCGTGTTGTGTCATGTGTAGAGCTGAAGGATGGCAAGACTGGATTCCTTTGCCCACAAGTGGGATGGCTTTTGAAATCCACACTCATCAACAAACCAGTTTGAATATTTCTGCCCCCATTTTTTGTGATTACACAATGGAATTGTATAGCTGTGGAAGGTAGTGTAGGAGTGAAGAGACAAACATCCCTTCACTCACGAAAGCCAACGCGGCCCCTTTAAGGGTAGAGCCTGTTTCCAAGGTAACGACATGTATACAAAAATGGTGGAGCTTAGCCTAAGCAAGTTTTCTATAATATTTCAAATTTCAAAAGTTTGGCAACTGGAGACCTTTTCTCGTGGATTTAAAAGTTACATAGCTATGCTACTACTAACAGATTATTGAATATTTGAAATTTGTACGACGTTTCATTTATGTAATGTAAAGCAGGGAGGGAGTTAAGTAGGAAGCTAGGTCGCTAGCTTACCTTTCTGACTGCCCTAGTATCAGACATCTGTGTGAGTCAAAAAAAAAAAGAAGCTATTTTGCTGACTAACACAAGATAAGTTATGATGGCTGAAGGCACAGAAAATAGCAAGAATTGCTGTGAACTTCACATGAATCGACATCGACCCGCCTCCGAGAAAAGCCAGGTAGGGGCAACATATCTAGATGCCGAGCCCTATATACAAATTAATTACCATATCTGTTAATAGCTAGTTAGCGAGACTGCATGATCTTACTAAAGTAGTTATATATAAGGCAGTCTACTACTCATGCACAATTCAGGAGATCGATCTATCAATAAAGTGGAATTAAATCAAATTCCAGGTTTGACTGAAGGGTGTTAACAGAATAGCATAGGGTAATCAAAATTACAATTTGGCAACATATAAATTTCTTAATATCTAAAGAACATATGGTGATGCAACAGGAGCAATATTATCACATAAAAAAGTCCTGTTTCATTTTTGTGATTTCCATTTGTTTGTGTTCAATTACAGGACATTTCATACTTACTCGCAAGTGTCTTCAAAGATCTCTACACCAAGGAGGTTATTGGAAAAGACACTATTGACAACCTTTCCAAATCTCGGCGGGGAGATAAAAACAGCTACCATGACAAATATGTGGAGGAACTCCAGAAGGCAAGCCTCCACACAGAAACACTTCCTCAATAACAATCACCTGTTTCAGGTCGTGGCCAACCGGTTTGAACTGTGATTGCACTGCCAATGTCTTTCCCACACAAACAGGTGCATGCCGAGTACAGCAAGCGTATGAAGGATGCTGATATGTTGGAGACCCACATCATCCAGGCACGCATCCAGGCCACTGCCATAGAAGAACGGGCTCACACTCAGATAGTGGAGGAGGTCGGAGAAGCCTACGATAAGCTAGGCTTACCTCCCGGTACGCTGTATCTTTGCTATGTCAACAGAGGAATGTGCAAACAAGATGAAACATTTTATTGTCAGCACTTCATTTAAATCAATGCACTTCAAATTAGAGCTTACTGTGTGATTACTGTGTGTTTGTCCAGTTGTTTTAGTAAGAGATGGAAGACATTTTTTCAGTCTGATTGTGCATTTGTTTGTTTGTTTATTTGTTTATTTTCTGTGTCCAGTCAAATCAGCCTTCATGCGGTGTGTGGACAATAGACTTCTCAAGAGCCATAATTTGATATGTCCAGAGGATTACATAATAGAGCAGCCAGCCCTGGTCAAGGCTCCACAAGGTACATTAAGGAACTGGAATGGGTCAGGAAGTACACTCAATTAAACCTGGCTCTGGTCTGTGTGCGCATAATGTTTGTGACAACATTTTGTTTCAGATTTACATTTGCATGTGTAGATACAGGCTTGAGTTTTTATTATCAATGCATAGAGCATTAAGAGAGTTGAACTGCAAAACATGAGTAAACAAAAAGGAAAAAACAACAAACACACACACACACACACTGTTGAGAGTAAAAATAAAATTCTGTGGTGCTCTGCTTTGTCATGGCTGATGAAGGGAAAGCTACAGCAGGCTTCAGCCAACCCACACTCTCCTACAACAAACACATCTGCACGCAACCACAGGATGATGGCTACACATTCATCCCTTCACCACAGAAGACAGAGCAGGACCTGCTGGACGCCTCAGAGGAGACCCTCACAATAGCTTCTAGTAGTGATCATACCACTGATGGTGGCACTCCCCCTGAAGTGAGTCTGAAGTTTAAAGTTCATGTCTGACAATTAACAAATCCCTGTAAAGAATTTACATTTGTCATTTAATTGCGTTGTATTGTGTTTTAATTGTGTTGTAGCTTGAATGTTAATCCTCTTTTTGTAAGTCGCTTTGGATAAATATATGTAAATGTATTTTTTTTGCCTCTGTCTTTTTCTGTAATCTTTTGTAATCTTTTAATATCTAAAATATTGGACAATTCTAGTGAACTAAGTTTCCATTTCACATTATATTTAGAATTGCCTAATCTGGTGGAAAAAAGGAGAACATACTTCTTATGTAATACATGTGATATCTACTATGTTCTAAAATGTGTAAGACATAGTTGCATGAACCTTAGGACTGCCAAATCCAAGACCCCAAGAATGAGCAGTGTTGTGTCTCTATGCCCAGAAGCCCCTCAGGACCCGCAAGCATACCCAGTGGTCGAAGGAGCCAAGTGCCCAGAGCCGGGCAGAGGAGAGGACTGCACTGCAGAGGCTTAAAGAGCGTCAGAACTTCCTGCGAAACCCCCGCTTCCTGCCCCCCCTCGCCCAGCGGGGCGGCAAGTCCCTCATCCTGAGCGGGAAGAAGTCGTGGCGAGTGGTGGATGGGAAGAAAGTGACCATTGAGGAAAGGTACTTCCTGCTTGGGCACTCATAGCTCGATTAAGCATTCTTGACTCAAATAGTGGTACACACATTATAAACATCAAAGCTGTGGGCTCAGCATCTTGGGAGCACTTACTTAACTGTGTATACGGTACTATTGCACTATACTACCATACTATTGTTCTATTGTACTGTTCCACTGTGGAAACAAACATACAGGGGGGCAGGAAGTTTGTAAACTTGGATACAGGTAATGGCAAATGTTTATCAAGCCATAAAAAGATACACAAATACTTCAGTACAGAAAATAGCAGTCGGCTACTCAGAATTGCCAGTGCAGTTTGAGTTTGTCTGGAGTTTAGCAGACAGCTTGGTGAGTTACACCTGGCCAAAGAACTCATCTTCACACCCAGTAATGTCCTAAGCTGTCATTATGACTGTGACATGAGGGCGGAACACGTTTGGGCTGCCTGCAGGCTCACGCTCTTCATCAAGGAGGGTGTAGTATGTATACTGTTACGGACTTCCAAATCTGCTGCACATGTCTTTTTTTGCCCCTTCGTCTGAAAATAACGACACCGCCCAGGAAGCTGTACGCACATGCTGTGGTGGCTTCTCATTCCAAACTTCCCTTTCTATGAATGGCAAGGAAATTATTATTTCTACACAACATGCTCAATTTTGGGGGGGCCAATTTGACCATTTGTCTCAGAAACCTTTTTACTATTTAATGGTACATAAATTGCAATACCTGTAATGTATTATTTATTGTCAATAATGCAGTAATAATGTTTTTTATGATCAGAGAAAAACAGAGGAAAACAAATGTTTGGATCATAGCAACAGGGGCCTGTGTGGCATATACTTACTATATCTGACTGTCTCGCCCCAGACAGTGTTTTCTCTTATTTCTTACTCATTGTCCCGGGATGCAATTTGTTTTTTGCCTCCTTTCAGCTGTGTTTGAGTCTTTGTGTTGTTCGGTGCTTAATTTAGGCCTTTACTATATGAAATATGATCGCACAGTCATTCTCTCCACACCCAGCATTATGTCATCCCTCACCCCACTGTTATTATGTGTGCTTTTTTATTGTATCTGCAGGGCTTGTACCAAACAAACACGGCAGCCACATACATTCTCTATGGTGTTGTCTCTGGCTGGCCCAAATGAAGTGAAAGTTTAATTTAGCATGGTTGTGTAGGCAGCTCAGGGTTTTTTTTTTTTTTAAGAGAAAGAATGAGTGCTTTTCCACTGATGTACGGTACAACATCAGGCATTCAGCAATGGGTGATGGTAACATGGTATCAATAATCATTTAAATGTATTCAATTTGTTTAGCAGACACGTTTATTATTTAATGACAATTATAATGATGGAAACTAGATCAGGCATCAAATGATTGGAGGCGCTCTCTGCCTACCCTGTCGATGACCGAGCATCTGACCCCATGTAAAACACAGACGTCCTTACGGGGATTTCCATTTCATTAGAGCTGGGGTAATCATAAGACCATAAAAAAAAAACATCATCTGACTCGAGATTTGCCAGCTCACAAAAACGCAACATACAATATGTTGTTCGGATGTGCCTGTGACTTTTTGGGAGAGAGCATGTCGACATGACTGAGAAGCTTCTATGTTTTTATTCTCCTCTTTAGCAAGTATTAAGCCGCAAAGAGTTCAGTTTGTTGCTCATGAAATTTAACTTTTTACTTGACCTCATTCAAGTGTAGCTTTTGAACGTATGTGTATCAGTGATTATCACTCAGTGACTCCTGTTATCTCCAGGTCAATAACATTACAGACCGAGAATAAGAACATTTGCTGACCTAATCACTGAAGACAGTTTAATCTATTTCATTTGCCGTTCTGATTCAATTTGACACTGCATTCCAGCAGGGACTCACTGCAATGATCTGTCTTTTCAAAAAACTGCCACACAGCCATTCCCTTCGGCCTATTTGTCTGCATGCCGCAATTACCCAAATAGGGTTGTTTTCAGCTCAATATGCCTTTTAATTTGTCCGTCAGACTCTGCGGTCAAACGCTTTAAGCCATGCACTTAGCTCGGACATTCCATGGATAGTTCCATGTGCTGTTGCCGTGTGACATGTCTGTATTGCCGGGCAAGTGACATGGTGATGTTGAAACACAGAAAGCTGGATGCCAGTGACTGATGCTCTGCTAATGCCTTATTGCTACAGCCCAGATGGACCAGTGCCTGTGTTTCTGGCCAGCCCTCCTGTGGTCCTCTTCACCAACTACAGAGTGGGACAAATCTATGAGGTACACCTGTGTGTTTGTGTGTGTATGTTCACATGTGTTATCTGTTTGCATTTGAGTCTGTGTGTATGCGTGTCCCCATAAAGCCATATTTTTTTCTATTATTTTATTAATTATTGTATTAGCTTGCTGCAGTGCAATTGCTGAGAATTTAGCAACGTTGATGGTATTTGCCCCCTGTTGATCATTTGTGGTACTGCACCCATCTCCTGACCCCCCCCCCCACATCTGACAGACCACAGTGGAGCTGAGGAACCTCACTGCCACCTGCCGTCACGTGCGCGTCATCCCCCCCACCACACCCTTTTTCTCCATTGGCCTGGGTGAGATGAGACCCTCCTCTTGTTAATCCCATTTGCACTGAGAAGGAAAAAATAAAAGAAGAAGTAGGTAAAGGGGAAAAAAACAGCTTCTCAAGAATTCTTTATATATCCAGAGATTTTTTTGTTAAGGTCTTTGCATGTCTCTGATCTTCTAAAGAAAACAAAATGAAAATAGCCAAAAGGAGGCTCTTATGAATGAATCATAAATGCTTTGACAAGAGTTCCTTTATCCTCATAGCATCCTAACCAGGACAAAGTGGAGTGTTTTTATGGACTTCTCTCAGGAGGGGTGGGGGTGCACTGTTGAGTGTGTCTCTCTATTTTAACCGACGCGTCTCCGGCTTTTTTCTCCATGGGTCCTCATGGAAGTGAATGATCGAAACATTCCTGCTTCTCCTGTCTAGCTTTCAATGAAAACAAGCATTTGGGAACACTTCAGATCCTTCCTAGTCCTAGTTCTTCAGCACATCGGGAATAGAGACAAAGAGAGGGACTTGAAAATGCGTGCTGTGAACCAGACAAAAAATGGATAGATATGTGTAACTTATGTGCAGTTTATCTAGTGTTTCAATGAGAATTAGCAAGCTTTAAGTGTATCTTTTGACACACACTGAAAATGACAAAAACAACAACATGACTTCACATCTTTCACACACATAAACATATCTTCTATAACATTATACTATACCAAATATAACACTGATTTATATTACAGTAAACCTGCCATTAGTGGACATATCAGATAGAGTGTGTTGTCTGTAGAGAGGGCTACACCTCAGCCTCTGCAGTGACTTGTGCTGAGCACTGGAGATAATTGAGCAGCATTCTCTCAGATGCCTGTGGCCAGCCTAAAGATTATCACAAGACTGGAGGGAACTTCCGTCTTTTTTGTTCACAATTTTAGTGTGTGTGTGTGTCTCTCTGTGTGTGTGTGTGTGTGTGTGTGTGTGTCTCTGTGTGTGTGTGTGTGTGTGTGTGTGTGTGTGTGTGTGTGTGTGTGTGTGTGTTCAAGAAAGGGAGAGAGCACCATCTGCTGTGAGGAATCCATGTATGTGTTTTAAACAGATGAGGCAAGGGAAGCTAACAGGATAAATGGTGACACTTTTGAGTTTTGAATGTTGATTTTTTTTTCACACATTAGTGTCATTGAGGAGATCTCTGACAAGTAAATTGAACATTTGTTCCATGTGTCACAGTGTGTGTATATATTTTAGTAGGTGCACATGTCTTCTCTGTGTGTGTGTGTGTGTGTGTGTGTGTGTGACTATTGGCTGTTAGGCCCCCAATTTTTAATAATGGCTAAAGTGCAACTATTAATAAGCCAGGTTCTCATGCATGAACTATAGCTTTTGAGAGGTGGCATGTGGAGGCACTGACCCTACTCATCAGTTGTGGTTAAGGTCTTGCCTTGGGTTTGTGTTATATTAGTTAATTGATTTAGTTATTCAAATAGCATTAGTCAGACTTTGCACTTTGTTCTCTGCCCATCATTCCAAATGGAGCCTTGTATGTCCACGCAGGAAAGTTCCCAGGGAAGGGAGGCATGGTGGCTCCTGGCATGAGTTGCCAGTACACGGTGCGCTTTGCCCCTGACTCACTGGCGGACTATGAGGACTTCCTTGTGGTAGAGACCCAGTCGCCTCACTCTCTCATTGTGCCCCTAGAGGCCCGGAGGCCCCCTCCAGTACTCTCTTGTGAGTAGATGCAGACTCCTCTTCTATACTTTTATGAGATGGGCCAGTACACTTGGTTTACACTTGGAATTGAACCATATGATAATTGGAGAAAAATATTCCTGTTGTATTTTGCTTTACTCACAGTGCCTGCTGTACTGGACTGTGGCTATTGCCTGGTAGGAGGAGTGAAGTTCCTAGAACTCCTGTGTCAGAATGAGGGGTATAGTTCTGGAACCTTCTGCATCATGCCCAAGAAACAGTGGCCTGCGCCTAGCCTGAGGGTGAGCAAGAAGGCCTCCTTTTGCTGAATATTCTGAGTCTAAATATTATTAATGTTAATCAAATCTTCACACTGATTTGATGATCAAAAATATGTATTATAACAGCTTTAAGCACACAGATACAAGTAGCTTACACATTGTAACTTCATTGGTATTAATTCATAAACTTTTTACATGCCGTTTTACCAGGCTGTAGTGAAGGCCAGCTTTGCTGAGGAGCCTCCTTTTGCTGTGTGTCCCTGTGTGTTTGAGCTGAAGCCTGGCCAAACAACCATGTTGGAGGTCAGTGACGGCTATAATAGCATGACAATAATGAGCTATCACTGTGAGAGAAGTTACTATATCACCAAATGCCAGGTTATAACAGCATGACAATAATGAGCTATGACTGTGAGAGAAGTCAATATATCACCAAATGTGACATAAAAACCTGTGTAATGATGGGGGGGGGGTTGTGACTTCAGTGTGTCTTCTCAGTTAGTTCAGTAGTGCTGACATCACAGCCTGAAGTCCTCATTGTAAACAACGGTTTCAAAATAATTTTGATACCTTCACGCCAAAGATTCTAGGGCGCTCCGCTCCACCCTAGAACCTTTGCTTCAGGCGCTCACACCCTTGTTGCCCAGTAACCTGCCTGCTTTTCCTGTGACTCTCCTTCCAGGTAGTGTTCTTCCCCATCACTGCTGGGCCCTTTTCCCAGAACTTTACCATTGTGTGTGACAACTGCCAGGTCAAAGACATCACCATCAAAGGTAGAAAGGCCTGTCTGCTGAAGGCCTAGTCATTACCCATACACAGAAGACAGTCTCAGATGGTTGTGGTTGATTGACAGCTGAAGTTGTTTGGAGACATTGTATTGACTGTGGATTAAACGTGCAAAGTCATATGAATTCAAACTGATCAAACCTACCAGGCAGAATAGCTGCCAGATTAGCTGCTGGTCACATTTAAATTCACCATAGTCATTTGGCAGCCTGAGAATGGGAATGAGGGGTCAACAGCATTGCTACAGCAGTGTTTCCAAGTAAGCTAAGTGTCAAGTAATGGTAATCTACATTGTGAAGTGGAAATGATTTCAATAAATAAATAAATTTAAATCAGTTTATGAGACTAATGTGCAAGTTGCCTCATAAGACATTTATCTGTTTCTTTAAAAATCCTGACAGATTATCATTACCACTGTTGTTGTTGTTTGTGGTGTTGTATGATATCCAAGGGAGTGACAAATGCAAAAAGGTGACAAAAACACAGCATTTGCCAATAAAATCAGTCAAGGATTAGGGAAGATTAATGTTTGTAAATAACATTGGAATGTAATATGTCCAATACATTTTCTCTGTCACGTCTGGTGCCATCGGTCATTTATTCCTCATAGCTGTGTGTGTGTGTGTGTGTGTGTGTGTGTGTATGTGTGTGTGCGCGCACTCACAGGTGAGGCACAGGTGATTGCGGTGGAGCTGGTCTGTGTGTCAGGCGGAGAGGACAGCCCAGAGTTAGGCGAGCTGTGCGACCTCACAGCCAACCATTTTGTGCGTTTTGACACCACCAACCCCTGCTCCACTCTACAGAGGACGCTGGTCGTCAGAAACAACGCGTAAGAATAAACCCCCAAAAACATCAACCCAAAAGACTTGAACACCTCAGCACATTGCCCTAATTTTAGCAGATTGCATAGATAGTATGAAACGTTTTTAAACATCTTTAAACATGTGGCATGCACTGGATTTAAAGTCTATACATATATCGAGTTCGGAAACTTGTTTTCATGTATGAGTTAGTTCAACATGGATGACAAGAGAGAAGAAAAATGATAGCTTGTGTGTTTGTCATTGGGCTTGTTTAGTATTCAGACATGAGGTGTTGTTTGTTTTCCGACTCTGTTCATTGCTTGCAACTGACAGCCTGATGGGTGGTGCTTTATTTCCGCAGTCTTTTCTTGAGCCTCAGACTCAACACTCAGACAGCAGACATACCAAACATTTCAATGGGCTGGCATGCAGCCAGAGAGAGTCAAGCAAGACTTTTGTTTTTTTTCTGCAGTCATTGCCATTTGATTTGAAAGGCACCAGCTATCTTGCGTGTACTCAAATTATTGTCTGCCCATATGTTGAATTTTACAAGGAGACATATGTACATGTCTCATCAAGACGAGAAAACAGCAAAGTTTCTATGGCAGCCTGGAAAGATGTCTCAGAACGCTGTCTTCATCTTGATTGGTGTCTTTTTGAAAATGTGCTCTGTAGGATTTATGTATGTCTGTAGACTAATTGCAGGTCTTCTAATCTTCACCAAAGTAATAACCTCCATATTATGTATTTAGTAAATGGATACTAGTACCAGCTAGTTTATCTTTGAGCCCATATGCCCTATAAGGCAGTAAAATTATGTGATTTTACCTGTAATGTGCTTATATAGTGTATATGAACACATTACATGTAAAATCACATAATTTTATTGCCATATACATTGTAAGCATATAGGGCGAAATTCCCCCATGTGCTTAAGTACAAAAAAGCACTTAGCTGCGCTCCTTTCAGTCATTTGTTAGTTATACAAACGACTTAAGTCTGTCACTTGCATGCCATAAGGCCAGTTTTGTGTTCTAGCAACATCTTAAGTCACGTGCTAAATGTGTGCAGGCCGAAAAGCACACAGCTAAGCGTTATTTTGGACTTAAGCACATGAAAGAATTCTGCCCATTAGTGAATTGTAATGAAGTTGATGTTTGTGTGAATGTTTTACTTTAACACTGAAGGCATCTGGAGCTGGCGTTTCAGTGGCAGGTGATGATGCCAAACATGCAGGCTCTTCTGCCTGGTGAAGCTCCAGATCTGTCCCGCATCCAGCATCACCTTGCCACAGACAACGCCTTCCTCGTCACTCCTGCCTCAGGCCTGCTGGCTCCAATGCAGGATCATGAGTTTGTCATAACCTACAACCCACAGGAGGTACATACAGACATAAACACACACACAAGAACACTCATACACGCACACACACACACACACACACACACACACACACATTCAGCCTTGCACAGTCATACTGTGACCTAGAGTGCAGGTTTGCCCTTTTCACTGTGTCTGTTTGTTTGTTTTCCCCAGTTAACAGATTACCACAGTGTTTGCCATCTGGTCATAAAAGATGTGCCAGAGCTCCCCCAAGAAATCACAGAGGAAAGGTAAACAACAAATGCATTCTATTCTATTCTATTTTCGATTAGATTAGGTTAGATTAGATTTCTTGATTGCTTTGATGCAGTCATCACTTCAGAATCCACTCTGCCCAAAATCACACATTTTGATCGTAAAAGGCTAACGGTGACAACACATTTAAAACATGCAGCAAAAGCATTTTTTTCCCTTAAACAACACAATCAGTGGATCAGTGAGTACTCTCAGTCAATCATAAGCAAAGAGGTAAAAATGCAAAACATTGAAAAAGCAAAGCTTTCAAAATAAGCAGATTCTGCTTTAAGTTTCGCTATATTTGTGTCATTTACCTGGTTACTGAATGTGTAAAAAAGAAACCAGAATGCTATAACATAACTTTATTCTTTCCTCCTATACTTACAGTAAAGTAACTGTCATCTAGGCAAATATACTGTACAATACAGTGCACTTCATATACTGAAGTAACTCTCCAATTTTCATTGATCTTCCTTTTTTAATCAAAACAAGGATATTTTCACAATTACTCTATATGCTGTTGGCCTCTTTGAGCCACCCTTGCAAATAGCAAACAGCAAAGGTGGTATCTTATGTGCATGAGGAATGATCGTGGACTGAAGAATTATGGAGGAGGAGATTTACATTAGTAACATTAGTGACATTAGTAATTCATATGTCTGCAGACACTCTATTTGGCTGTGAATCGGGTCTTTCCAGTTGTTCAAGCTAGTAATTCAGTGGAGTTTGGGGACTGTGTTAAATGTGAAAAAAACTATGTGAAAAATGTGTGAAACCAGGAAGACAGGTTAACACAATTGGATATGCTGGTTTCGGCTGTGCAAGTGAGGATAAAGACAAAGTGGATTCTAGTTTCATTAAGTGCTTCTTAGCAATCAAGAAAAACTGTATATTATATGTGGTGTGTGTGTGTATATGTGTGTCTGTGTCCAGCACTGCCCAGCCTGTGACACTGCAGGATGTGGTGGTTATGGAGGTGGAGGTGAAGGGCTCCACTGAGCCCTATCAGGTCCTGTTGGAGCCGTACGCCATCTTTGTGGCCGGAGAGATCTACATACACACCACCATACGTAGGAGGTTTATGGTAAACACGTTTGCCTTCACACACTCACACACAGACAGACAAAGGCACACACACACACACACTCACACACACACACACACACACAGTCCTACTGATGGAGCCATATGCCATCCCTGTGTCCAGAATGATGTACAGTACATACAAACCACCGCCATGATGCAGTGGTTTATTGAAAATACTCTTATCCTCACAAAGCACTTAACACACAAACACACACAGTTATGCACACACACACGCACACACACACACACACACTCGTACTTGAGCCACACTTCATGCTGGTCTTCCCCTGTGAGATCATAATCCATACAACTAAACACAGTAGGAGGTTTTTGATAAACACTCTCAGTGTCTCTATCTCTCTATCACAAGAAAAAAGACCACATGCAAACACACACTCTGACATGTAATACACACTAAGCCAATGGCCAGATGTCTGACTGTGTTCGGCCTATCAATTTGCATGTTTGGCCCGAATTTAACCGGCATGCACAGGATGGCTGATATCAGTAGTCCTCTGCGGGCTTGTTTGAGGAGGCTGATTTAACATCAGCAGCGGTGGCTGTTTGTTGCCGTTGTGGTGAGTTCTCTGACGACTGAAGGCTGGTGTGTGTGTGTATGTGTGTGTGTGTGTGTGTGTGTGTGTGTGTATGTGTGTGCACTCTAACCGCATGAGCTGCACACCATCCTCTTGCACAGCGATGTAGACATCGACACTGCCACTGCTAGGATTACAGTAAACATTATGACAAATATTGGGCCTGTTCACTATCGAACACACACACACACACACACACACACTTGGTGTTGATTTATATGATTGTAGAGATCTAAGGTTGCCCATGCCACCATCAACAAGGTTTTTGTGTTTGTTTGTATACTTTACACACACCTCTTCAAACTCAGTCAGAAACTCAATACCCACACACACACACACATTCAACACCAACAGGAGATTTAAGCTAAATCTCATTACCAATGTAAAAAAAATATCCAAAAGGGTGGACCCAACCAAATCCTGGGTTGTGTTGTGTTGCTGATATGTATGTGCTTTCTAAACAACACAAACACACAGGAGCACACTGTGATTCCGCTCACCTAATATTTCAGATGTGGAACCACAGCAAATCCACCATTCGCTTTGAGTGGGAGCGTATCAGTGATTGCCACATCATAGAGGTGAATCCCCCTACTGGAGAAATAGGTAAATGCATTTGCCCCTCTGGATCGTGGTCTGGTTATGTGGTTATGATAGAACCATTTGGGTGGCTCTGACATCTGTGTGTTTGTATTCAGAGCCGAATGAGTGCATGGATCTGGACCTGGCTCTGACGGGGGGGAAACCGGATCATGTTGCAACCAATCTGCTGTGTCACATCCAGCACCACTCAGATCCTGTGGGTCTGCCAATAGACGTCAGGTTCAAGGTGAGACAGAGAATGAGTGGACCCCGGAGAGAGGAGTGTGACCTCATATGGGAGGCAAACGCACGACAGCTACACACATTTTATGGGATGCACACACACTACAGCCTAATTAGGATTTTGTAGTTTTATGCTGAAAGCTGGTGCTGTCCTTTTTGCATTGAGAATGTATATCTTTATCCAATGTGTATGTCATTTAAGCCATATGTATATAGCAGTGTACGTATGTAAGTATGATGTACATATAGGTATGATGTAATAAAATTAACTGAGTCATGATAGACTTCTTGATAGTTCAGGATCAGTTTTTATATTCTGAGAGTGATCATGGATCAGGGGTCATGATACTGATACTGTTGATGGTGAGTCTGTGTATAATGTGTACAGGGCCCACACCTGAGGCTAAGTGTGCCCCGGGTGGATCTGGGTCTGCTGCGGCGGGGCGATGATGGCCGCTCTGCCTTCTCCATCTACAACCCCACCCAGCTGGAGGCTTCCTGGAGCCTTCACGAGATGAAGAGGAATCACAAAGACCAGGACAACGAGGTACTCCACAAACACACACACACACAGAGGCCTGTTACAGTAACACACATATACTCGTCTGCTGTAAGACGATTACAGGAGCAGAAACACTCACGTGGGTCTGTCATAGCCTTTTATAGCAACACAAACACACACACACAAACACACACACATGCACCCACTCTGTTTGCATTAACTTGTTACAGCAACACATACACAGAAGTTTGTAGTAATCTGGCAAGGCAACTAAGGCAAATTAGATTTCCCAAATGTACATTTTGGCTAGCCAAGCATGAAGTCTCTACATTTGGTCATTATGCATTGCGTTATTGTAAACATCTGGACAGAATTCAGGGCCAGTGGCCAGTGGTCTTAACCTCTACTCACTTCTACTGTGTGCGTGTGTGTGTGTGCGCATGTGTGTGTGTGTGTGTGTGTGTGTGTGTGTCAGGTGGAGCTGGAGCCGAGCACAGGCCTGCTGGCCCCGCTGGCCTCTTGCCGGGTGGACGTGCGCTTTAGAGCTCACCGCTGCCAGCACTTTGAGAGCGTCCTGGAGCTGGCCGTGGAGAACGGGGCCGGATGGTGAGGGAGCCACAGGGGAGTGAGTGCTGGAAGAGAGAGAGAGAGAGAGAGAGAGAGAGAGTGTGGAGTTGGAGTGGAGCCACTGGTGTGGCCGTGCAGCGCTGCAGCTCCGTGGGCCTCAGGCCAACTCTCAGCTCAGGCTCAGGCTCAGGCTTCAGATAGGGCTGTGTTGTTATAAATAATAGCAACACAATCTGCAGGCTAAAACAAGACTGTGGGAATACCTCATATGCACATCTCCCAGATGAATGTCAGTGTAAAATGTGGGGACATTTAAGCTGTTTTAAGCTGATGATGTGTTTGATGGTGTTTGTTTTATCTGTGTAGCATGTATTCAGTGGTGCACAAAAGATCCTTATCTTGTATGCTTCTGTGAATGTGTGTGTGTGTGTGTGTGCATGCATGCGTATGGGCGTGCATGTTTCTGTCTCCATGCCCTCAGCCACTTCCTGGTTCAGGCACATGTACAGTCTCCCCAGGTGTGTCTTGTGCGCTGTAAGCTGCACATCTCTGAGCTGTATGTGGGACAGCCGTGGACCGGGACCGTCTTCCTCTTCAACCAGACCCTGCTGCCCTCACACTTCACCTGGGGAAAGGTGAGCCAACACAAACATCAACACGCACCCCAGGCCACTCTAGCATATAAGCTGTGCGGGCAAAACAAATAAATGAACAGAAGTGTCCATGGCAACAAAACAATGTGGTATCTATGGTATCCAAACAGGGCAAAGCATACAGTAATATAATACCATGCATGATACTCTGTGCTAAGTGCCAGTGTGGATTGATTGAGGAGAGGCAATTAAAACCATATAAATGGGACTGTGTGTGTTTTCTGTGCAGCTGCCAATATATACAGCACTTACACATTTACTGGCATGAGGTGGCATTTAAAATCATGCATACAGTTAACCAAGTGAGTGATAAATGTTTCTGTTAAAAGAAAATCTAATTTTAGTAAGACAGGTAAGGCAATACATTACAAGCATAGTAAGTAGGTAACAAAAGATATATGGTGACAGACATGGTTCTGTTGTTGTGTCTCCACAGCTGCGGGGGAAACAGGGCTCCCTGTGCTCAGCTAGCTTCACTCCCAGCTCCGGCATCCTGGGGGCCCACGAGACGCTGGAGATCGCTGTGTCCTTCACGGCGCACACAGACGCAAGTATCCTCTCCAGTCCCCGCTGTCTCACTCTCACCTCCAGAATATCGAGCTTTGCAATGATCAGTGCCTAGTAAAGCCTCTGTGTGGTGGCTGGGTCCTGTACTGTGTATGTTTGTAGTCTTTGTAGTTTTTATCTGTGCTAATGAAGTGTAATCAGCTGCTGTCTCCTATGATGCAGGAGGAGCTGACTGAAGTGCTTGTCCCCTGTGAAGTCGACGGAATGGCTCATCCTGTAGTGCTGGGTATCTCTGGCAAAGCCAGGACCCTCACCGTGTCCTATTGTCTACCCAATGCTGGGTAATATGCTCATGTCTATTTATGTCCTTCATCTGTCTGCATTTATTCTGTCTCTCTGTGTGTCAGTTAAACAGTTGAGAAACGAACCAGCCTAACAACCCATCAAAAAATTAATCAATCAATTAAAAAATTAAGCAAAAAATTAATCAATCAGAGAGTCGAACCATCCGTCACCCACCAGCTAATCACTGATAAACAATTACCCAATCTGTCTGCTTGTCTGTCGGTTTGTCTACTTTTCCATGTCAGTCAGTCTCAATGTCTGCCAGTCTGTCTACATCAGAAATGAAACTAATTCATGATCTTTGGTTGTTATAATGTCTGTTGTGACACTGATTGGCTGTTATTGCTGTTGATGTTTGCAGCTCCCCTAAGGGGGACCAGCCAGTGCTGTTGGACTTTGGTAATGATGTGCTCCTGGGTACACCTGTCACCAGGGAACTGGTCATGACCAATCACACGACTATTCCCGCCCCCTTTTCACTGGAGGCTCAGTATTTCATTGGCCGCCCTCCCACCCCAAACATCAGCGAAACTGTGCACAGGTACAGTACTAAACATTCTAACCACCTCTGCTGTGTTTTGAAAACATTTCAAAACATTACATTTCAAAAACAATTCCATGTGATTTCTTTCTATCATATTCTGTGTCTGAGAAGTGGATATGTCAAAAGACCCTTGAATCACATTCAAGCAAAGAAACTAAAGGAAAAAGCTCAAGATGGTATGAACTCTATTTGTCAGTTAGTTCATAAGCCCTTACTTGTCCTGTCCTTTAGCATTGTCACCATACAGTAGTTTTTCTCTTGCAGATTTTGTGAAGTGTCTTCTGAGTCACGGCAAGGGTGCCGCGTTCTTTGTCCAGCCCAGCACTGGCACTCTGGGGCCTCGTGAATCCCTCACTGTTAGCATCACGGCTTACAGCAACATGTGGGGAGACTACACAGACCTCCTCGTATGCAAGGTAGAGCTTATAATCAAGTAGTTGTGATAATCAAAAAGAAAAATGAGAATGTCTCAAAAAATAACAGGGGGGGTGTCACAGTTGTGTGACTGACTGACTACGCAGACTTCTTTGTATGCAATGTTCTTTGTTCTAATCTTGAATTTGGAATAATCTGGACAAATACAACCAGAGCACGTCTCACAGAAAAAAGAACCATGTAGAGTAGTGCCTCTGTCTGTCTGTCTATCAGGGAGAAAGAATGATGAGATTTCCTCTCAGTGTGATAGGGTATTTGTTTAGTAGCACACTCACAGCATGATCTCTTTCATTTATATATATATATTTTTATATTTTATTTATTTATTTTTCAGTGATATTACATTGCTAGCATCATGTCCTTTTCTCTATGTGTTTTTTCCCATGTTTTTTGTGTTATCAAAGTGACTGCAGCACAGTTCACTAAAAAAGTCTGTTTATTTTCAGTGTTAGCATGTCACTATTTTAAGCACAGCCATATGTCCTGTGTATGTGTGTGCACGCTGCACCTAAAAGCCCTTTCTTCCTGATGAATAGGCTGGGGAGCTGGAGCTGACATACATCCCCATCCAGATGGTGGCAAGAGGCTGTCCCCTCTATTTCCAGATGTCTGGGCCCCAATCCGAGAACCAGAACCTGGGACCTATCATACGGTATGCGGGATTGCATCGGTACAAATGACACCAGTCCTTGACATCACTGGTCCAATGGGACCTTACATCATGGCAGACTGTGTGCAGTATATGACCTTTGTCCAGCCTGTGAGAATGTCATTGTTTCAGTGCTCGGGTCCAGGTTGCCCTGGCATGCTAGACATTTACGAGACTGATGTGAGGTGTTTCCTGCTCTCCAGATTTGGATGCCATGTGTCGGGTGGAGACACTGTTTCACGCTCACTGCGCTTGAACAACACTAGTCCATATGGTAAGACCTGCTGATCCTTGGCTAATTTAGATCTGTGATGGATATCTTTAGAATGACAGATGAACAGTTTATTGCTGCAAGTGAAAATAGCCTACCTAATGGTTGTGCTTTTCTACATGGCTAGTATTTAAGAATTTGGGAATTTAAGAAGTGTTGTCAGGAATTAATTTGATACTGATATTATTATTACAGTTTTTCTTGATTGCTAAGAAGCACTTACTGAAACTGGGATCCACTTGATCTTCACTCTCACTTTTCTAGCACAGCAGAAACCAGCACTTCCAGTTGTGTTCACCTGTTTTCATTGGTTTCACACATTTTTCACATAGTTTTTCAAAACATTTAACACAGCTTTCTAAGTTCCCAAACTTCACTGAATTTATAGCTTGAGCAACTAGAAAGACCCGATTCACAGCCAAAAAGAGTGTCTGTAGACATGAATTACTAATGTCACTAATGTTACTAATGTAAATCTCTGCCTCCATAATTCTTCAATCCACGATCAATCTCCACGATAGTACCTTTACCACCTTTGCTGTTTGCTATCTGCAAGGGTGGATTAAAGAGACCAACGGCATATAGAGTAACTGTGAAAGTATCCATGTTTTGGTGAAAAAGGGAGGTCAATGAAAATTGGAAAGTTACTTCAGTATTTGAAGTTCACTGTATTATACAGTATATTTGCCTAAGTGCTTATTATGGGTCTTGCATGTCAATTACAGTTACTTTTGGAGGAAAGAATAAAATTTATGTTGTAACTTTATGGTTATTTTTCACACATTTAATAACCAGGTACAGTCATTTCCCAGATATAAGCCACACCATGTATAAATCTCAGGTCAGTGCAAACTGAAAAAACAAAACCATGTATTGACCTCACCCTTGTATCAACCTCACCCATGTATTACGTAACCACAGTTTATTAAACATTACCTATTGAATCACAATCAGATCAGATCAAGTAGAATGATGAAAAGAAATGCAATCCTGTATATAGCCCTCACCCATGTATTAACCTCATAAATTAAGAAATTGAAAAAAAAGAAAAACTTTCATGTTATTATTGGTAGTGTAATAAGTGATACAATAGTTGATGAGTGCTACATTATTGTAATATTGTTTTAGGGTATATAGGAGACTGTTTGGTTTATTGGATATATTTACATTCTATTGCAATAGAATGTTGGTTTAATTACAGTAATAAAAGTTTTTGGGACCTTTTGGGAACGGCTATGATGGTAATAATCGAACTCTTTTGAAACGGACCATAGTTTGCCATCTTCTTCGAGCAACTTGTTTCCCTTATATATCCATTAGATATCCGTCTGGACTGGGAGACGTTTAACCGCACTCAGGGTGACCGTAAGTTGGTGGATCTGCTGGTGACGTACGGAGAGCCCTTCCCTCTGAAGGACAGAGATGGGAATGAGGTTGTGGGGCAGCCTCTGTCCTCTAGCGAAAGCCTCCGATCGCCCTTGCCCAAGTGCCACACCGCCAGCACAGAGGACACAAGCTCCTCCCACAGAACCTGCTCGGTGAGTTGTATCGCCGGTAGGGACTGCTTCTCAGAATATGCTTCCCTTTCTGCCAATCATACAAATACATGTCAGACTTCCTTTGTCACAAAGAACCTCTTGTACGCAAGGCACAAGAATAACATTTATTCCACGAACTAAATATATTCAGCATGACACTACAGAGAACAGGCATGGACTGTATGCCACAGCTGCATCTGACATGCCACCTGTGATCAGCCATAATGCCAGTTATAATGTACCAGTCAAAATCAGATGTTTAAATCCGATTTACATGACTCTGTCAAACTGCAGTCAATCTGGTGTTTTGTGTCATGTTGTGGACATGTCCCTGTGTTCCATGTCTTCCTGTGTGACTGATTTAGGTGGTGGAGGGAGAAGGACTGGAGGAGCTAGAGGCGGACGAGGAGGAAAGGACGTCTCTGGACTTGTCAGCGCCTCCGAGGAAGCTCTTCACCGTGCTGATCCGGCCGCACGAGGGCAACCCCTCCGATTACCCATACTGCATCACTCCGCAGCAGATAGTATGTACCCCTCTCACAACTCGGCTGTGAACTTACTTTGACAACTAAGGTGGCAATTGTGGTACAAGTTGACATAGGAAGCATGGGAAATAAGGTCATTGAGATACACTGCCAATGTGTTATTCCAGGTGGTGCCAGCAGGAGGCAGTAGCACCATGCATGTGTCCTTCACCCCTCTGACGCTCTCAGGGCTGTCAAATGAGGCCAGGTGTGAGGGCTTTGCTCTCGGCTTCATGAGTCTGGATGCCAAGGTAGCACACACACACACACTAACACACACACATTCTCCTTCTTGTTCTCTCTCTGTCTTTAACTCACAAACGCATACTCGAGCACACAAACATACTCGCCCACACATACACACACACACACACACAAACCATCTGCCGCTGCCAGTACCTGTCTCATCTCTCACCTCATGAATTAGCCTGCCCTGAGACATATGACATGCACTAGTGGGAATTCTGCTTCAGAAACAGGTGAACTTGAGAGCAGCCATTTGTTTTTGCCAACCTCCCTAATTTGTCAGTTTGAGTCTTTGTCAAACCATAGGGCTGAGCTGTTACATATAAAAATCATATAACCCAATGCAGTGCAGGCACATTAGGATATACGATTGCCTTGGTGTACCTAAAATGTAAGATGTCCTTGACAGAGGTGTGTGCTACGAAAGTGTAAACATGCTATGTCAAATGCAAAATCGTTCGCAAACTACACCTTTAACTGAACCTGAAGTTTTGCATCGAGGTGGCCCTGATGTCTTCACAGCTAGCGACCAGTATGAACTAAATAAATGATCATTTTAGTGTTTCTCCTGTGTTGGTTCAGCTGGCAGCGTGTGTCCCTGGAAAGGTGGAGCGGCCGCAGGGACATCAGGTGGACCCTCTAAAACTGGAGCTGCACGCCTCCGTCAGGCCTGCCATGTGAGGGACTGGAATAGCCGCTAGATACTGGTCTTGTTATCCTTGCATGCAAATTGTTTTACTTGGAACCTCATTCTGCCTGCAATGAAATTGGCAGTTTAGAGCTGACACTAATTTGGGAGTTTGGAATTGATACTGAAAATGAGAATGGGATTTGAGGATGACTTGTTGTTTGCTATTCCTAACAATGCATATATTTTCTTGGAATTTTGCCACATTCAGCAGCAAGTCTTTGATACACCCTGCGCTAATTTAATGGATTCTGTTGCTCAATTTGGGTCTCCGCTTCCTAGGTCTGTGTGTTTGTGTGTGTATGTGTGTGCCTGTGTGTGTGTGTGTGAGTGTGTGTGAGAGAGAGAGAGAGAGGAGAGAGAGAGAAAGTGAGTGTATGTATGTGTGGTTTCTGGTGTTTGTATGGTTGTATTAATTTGTTTTGGTGTATCTTCTTTTGTTTGTGTGTGTGTGTGTGTGTGTGTGTGCAGTCTCTCTGTGCAGATGGAGGATGAAGGGGATGTGCTGGAGTTTCAGGCCATGGCGAGTGATTTGATACAAGAAGACCCCAAGGAGACGGTATATTTGATAGGGGTGCCTGGGAAAAAAAAAAGAGGAACCACCTCAAAAGAAAATCCCTCCCTGTCTTTTGGTTTAAAGCACCAACGCTTCCACTGCTATCAGCCTGAAATCAAATGCGCATTTCAGCGCAGATTAATGTCACCACAGATCTGGCTAGATGGAAAAAGATTAAATGTCCTTTGAGGAGGCCTTTCTCAAAATGGAAACTTGTGTGTGTGATGTGGCTGGAATATAAAAACTGTTCATCTTGCCCCTGAGATAACTTATTGAGGACTGAAGTCAGTTAATGAAAAATTCATCTCACGGCTTAAGTAATGGGCGTCAGCATATCATGGATAGAATAGATGTGTGTGGTAGCCCATGAGGCAATTAAGTTTGTTTTATCCTGTAAAAGTGTTTTAACTCGATAGCCTACATGAATACCGAATGGGTTTTTTATTATGACCACTTAGATCTATCGATCAAAAAACATTTGCAATGTTAACATGAAAGCATACGCCCATGAGGCACCACCTGACTGTGCTTGACTGGTTAGGGGTTTTGGGAGAAAAAAAATACATGGTATTTTTTATTTATTTTGCTATCTTTCTAGATAGCAGAATTCCACAGAAAGTGGATTTTGTGTCATGTCCATAACGCCAGTAAAATGCCATAGTATTTTTTAAGATCTACTTATCGATCGGTCGGTCTATCTGTCTACATTTAGGCATTTAGCAGACGCTTTAATCCACGGCAACTTACATTTGTCAACTACATCAGGCGAGTCTCCCCTAGAACAACTTAGGGTTAAGTGCCTTGCTCAGGAGGACAACAGAGGCAGCTGGGATTCGAACACACAATTTCCAGGCTACTAGCATGCTAGCCAGGTTCCTTAACCACTATGCCATCACTGTTACTATCTATCTATCTATCTGTCTATCTGTGTCTGTCTGTCTGTCTGTCCGTCTATATATCTATCTATCTATCTGTCGATCGGCCTGTCTGTCTATCTATGTGTCTGTGTCCTGTGCATTAGCTCACAGTGAAGCAGGAGGCGGTGGTGGTACGTTCACTGAGGCTGAGGAACACCACAGAGATGGCGCTGGCCTTCCGTCTGAGCACCCAGCCTCCTTTCACCATCCTGCAGCCGCAGATGCAAACACAGACGCAGTCGCAGCCTCCAGGCCGGGGCAGGACATCAACCGGACGGAGCCATGGCCACAGCCACAGCTCGGCTGAGAACCAGCCACTCCTACTGAGGCCTCAGGACAGCATGCAGGTGTGGCAAGCAGCCGCAGAGACATGTTAAAGATCACTAAATACTGACCAAGATAGAGCAACATAATACGTTACAATGGGAAATTGGCAAACATGATTAATTCAGGTCTACATAAGTGGTAGTGCCACATAATGTCACAACATAAAATTTTCAATGATCTTCTGTATCAACGTATGATGGCTCAACTCTGGTCTGCATAAAGAGGGCTTTCCTCACCTCCCCCTTGCAAAAATAGAACACGGAACTTAACGAATGTTTGTGCCTCTCGCTCTGCTTTTACCCTCTCGTGAGCCCTCATGTGGGCCCAGTTTTTCAAAACAGTTTAATCTGGATCAAAGTGATCCGGAGTTGGAAATCCCATGTTTTGCTATCTGTTGTTTAAATGTAATTGATTACACATGGAACTTTTAACATGGGATTTGTAACTGTTTCAACTCGGGAATTTGAAACTGTTTTGAAGAACACACTTTATGAGCTTTTCAGATACAGTGCAACAATGCTCTCAAGTGCTCTAAAACATTATACGGCCTGTGCAGTTGTGTGTTGAGCCCAGTGTAGACCAACGCATTTGAAATCATTCTGTATCTGAAAGATTTATCAGACTTTACAGTGGCTCCCTATAGTTTCTCATACATGAATTGAGCCTAGTCATCAACTATTGCTTTTAGCACAAAAAAAATTACAGAATCTAGGCTTCTAGACAGAAGTGTATAACTATATTCTTTCAACTCATTAGTGGCAAACTGCCCCCTTGAAGTATAGTGAAATGCTAATGCTGTAATTACACAACTCAGATCCTAAGGCTCACGGTCTTAGGAAAGTTTTACGGTGTGATTTGATTGGTAGGTGAAGGTGGCATTCCACAGCTCGCTGTCTCTCCTGACCTATCTGGAGAGGCCTTGTGAGGAGCTCCCTCCCTCCGTGTCTGTGTTACGAGGCGACTTAGGAGACACCAAGCTTCAGTTCCTACAGAACCTTTTGGTGGAATACAGCAACAACAGTCAGCAGGTCTCACTCACTCACTCACTCACTCACTCACTCACTTACTTACTCACTCACTCAGTGCATCCTCTGGTGGTAGTCACTCTGCAAATATAATGTACATAATAAGTTTTTGCTGTATATATGGATATATTGTGTATATTTGCATAATACGTTACACTGTTCCCATTTGTGCAGGCCGTTCCCCTGGTGGCCTATCTGTCGGTGTCTTCGCTGCATGTGTCCAGCAACAGGGTGGACTTTGGGACCTGCTATGTGGGACAGGCTCAGGTGCAGGAGCTGCACCTCTATACCAAAGGCAGCTCCTGTTGTTATTGGAGCGCGGCCATAGGTAACCAACAGCATCATGGGAAAGAGAGTGTTGGCAAGGACAGTACACCACTGTCCACTGTAGAGAAATTTGAAACCAATGGGGGAATATCTGGTTTAGGAACAGATATGAGTGCAAGTACCTTACACAACCATCCAGTGTTCCCTTAAGCTACCAGAGCATGAAACAGGCTAATGATGTGAATATCGGAACCTTTATTCAAACAGATCTCATAAAAGAATGGTAGATTATATTTGTTCTTTGTTATTTTAGTGTTATTTTGATGGTTTATTTAATAAAATAACACAATAAAATATTTTGTTATTTTTTTGTTTATTCAGAGTATTGCCTTTTCAGTCAAATGATGGTGAGTTCAGAAAATCAGTGATGAGTGGACTGTGTGTTTGCAGAAACAGACAGTGGGAGCAGTGTGTTTCGACTCAGTCCAGACAGAGGAGTATTGAGGCCACCGGAGGACCAGCAGGTGTTACAGCTCAGCTTCACAGCCAGGTACTCTGATCTCTTAAACACCACCTCTGTGTCGCACTGACCTTTTCCCATCACTGCTGTGTGGACATACGGGACAATATCTACTCCCCATGGTGTTTTGCTTCCGTTAGGTTAATACCTTTCTTTTTTGTCAGTGTACTTTCTCATTAAATGATCGTTCTGTTTCAGTAAGAAATGTTTAGTAAATTGCAGTCAGTAAATGGGTGTGGTTAACACACAAGTGCTGTCAGTATAGTTTAACTTACATAAAATACTGACCTGAAGTTTAACACACCATGTGGCTTATATTTGGGAAACTGTAGACTTAGCACCATATTTGTCCTGTGAATGTTTAATTCTTTGTCCTCACGTCTGTCAGCTCTAAAGCTGAACTAAGCAGAAATACTCTGAGACGCTGCAGTCTCAGAGAGAGTGCAATATACACATTCATACATATAAATATATGCCAGGTGATGAGTCAGTGCTTGTTAAGCAAACCTGTTTCCCACAGCAGTCCAGAGGAGTTCACGGCGACCGTGACCGTCAGGGGGAAGCTGAGAGAACCCCCACTCGTCCTGCAGGTGCACGGAAGAGGCTCGCACGACGAGAGATACGCAAAGTAACCAGACTGCTGCTGTCGCTTGAGACTCCCCCAAGCCATGGGATGCTCACCTACCACACAGACAGTATTGATTGATTTTGTTGTCTGCAAGCATAAAGCAGCACAAATCGATTTGGTCTGAGACTCTTCATCAGGCTTCTTCAATATGCATTTCCTGATCAATAGTTCGTGCTTTAGGTTACAACCACAGAAGGGGTACAGTGCCTTTTCATTTTGCATCTTTATGCCCTTAGGATGTTTGCAAACAGACTCCTCATAACGGCAGTAATTTTAATCCACATTAGAAAAATAACATTACATTACATTTTCATTATCTTTAACGATGAGTAGTCACGATTTGTATAAAATGTGCAAACGTAGTCCAGCGCAATTAGATTGAGCTTCACTGAAAACAAGTCATGCAAGAGTTGCTCAGGTTGAATAAAAGACAGTTGCTGGGCCAGCGATCTGCAAGCCTCCCTTGTTTCTTTCCTGGCAGGTATCAAGGCTGGAACGGTACAGAAGCATGAAATTCAAACCCTTCCATCTGGGCCCTAATATGTGCTTGTAGCCAAGGCAAATGACACAAACTCACTTCCCATAACAATGCAGTCTCCCTTGACACATTTGAAGTCTTAAATCATCCTTGAATTCATTAGCATATCCAATAAGCCATATTTAACCACAGTCATGTACATGTTTGATCTTAAAGACTTGCAACTAATTGGAGGCACTTAAAGTGAATGTTGCAGTCCAAAGCACTCATTTGCCCTCTCAGACATCTGTACGTCATCTGCTCAATGCATTTACAGAATCAAATCATGGTTCATTTCAACATTACAGTGAACCGCATCATGTCAAATTTACTTGACATTGCCAGGAAGATCCATAGCAACATCCAAAGCTATGCTAGTGTTAATGCAGGCGTAGTCCTAATATACTGTGAGTGCAGTTATTGTGCAGTCACAATTGCTAAGTCTTTCCATGCGGGAAGAAGCCAGTTCCAGGAGTGGACGCAATCATGGCCCAGGATACTCAAAGACCGCAGCCGCCCCCATCCCCGTGCCGATGCACATGGACACTACACCGTAGCCCCTGGAAAAAGACACAAAAACGCCCTATCAAACAACCACACACAACTTTGTGACATTCAATCTACCATGAACTGCATTGTTACAATTATACCACATAATTCTCTCCCAGATGATTAATGTGACAAAATATGTTGCAGTATTTACAAGCGCTCAGACTTTTCTACAGAGCAGCCTAAAAAACTAAAGAGAAACCCCTCATGAACGGCTCTTTGGAGAATAGCTTCAAGGAATCTGTGGTTACTGTAATAGCTTTTCTCTAAGTGTATAAAAACATCTTTAAAAACTTTAAAAAGTCATAAGTCCATAAAGTAACATTTACTACATAAGACTACCTACTGACATGCATTAAGACCCACAAACTAGCACTGCGTTGCTAAAGACAGGTGAAACACCTGGGGTGAAGGAGCTGGCCGTCTCATTGGAGAGTGACCAGCTGCCGTGTGGTGGTGGTGGTGGTGGGGGCCACATGACAGACAGTGACATTCTCACCTGCGGCCCCGGCGTTTGAGCTCGTTGAGCAGGGTGACAACCTGACGGGCCCCTGTGCAGCCCAGGGGGTGGCCAAGGGCGATGGCTCCTCCGTTAGGGTTCACCCTCTCAGGGGGGATGCCCAGTTTCTCGACACAGTAGACTGCCTGCAGCAGACGCACAGTAGAGGGACACAAGGCTTTGAATGACAGCACTGAGACACCGCTTTGGACAGAGATTTGATGTTACTGTTTGAATTAGAATAAAATGAGGCTAGAGCAGCCAGACACACACACACACACACACACACACACAGCTGGAACTTCGTACCTGACTCGCAAATGCCTCATTGATCTCATACACATCAATATCATCCACTGTCAAACCTGAGAAAAATTAAAAACAAAACTGTAACACTTGCCGTATCCACACATTGTTGCTAAAATGTAACAGACAAATGTAAAAGAATCATTGTTTTTACATTACCACACATTGCAATACTTTAAAGTGGCTATGGGCCAAAATACTGTAGGATGTGTCTAGTCTTGAAACCACAATCACCACTGATGTTATCATCTTGCATATACAGGATCACATAAGGGTACAATGTGTTATCACAAGACAGACAGCGCGGTACAGTCTGGTTTGTATGCACAACACAGTGCCTTTTTTTTGACGCTGGTGGTTGCTTCTTCACATTCTGTTGCTACTACTATTTTTAGGTTTTAAACTAAATAAAAAAAACACACACACCTAGACCTTTTCAGGATATTTCTCCTTTAAGTTATGGGTTTTATGAAAAAGACCAAATTTCTGCACTCACCAGCTTGTTCCAAGGCAGCCGGAATGGCATAGGCGGGTCCGATGCCCATCACATCTGGGGGCACCCCCACCACGGCACTGGCCCTGAGGATCCCAAACACTGGCAGGCCCAGGGCCTCCACAGCTGAACGCCGACCCACTAACACTGCAGCAGCACCATCACTCACTTGGCTGGCATTGCCTACAGAAAGGAAGACAGAAAACACAATCTCAAGCTGCATAATATATCAGTATTTTCATAGCTTAGGAAACAGAAGCACTTGGGAGGCTGAGCTCATTGTTATTTGCTCTGACAGATCTGGCTAGACAGTGCTCCATTAAAACCAATTTCCATTCAGCCAAAAGGCATCTAATTTAAGCTCTGGTCCTTAGAAATCAGAAATAACCTGATTGTGTCTGTGGCTAGTGCTTCATTTTTGGACCCAAATCTAATTGTATCACACTTACAGCTAGACTAACTTTTTGCCACAATTTTAGGTATTTGTTTTATCAGACGATTTGTTTTGGACAATTTGTTCAGCTAAATGGTTTGCCTTTAATGAGAAAAAACATACACACTGACCAGCAGTGGTGCTTCCATCTGGTTTAAATGCAGGTCGGAGTTTAGCCAGCCCCTCCAGTGTGGTGCCCGGCCGAATGCCATCGTCCTTGGTGACGGTGATAGTGCGCTCTGTTCCGCTGTCGTCCACAAACTTGGTGGTGACTGGGGCAATCTCTGAATCAAATAACCCCTGCTTTTGGGCTGCTGCAGCCCTGTTTAATAAGTACAAGAGACAGTGTTTCATCTCAGGGAGCATTATTACTGCAGACTCACTACAGTTTCAGTTTTTTGTTCTCCATTATAAAAGAAGCGGCCATAAAAATCTGTAGAGTGTAAAAACATTTCTCTGGTATGCTTGGATGAAAACTTTATGGTGTCTGTTTAATAGTCGTCTTACTTCTGCTGAGAGCTGAAGGCAAACGCATCTTGTTTCTCTCTAGTGATGCCAAACCGCTCTGCCACATTTTCCGAAGTAATTCTGCAAAAAATTGCAAAAACTATGACCAGCAGTTTTAAGGACATTCTGACTGAATCATTAGTAAACTACTAAAAAAATAAAAATACTTGACATTAAAATTTGCATGTTACAAGAAGCATGGTTTTAGATATCAACCAAATGTTTATCAACTATCTCTGTATCAACGTGAGCTTGTGAGTTTTGTAGGCATAGCACCCTAACATTAAAAATGCTGTCAAACCAGGCACGCTCTGTAACAACCTTTGTCCAAAGATATATTGTTCCTCCTCAGTTAAGATATGCACTTTCCAAACAACCTGGGCTTGCATTTTTGTACATTTTGTTACCTCAGAAAAATTAAGTTCTTCACCAAGAATTGATTTTTTTTTTTCAGAGTGTCACAGGAGAATAATGAGCAGTTACTGTACCCTTACCCCATAGGGATGATGCAGTCACGAGCCTTTTCATTGTCCATGAGCCTGGAGCTCACGTCTCCTGGGTTTCCAACAGATCGCAGTGACATACTCTCCATGCTGTGCACAGACAAGCACAGGAGTGTCAGGAATTAGTAGGAAAGCCACAGATAAGAAAAGGTATATTCACAAAAACATACTCTAAAGCTGAGGACAAAATGGTAGAGTGTGAGCTTTACAAATCCTCACACATATTTGAAATGTCTGATATCCTGACTAAAACAAAACCGATAACCTGCCATTACATAAGCCATGCTCAGGTACAGAGAGTTCAGTCTTCTAAACAAAAGTAATAGTTGGCAGTCTTGGAACCGTTCATTTATTTCCACTGAACAAAGTCTATGACTTCAGTGTTTCATATCACATACACACAAATGATGAATGCTGCAAAATGGAGGCTTGGTTCTACTTATAACCACTGCAAAAACTTACCCACATGCAAGCCCCAAGTCATAGGATCCGTTCCGAATTCCTCCTGTTAATTTCAAGAAATATGAATACATGGATCTTTGTTTAATCTAATGTTCTCGGTGTGTAAAATGGTAAGATTAAATATTCAATTTTAGTATTTTGAAAATTAGTCCCACCAGCAATGTTGAACAGGGCCTGAAGTCCAGATGAACACTGTCTGTTTACAGTGTATATTGACACAGTCTCAGGAATCCCACTTTTAAAGTTGAATTTAAGAGATGTCAGTTAAAATGTCCCTCACACAGTGGTATGTTTATCTTGGTAGCCCAGTAAAACCTTACCTAAGAAACTGGGCTATCCTCACCACCAAAGCACCTGCTCCTGGCTGCAACACATTTCCTGACAAGTGCAAAAGTAGAGTCAAATAGTCAACTCATAAAAAAAACACATTACAACTTTTTAGATATGTTTTTAATAATATACATATCAAAAAGGCAAAATCCCTATGTTCACTTAAAGCCCTAAACCCAGGACCCAGATTGGCTGAATTATGTCAGTTAATAATTTGAGGGTTCATTGCTTAACATTAGGGAGAACACTAGGACTCAGCCAAAGTATGCCTTGTGTTCTTCTAATAAAGTTCAGTAGGACAATGGCTGTCTTACCAACACATATGTCTCCTAGTTTGCTTGGTGGCAACCCTACATCCTTTAAGACTGCCATCATGACAGTGCTAAGGAGCTCATCTGGAGTTGTATCCTGAAACAAGCAACCAGGCAAATACCATTCAGAAACCAAACATGTTAAAGGTTTTGTCAAAGGTATGACCTCTGAAGGTATGATCTCTTAAGATCACTGACTGGCAATTAATACTTAATGACATTGCCATTCTTTAATAAAACAAAAAATGTTTAAAAAAAAAAAAAAAAGGTATTGAGGATTTATACATGATGATCACAAACACTCTGAAGTAGTTACTAGTTATTACAATGTATACAGACTTAGTCCTGCTTACTTATTATAAATGCACTGGACACCCGATACGATTGGACAGTTGCCTCAGGCTTTTTTTCACTATGTAGATTTAGTTGTAGAATTACTATTTTATCATGCCTCATTAGAGCATGCTAGACAATTCCCACACACTGTCTGCCTATCCCTGTGCCAGAAAACAATGCTCAGCACCAATAACATGGTTGTAATGCTAGATGTAATGATAGTGGCCTTGACTCACTTATATTTCGCAGAATTTTAAGACATATCACATGCTTGCACAACGTGCAGTGGCATGTGTCTGCTAAGCAGATTCTGCTTCCACTCATTTCTTTAGTGTGATCAAGACATGCAGTGAAACAATAACATGGCTGTAGGAGTTAATGCTGGGCCACTGGCATCTTACCTTGAATGACCCTCGTTTCGCTCTCCCAATTGCTGTGCGCAATCCGTGTACCACAACAATGTCATCTGGATTACCAGCCGATACGGCTGCGCACGGTGAAATCTGAAGCGCTGCCTCATTAGTGATCTTTTTAGGTAAAGCAAGATGCCCCAAAACAACTTTCACTCTCTCCATGAGTAACGTTAACAGCCAATAAATATGTCGAAGCTATGAGAAATCTACAGTATTACCACAGTAGTACAACAGCTTCAGTGACAGAACAACAGAACGTAGTATATTTGGAATTTATCGTTTCTGGACGTTTGTGTTACACTGGCCTAAATGCCACTGAACTTTGTTACACTTGGTACTTCCGCATTTCTCGGTCAGATAATGGAAAGAGTCTAGGGACAAAATACGTGATAATAACGCGTTTGTATATTTGGCAAATTAGGTCTTTATGAGCATAACTAACATTGACCTTTTCATTGAGTAAAATATTTATTGTTAACAGGAAGAAGTCTGAAATCTGGAAAATCTTATTTTTAATTGCCATCGTGATAAAAAAGAGAGCTGTCCATGAAAATATTACCGTTACATGTAATGGTCCATAAGTCCTTGGATGGACTGCTGAAAGCCTCCGATAGATTTTTTCTTAAGTTTGAAAAGTGCATTATGACACCAAACATTTCACACTCCCTATATTCATATTCCCTCTCAAATACTGGAATTTATCACCAGAATTATCTGATGTGTTTTCATTACAAGTACGTTGTAGTACTGAAGGGACTGTCCTTTGGAGGGCAGCAAAATCTACTAGTTTTAGAAAGTCGACTGGAGCCTACCTTCCAGCGTCATCATTTCCTGAACCTCACGTTACTGCTGACATCAGAACCGATGCTCTTGGAAAAACTCACAGTTCTGTGTGAGCGCAGCTGAGCGGAGACAAGAAACTTTCTCTCTAACGGGAGTGGCGTTTATAGTTCTGCAGCGCTTAGATTGTTCCTGTCATTTAGTTTGGATCGTTGATTTTTCGATACCCCAGATCGCATACTCCATATCCATGTCGACGCGTTCGGACTTTTAGTGGACATATTTACCTTTACGCACGCAAACAGTCTCTCAACTGTATGCAGTTTCCGGATCTTCCCGTTTGAGCGTCGATTTAGGAGATCCGTTGGACTTTTCCATTGGCTCGTATTCTTTTGTGATTTGATTTTTTCGACCCACACATGACATTTTCTTGAAGTGTTCACGGTAGGATGGAGACACGCAGGTAACAAGGTGAGTTTTAAGCATGCATCAATGTCAGTTCATAATGTTCAGGTGTTGACGCAAAGGAGAAACACAAGCGACTGAAAGCTTTTTTTTAATTGACATTAATTAAAGCCTCCAATTTTTTACCATGTTATGCACAGCCTGTCATTTGTGTGCATTTAGAAGCCATTGCCTGTTGTATTACGAGACGTCCAATCTGTAATAAATTATTATCATATGTATTGACTGTACAATAGCTGTTCGTTTTCTCCAGTTGTCGTCACGACAGCCGGAGTAGGCTATAGTTTTACGCAGAATCAAGCAAAACTTTCAGCCTAACGCATGATTTGTTTGTATTCAGAATACTCCATTTATACGTTTTAACATAGGGTTATTTGCAAAATTAAATTGCACTGCTATATTGGTGGTTTATTTCGCGCGCGTCTGTGTGTGCCTGTGTGTGTGTGTGTGTAGTGTGTATGTGTATGAAGCAGTCATAATGTATCAGATGCAATTCCAAGTTTAAGTGTGAGTAATGGAAAAGGGCAGGAAGCAAATCCGTGCTCATGACGCACGTCATCCACACAAGCCCAAATCACAGTCAAAAGATTTATTGGCCTTATTATAAGAGCCACAAGTGGTCATAGCAGCCATGTTCAGACTAACCAGAGAGCCCCAAATGTCCCTTGCCTGCAGACTGCCTTTGTCAACTCACAGACAGGAAATGGGTTCCTTCTATTGTGCTTAAGATGTGAAAATTAGAGTGACATGAATGCATTTTTAGGGCATTCACAAGGTAATAAAGGAAATGCAGTCAGTGTAATAGTATTGTTATTGTTATTTTATTGAATCCATTACCATGCCACTGCCATGCATATGTTCTCAAATGGCAGAATGTATTGATTGTGCTGCTTTGTGTTTATTTTACACTCACTGACCTTCTTTCCAATTGGTATTAATGGCCAACTGTCCAATGCATTAGCTCACTTCCTCTGTACTCTGTCAGATAAGTCGTGCACCTATTAATGTGTTTGTGACTCTATGTTTGAATCTCCTTCTGACCTTTAACCACTCATCTCTGATGTAGTCCAATTGCATTGTGCTCTGACTGACACAAATGGCACCCTGTTGATCTTTGCAGGGTGACTCGGTTCACCCAGGTGCCACGCCGTTAATGAACCTGACACAGGAGTGTGCCTCAGCCCCAAGGACGGGCGAGACAGAACCAGGTCGGGTCTGTCTCTGTGTAGGGGCATGGCTAGCTTGGTTGGGCAGACAAGGGGGCAGGGTTGGGCCTCTCAAGACAGGAATAGGAGCAGGGCCTTGGCAGCGAAGGAGGGAAAAGTCAAACTGTCAAGCAGAAAACACCCAAAAGATAGGCGCGGCCTCTGTCACAAGGACGATGGGCCCGGAGGCCGATAACAGTTTCAGTGAGAGAGAGAGACAGAGAGCATGCGCTGGCCATTGGGGATGGGAAGCAGAAGTGGTTTCTCATTTCATTACGTTGGGCCAGATCAATTGAAATGGTTTGACCCTAGAGTTTATCGCTCAGCCTGCAGGCATCGCTTAGGATCCTCACAGGGCCCGATCTGGCCAGCTCAGTGTTTGGATAGACAGTCGGCCAAGGATGGTGTCTTCAGAGATTGAAGCCTGGGCTTTCACACCGTTTAATGTGATTCAGCGAAAATGACCTGACTGTTATTTTTACAGTCAGGTGAAGGTCACAGACAAGCAGTCAAGGTTATCCCGTCAGGGTAGATACCTGATCATCTAAGGTTATCAAATCTAAAAGTAACATAATTTTATCTGTCCTTCTGGCATGTCAACTCCTTGCTCATTGCCTTGTGTTTTTTGACCTGGATTCCCAGACCTATCACCTACCCTGTTTATCAGCAGACTATGAATAACCACACTTGAATTCTGGAGAAATTGCCATTTTTTTCTCTTTTAACAGGGCTGTCTTAGCAGCAGATGACCACACAGCACTGAGATGGTGTGTTTAGATTCTGTTTCCATGGCAATGGTAGTTATCCTCTTTGAGCCAGCTGTCTCTGTCACTGTAAAGACAGCCTCAGTGAGCCAGCAAGCAAACTCCAGCAACCAAACACCCACTCTCTCTCTCTCTTCCTCTCTTTCTCTCTTAGAGGACAAAGGTCAGAATGAGTCATGCTGTGCTCTGCAGGGTTAACTGTGCTATATTGTAACAAGGTCATTTTGTGCTATGTTTATAATGCAGTCATTAGCATTCCAGTGGGGATATGTTCCTATAATTTACCCCCCTATCAGTAAACAGTAAAACACTAACATATTTAGACTTTTCTCCTGCCTATTGATGCAGCAGTGGTGTAACCTGCATAGCTTCAGTGGAAGTGAATTAAATATTTTTGGTAAGGCTAGAGCTGAAGAATAGCTGAATCTCAATGTCCTTTCTAACCATTAATCCCTGAACCCTCAAAGACATTAGAGGTATGGCTCAGACAATCCTGAAGTTGATTTATGCCAGTGAAGTCTTTGAGGGTCAGGACCTAGGACCTAGAGGGGAGGCCGTAGGATTCAGCCAATTGCTATGACTGAATGGAGCCATAGACTTGTGAAGATGACCCACTCCTCAAGGGCTTCAGCAGAAACACAGTCTCTTCCCTCTTCAAAAAAACAGAAGTTGGCCTCTTCTGTGGGTTGCGTGTCCAAGTTTCACCGTTTCACCGTTTCACACCAGGTTCCTACTCAGTGTCGGTGCCTGCGAGCAGGAAGCGTTCCGTTTGAGAAGAAAGAGAGCATGTTGTTTGACAGTGGCCTTGGAGATCAGGGTCGTTTACAGAGGGAGCGTGTATTTATCTCTGTCAAAATATGTCTTGTCTGCTGGCAGACAGATAATTGATGTTGGCTTCAGTTGGAGTGGTTTCATCATGGGCTATTTTTAGAATCTGGCAGTGCCTTTGATTATGGCGGTGAGAACTTGGTGTCTGCACTCAGCTGCCTCAGGGCACCTGATCATTGAGGCAGAAATCACTCTTTCATTCTTTCTTTTGAAATAAAAAAGAAATCAAGAAAATCCTATGATGAATATAGACTTGAGATGTGTTATCACTCTTAAGACAGTTTTATGAGCCTGCTGTGGTTTCAAAATGGATAAAGGTTTGGCTGTTAACATAATCCCTGCTTTCTGCCTCAGTTGCGTACACTGAAGGTGTGCCCAAGTGCCTTGTCCCTGAGATTTGTGTGTCTTTTGTTTGCTTGTAGTTGTTGTCAGTGTCAGAGGTTGAGCATACCGCCAAACGTCAAGATGTACATCTATTTAGTATGGTATTAACAGTAACTGTCAACACACTGAAGGTGTGACTTCGGTATTACCTCATCAGCGAGCATTATGTTGTTCAGCCAGGGGAGACTGTTGTGACTGTTGCCATTTACATGGAGTTAGTATACTTTTCTCCAGTAGTTCAGGGCTGTTTATGGAATGCCATTCTACTTGCATACTACATAGTCTACTGCTTGTGTTCTGATATTTCCTGAAAGGTAGTGCTTTTCAGATGCAATTAGTATGCAAACAGCATGTAGTATGCACTTTCGGAAACAGTCCAGGTGAGTGGATGTACACCTAGCACACTTGAGCTTAAACTATGAAATTAATGCTTCAGATTTGAATGAAGCAGTTTAAATTAAGTACCTTGCTATGTTGTGATCTAATTATCAGGGTGAGTGGAGGCCACCTTTCTTCACAGTACAGTGAAGCGGAGCGATGTGTGTGTGTGTGTGATTGGGGGTGGTTACATTTCCCAGAAGTCAGTGGGTGACACTACAGGTTATGAATAATTTTAAAGTGGCCACAGTGTGGTAAGTGCAAGAGGAAAAGCCACCGCTTTTAGGAACTGAGAAAACTCCTGCGGTCGGCTGTATGTGAGCTCCCCAACCCACACGAAGCTCTCAGACACTGAAGTCAACGCTATATAAGTTCGCTGGGTAGATAGCCTTAATAACAGATCTGGGCCAAATATGTGTGTGTGTGAGAGAGAGAGAGAGTGTGTGATTGAGTGTCTAGATACCATCTCCCCTGTTAAAGCTTATTAATCCAATTCAAGCACACTGGTCACAACTAGGTGGTATTAGTGCTGTTAGGCACAAAGGACCTTGGAGGATCTTGTAGTCATAGGACTACAAGACTCTAGCAGTCAGACACAGATTTGACCTCCAGACTCCTGACATTTCTGTCTCTGAACCTCAAACCAACTGTGGGCAGTTGGCTAATGCCTTTTATGATCTACACTGTGTGTGTGTGTGGCCAGGCTCTCGGATTGATATGTTTCCTCCTTCTTAGGGACATGACCAGAGCATTGTGAAAAAAGCCTTGTTTTATTTGTGAAGGCTCGTAAAAAAAAAAAAAAAAATTGAACACACTTTCTCGTCTTTCCTCGGCCGAGATAGCATCAGTGGGAGAGCAGGCAGGCGTGAGATCATTCAGCATGAGCAGTTCTCCCTTTTCAGAAGAGGAGAGAAGGGAAAACACCCTCATCCCCCCAAGCTCAGGCTTGCCTGGCCTCAGTTGTTTATGATTCGTGGGGAGTGACGCAAGAGCTCTGAAAAGATTGGCGCGAGAAGACGTTTCGACTGTTTTTTTCCATTGCTTTCCAGCACTCTGCTCTGTGATTGCAACATACATCCCACAACAGCACATTGATTGGCCAGACTGTAAATTTCTTAATTGACCAGACCGGCTATTTGTTTTGTCAGCCGCTTGAGGCCTTGTTGTTGGAAAGGTCTCCGGACGCCATGATTTTTTACGACGTTATCCGTCTCCAAGCCTCCTACGTGCCACATTGTGAGGTAGTTCCTGGGGCTCTGTTGCATAGAACAGAACATACACACGCACACATACACATACACACACACACACTCTCTCTCTCCCTCTCTCTGTCTTTCATTCAAATGCTGTAATACTTCCGGAACATTCTTGTGGCCTCAGAGGCCGAAGCTTCGAGTGTTCTCCATGGAGAGGAAGTGTACACTGTGACATTTAGCAAATGCTGGTGTGGCAGTGGTTTCAGTTCCCTAATCTCCCAGATCCTGAGCATAATGGGTAAAGTGTGTGTGTATGTGTGCGTGTGTGTGTGTGTGTGTGTGTGTGTGTGTGTGTGTGTGTGTGTTGCGGAGGGATCAAGAAAAGAAAGAGAGCAGGACTTATATTTGCTCATATGTCTGTGTTTGTAAGTGTGCACCTTTACGTGTGCATGTGTGTTAATTTTATATGCTGCTGATGTGTGTGTTTGTGTGTGTCTGTGCATGTGTGTGCGGGGCCAGCTCATCAGCAGCAGTGGCGGCGTGCGTGAAGAGGGCGCCTGCTCCGTGAGCAGATGGGCCGGCTTGAGAGCGGTTGGCGCCAGACTCAGGGCGAGTTGTCGGGGGGTGGGGGGATTGGTGAGGAGAAGGGAGTGGAGTGAGGGCGAGATGTTGGGGTGGATGATGGTTGGGTGGAGGGGGGGCAGAGCAGCTCCAGAGAGATGTGAGTGGTCATGTCGGGGTGCCACCTGTCCTTTGGCAGCCCTTCTGTTGCTGCCTGCGTTTGGCTGCCGTTGTTTGCCTTTTATTTTTTTTCCCCTTCTGGACTGGCAAGAAGCAGCAAGGTCAGGAGGCGGTGTCTGTATGAGGTCATGGCAAATTGGAAAACCTTTTTGTGTCCCACTTACTGTACTGGATGTGTACACCAAAAGCTACACACACACAGTAGTTAGTAGGGAGGCACTAATTGTGAAATTCCAGATCGATGCCAAAATAGCAATCAGTCCGATAACTGATAGCAATGTTTTTTTGCTTGTTTGTTTTGTTTTTGCTGTTAATTATAGCCTTTATTGACAAGGACACAGAAACACATTCATTTATTATGAAAAAGACAGCGAACCATTTTACAGTCTTTCAGCCCTTCACACTACTATCATTTTACATTTAGAGAGTGTAACATTAATTGAGGTGATAAAGCAGGTGAACATCGTCAACTGCAATCAGCAATTAAAAATTTGTTTTGCCAATAGCCGATACCGGTCAGCAAGGACAATGCTGGCCAAAACTGATGTTGATACAATATATCAGTACTCCTAAAAGTTATATGTAATCTAAAAGCCAGGCCTGACCTGACTTATTTATACAAACTCACTTCTGGCACTCTGGTGGATGGGACCTCTGGGTGCGTGCTATGCAGTTGTCTAGGACTCAAGAATGACAGCAGATGAATGTTGTTTGGACCATGCTAGGCTGGTGGTCGCCTTCAAAATGCACAAAAGAAACTCTGAGCATGTGCTGTTGGTTGTTTGTTAGCTTTTACTGGCCTCTGGCACATCTTGTATGTTTGTCTGTGAAGTTTGGAGATCTTGTGATCACACTTCTCCCTTGCCGCAAGTAAACCTTTTGCAATCGAATGAATGAGTGAGAGAGGAAGAAAGGGAGCGAGAGAGAGAAAGAGAGAGAGGGAGGTTCACCACTGTTTGTTGCTGGGGAGAGCTGTTGTGAGGGCTGTAGTGCCTTGGCTTTCTCTTTGGAAACTTACAGTAATCTCTTTGTGCCTCTGTCTCGAGCCCCACACAATTTTTTCCCCCTGCTGACTGTCTTTGGAGAAAGACGTGCCTGCTTGAAAAAAATCAAGAACATAAAAACGATAAAAAAGAAATTAAATAAAGTAAACTGGCATCTACCCAGCCATCTAAATGACACGGTGAATGAGAAAAAGGGGCTTTCAGGGAATCTCTAGACTCCTCAAATCCCCTGTCTCTCTTAGCAAATATCCAGGCGTTATTTTTTTCCATCTCTGCGGAATGCGTCCATGGTCATGGTTTCTTTCAACTCTGCCTCGATCCCCTGCGTCAGTAAAAAGCATCTTCTATTTGCATCCTTCCCTGCTCCCCACAAAATATATTAAAAGTCAGAGGTTTTCACTTCAGACGCTCCCATCACAGACCGCAAAGTCAGGGCACTCTGATTCATGACTCCCGGCTTGCTTCTTTCACATCTTTTTTTTTTTTTTTTTGCGCTGGGGAGTCGGAAGGTCTACTGCTTAGCACAGCTCTTTCCATCAATGCTACTTTATCCTTAAATAAATAGATGTTGTTGCGAGGTACAGGGGCAGGCTGTGTTTTCTGAGTGGCTTGGCTGGGGCCTTGTAAGCATTCCTCTCCGATGTGGTCCCCTGGCGGAGCAGAAAGAGCCAGTTCCTGAGGCAGAATGATGCTGCTCTCTCTCTCTCTCTCTCTCTCTCTCTCTCTCTCTCTCTCTCTCTCTCTCTCTCTCTCTCGGCTTCATACCTGTCTGTATGTCTGCATTTTGCTTAATCACCTGCCTGAAGGTGGAGGCATCTCTTTTTTTCACTCGCTGTCTCTTTCTCATGATTTTTCAAGGTGTGTGTGAGGGTGTGAGTGTGTTCTTCTAACTCCTGCTCTCTCTGTCTTTTTCTCTCCCGCTCTCTCTCCTGGTGTGTGTGTGTGTGTGTGTGTGTGTGTATGTATGTGTGTCTCTGTGCATGCATACATGCATGCGTGTGTGTGTGTGTGTGTGTGTGTGTGTGTTTGTATGTATGTATGTGTGCATGTGTGTATACATCACGGTTGTCACACTGTTCCTCCTGATAGTACATGATTATTCAGGCTGCATGAGTCCTGTGTTTTGTGTCAAATGAGGAATAGCTAAGTGAATGGATCAATAACTGTGCTGATAATGTATATTTTCCCTAAATGGTTGATGGTTGAGTGTGGCTGACTAATGAGGTCTTAAAAATTAACTGTGAATGGAAAGGTGTGTGTGTGTGTGTGTGTGTGTGCGTGTGAGAGAGAGAGAGAGAGAGAGGTAGAAGGGGTGATAAAGGTGCTTCTCTGCTTCTGCTAATTGCTGTTTCCTCTCAGTGTGTGCGGTTTACTCTGCTGTATGATAGCAGATAGAGTCTGTGAATGTTTTATGTGCAGAGTTGAGGACTGGTGTGTGTGTGTGTGTGTGTGTGTGTGGTGTGTGTGTGTGTGTGTGTGTGTGTGTGTGTTGGGGGCTCTGTGAGGGCTCCTATTGTTTCAACATTCCTTTCATGTGTCAAAATAAAGAATCGCTTCACAGATCAGGTTGACTTTGCCAGTGACAGTGTGTGTGTGTGTGTGTGTGTGTGTGTGTGTGTGTGTGTGTGTGTGTGTGTGTATTTCTAGCTCTCAAAAGCTCCCTGTCATTTGTTCTGACACAGACTTATTTTTTAGAAAGGGCTTTGGGTTGCCGCTGTATACCTTTGGCATGCAGCGCAGTCCCTCTTTTATGCCTCTCAGTGTGGGTTAACAATGTCTCAAGGGCAAAAGGAACACCCAACACCCCCACCCCTGCCCCCGCCCCCGCCCCCCAACCACCACCTCTTTTTCTGTTGTCGACTCAATCAACCACAAGCTGACTCCTGTTCCATTCTTGTTCATTTCTGGAATACCAGGACACAGTCAGTCAGTTACCCAGGTGTCATTGTATGGCCTCCGCAATGCTTTTGTCATTGAGACCACACACAAGACCAACTGAAGTCCATTACTGACAGTGGTGAAGTACCGCTGTAACTTGCCCAAGTTGTAGGATGTGAAATATATGCCATAGCATTTGCTGTATGTGGAAACAGATGCATGGTATAGAGTTTTTCATCAGTAAGTACAGTTACTTTTCCAACAAAAGAGCCGGTGATTGATGATTGAAGGCAGTGTTTGCCTTTCGAGGCGTGTTCTCAGAAATGATTGATGTGCATGTCCTGGGCTTAGCAGGATTGCAGAACATGTGCAGGTGAATCAGACACAGGTGTTGTCAATTTTTATATCATGCTGTATGCCACCATGTTTTGGTTGATGTCATAATAGGCTGGACAAGCTATCTGCATGGGTCTGGGGGGGGGGGGGGGGGGTCGGGGTCACGCTGTCTAGAGGTCTGATAGAGGTCTGATGGTGTGTGTTTGTGTTGTTTCGCAGGGTGGTGAGGACATCGGCAGGCCAGCAGAGTCGAGCTCTGCGCTCGACATCAACAGAGCCACTTCCTGATGATGACCATAAACATGGGTGAGTGGTGCAGCTATGGACGCCTCCAGGAAACAACTGCCTGCAATTTCTGTCATTTACATACAATGCAGTAGGGTGTTAACATCATAAATGGATATATGAGTTGTACTGTGATTTCTATTTATTGTAGTATATGTACAATGTAAATAAGTAGTAAAATGAAACGCTGTGGAGAATCAGTCATTTAGTCAGCTTCAGATGCCAAAAGTGCATCTTACTTCTAAAAAAGGAATGCATTTGATAGTTACCTCACAGGGAAGGTATGATGTCATGCAACACTTCTATTTCTTTAAAACACCAATGAAAAGCAGAACTGAGTATCTCTTTTTCCAATAAAACTCAACACAGCAGCAAGGTGAATTGTCAGTTCGTCTTTAGTTTTGCATTACATAAGAGATCACTAACACCAAAGATGCATATCCCAGAAGGCTCTGCATTAGTGCGATGTAGCCGTGTCGATAACCCTACCTGGAAGTCATCACACGTAGCTCTGGATGCCGCAGGTCGACTCTGATAACATGCACAGGTGCTAATTTGTTCATCATAGCTGGGCGGCTTTTCTCCTGTGGAGGTGATTGCGGAGATGATTTTGAAAGAGAGAGAGAGAGAGAGAGAGCGAGAGAGAGAGAAAAAAAACAGAAAGAGAGTGAGAACACAGTCACAGTTTGACTCAGCATCTGTTGAAGCTGAGCTGCTGCTGTCCCAAGTGTCTGTCTACTTGCTGTCTCTCTGGCCGTCTGTGGCCTCTGCTTTAGTGTTCTGATCTGATTTATTGGTTTATGTACTCTAACAGATGACGGCCTCCAGAATGGACCTGGACAGCATAGGAATTCTCAAGGTAGGCTTGGGCAGAGCTCAGTGTTATTACATCACAATCCTTGCAGTTCCAACTTTCCTGTTGGGTTAAAGAGATGGCTCAGGGGCAGGTCTTTTTTTGTCTGGACATGTGTGTGTGTGTGTGTGTGTGCATGTGTGTGCGTGTGTGTGTGCATGTGTCAAGATGCATGTAGCGCAATTGGTGGCGTTATCACAGCCTCGCAGTGAACAAACATCAACACGCCTACAGGCCAGGAGTTACATCACACCTATTATACGGTCGGCTAAACATTAACTCTGGGAATGGGGCTTCTCAGAGCTCCTGTTGAATTAGCCCTCCTTTTGTTTTTCGTAGGGGCTAAGTGGACAAACTGCGGTTTGAAGAAAGTAAAGAGTTGATGAAGAGATTCAAAAAAGAAAAGGAAGTGCAAGGGAGAGAAAGAGAGAGAGAGAGGAGAGAGAGAGAGAGAGTTATAGGTTGCGAGATAGTAGAGATAGAAGATAATGTGGAAAGAAAAGAATGTGTGTGGGAGAGAGTAAAAAAGTGAGTGCGTGTGTGTGTGCGTGTGTGTGTGCGTGCGTGTGTGTGTGTGTGTGTGTATGTGTGTGTGCCTGTGCCCCGTTGGTCCACTGTGCTAATCCGGTCAGATGCCTTTGTGGTGATGTGTCACGCTCAAGCGGGAAATCCCCTCAATGTCTTCATTCACGTCTCACAGCCCTGCTCTCTTCTCTCACCTTCTCCTCCCTCTCCTTACTCTCCCTCTCTTTTTCTCCCTCTCTCTCTCCCCCTTCTCTCATCCCCCTCTCTCTTCCCCTCTCACTCTCCTTCTTTCTTACTCACTCCCTTTTTTTCTCTACTCCCATATTCTACTGTCCCCATCTCAGTTCTTTTTTGTCATTCACTCTTTTTCTCCTGCTACCCCCTCTTTCTGTCTTTCTTTCACTCTTTCAGTTCTTTGCAGCACTGTATATCTCTGTCTAATCTTTGTTCTGTTTGTCACTCTACACTTTCTTATCCTTCTATCCTTCCCCTCCTCCTGTTCATCCTCTCTCTCTTTCCATCTCTCTCTCTCTCTTGCGCTCTCTCTCTCTCTCTCTTTCCCTCGCTTCCTTTCTCTCTCCGTCTCTGTCTCTTTCTCAGCCAGTTCTACCAGCCTGGTAAGTTGAAGTGCAGTTTAATGGAGAGATAGAAGAATGATGCAACTTAGGGAAAGCGAAGGCAGACTTCTCTAGTGAACCCCCTCACACACCCCCTTGAACACCCCTCAGTGAAGGCCTATCAAGGCCTGTCAAAAGGAGAAACCCTCTTTCCAGAGGCCCAACAAAGCCACTTCCTGCCTCCTGTTAGAAAAGATGATGGATGAGGGACTCTTAAACGTATCCGGCTCAAATCTGGGCCTGATCAGTAGTAGAGGCTTCCACTGCTGTCTAGAGAGGGCCAGTTAGCACCTCGACGTCTCTGTACACAATGGTACACACTGGCACACTGAAGATTTACAGTAATGTAACTTCAGGATTTTTTTGGTGTGTGTGTGGATGCGTGTTATGTGTGTGCATACTATCAGATATGTTTAGCTGTGGCAAGGTTTTAATTGTGTATGAGTGTGTGTTGTGTTTTGCGTGTGTGCGTGTGTATGTGTATGTGTACGTGTATGCGCATAATATTAGATGTGTGTCACTGCAGTGAGGTTTTAATTGTGTGTGTGTGTGTGCTTGTAAAGCGAGGGCTTGGAAAGGTGGAGGGAGTGTGGGGGGATTATGTGTGTGGGCTGGTAGATGCTTTGAGAAACTATTTTAGCACCCCTTCTGTCTGTAGGGCTAAGGGTTGAATGTGGTAGGCTAGCATATTATGTGTGTGTGTGTGTGTGTGTGTGTGCGTGTGTGCACGCGTGTGTGTGTTATGAGGTTTGTGTGGGCTGAGTGTCTGCGCCCGGTCTGACTGAGGCAACAGGCAAGGCTCAGCAGTGATGTCATGCCTTAATTTACTGCAGCCTCACACACACACACACACACACACACACACACACACACATACACACAAAGGGCAGCGGTGGTGGTGGCAGCGGCAGCGGCAGCAGCAACCACGCGTTTCCCACACCAGCCCCACGGCCCCAGCTGTTTGTTTTGTATCCTTGGCGGCGGGGTGAAGGGGGGGCAGAGGTGGCTCACAAGAGGGAAGAGTGAGAGGCTGAAGGTAGCAGAGAGAGAGAGAGAGGGAAAGAGGGAGGAAGGGGAGGGTGGGGGGGCTGGAAGAGGTGAGAGATGGAGTAAAGAGAAATGAAGTGAGGGAAACCTTAGCGAAAAGAAAGAACGAAGAGTGGAGAGGTGAATCAGGCAAAACCTGTGCAGGTCACTGTCACGATGGAGGCACAGAACATAGTTTGAGAGTGGAAGAGTTCAGTAGGCAGGCCATGCAGAGGAAGTTTGAGTGAAAGTGGGGAAAAAAGGAAGTAAAAGCTGGAGAGAGTTAGGGAGATCCAAAGTGTGTGTGAGTGTTCCGATGTCTGAGTCTGTTTGTGAGGGGGTGTTTGATTCTGATCAGGCTGTCACGCTCTGTACCCCTCCTCCCCCAAACACACATTCATGTAGACACACACGCACCGCACACACACACACACACACACACACACACACACCACACACACACTCAGTTGCTCGATTGCTTTATTTTTGCCTTTGCTTCAACTTCAGTCTCTCTCACTCCCCTTCTCTTTCTCTCTCTCTCTCTCTCTCTCTCTCTCTCTCCCCCTCTCCCCCTGTGGCCTGTTTTTTTGCATTGTTTGCTTGTGTGTTTGTTGCAGGAAAGCAGTGGCTTTGCCATGCTGAGTGTTGCGACTCGCCACTCAGATTTCAACCCGTATGATCTTGTGATATTGGGTTGATAGGGATCACACACTCACTTCTACTCTAGTTAGTATAAACTCTGCTGTAGTGCAGGACTAGTCTTCCAGAACATTACAAGCACCGAAACATAAACCATACTTTTGTCTATAATCATTTTGCTCTTCATTCCTGTAAGTCAGACAGACTTCTTGGACCCTGTTTGATCATACAAGTCACTAATGCTCTTTAAGTGATGGTAGCTGTATACTAAACCACATAAACAGAGTTGTGAACAAGGTAGACAGCATATGCTTGTGAACCCCCAGCTGTATACAGGTTTGGCTGATAGAATGCTACTGTGATTTATGATGCCACCTTGAGACAAGTGTGGAATAGTTTGTCCCATCGCACAACCAGTTTGCCTGTCCTCTGATAGTCAGGTTGTGTCATCTCATACTGACAACCTCATAGCGATAGCCTCTCTGTAAGGTGGGATGGCTGCCAAGGATGACAACTACTCAAGTTTGTTTTTTTCATTATTTTGTCCCTTTCTTTCTTTTTCCTTCTCTTTCTCTCTGTCTTTCTCTTCTTCACATAAACTTTCCATGACATCATACAGACTTTAATAAACAGTGTCATGGCTGTGTGTGTGTGTGTGTGCTTGTGAAGTGAGGGCTTGGTAAGGTGGGGGGATGTGTGATTGTGTGTGTGTGTGGGGGGTGGGGGGGGGGGTGCGCAAGGAGCAAAAACACTGACAGGTTAATGTGATTTTAGTGACGTTAAATGCAACAGCTGCAGTGATGTACAGGCAGGCAAGCACTGTGGGACAGAAAGTGTTTTTCATTCTAATGATCTTAATGGCCTGAAATGATTCAGACTCTGTCATACAGTACTCTGGGCTAGAGTATTTACAAATACCTCAGGCTGGTGACACATCTCTTCTTGTTAGCCTTTTTTCCTTCCTTCCTCTTTCTGTCTCTCTTTCAAACTTTTGTTGTGTGTGTGTGTGTGTGTGTGTGTGTGTTTCTGTGGTAAGAGGGGCAGTTAAGACTTCTACTGCTCCTGCTGCATTTCAGACAGCAAAGCGCACTGTAGTGTTCTTGTCCCCATCACTGTTATGACTTCACCAAGCTGTCACAGCATCAAAAAACAACAGACAAATCAACAAGGAAAGCAGAAAAAGGAAGAGCTATGATTTGGACACACACACACCCACACACACACACACACATATACAACACACACACACAGGTGCACAGACCCACACCCACACACACACTCAGCACTCCATCTGTATGTTCAAACAGCTGGACTGAGGCCTCAGGCAGATGTCAATTTGCATAATGTGTACTCAGTATCAAGTATTATAAGTCTCCCCCCGTTGAAGACATAGGCCCTAGAGCATGACCAACATCACTGCTGTCATGTAAGAAGTTATGCTGCGTTTCAGTTGTGTAGGAGTTCAGAACTTTGAAGTCAGAATGGAGTGAATCAAGTGCGCTCCATTTGTTTGATTGCTCATTGTTTGTTGTTAGCGATTGTTACCAGATTTAGCAATATCAAGTTGTAATAAACATTACATTGAATTGAACGTAAACAAACATCCTGGCAGCATAGCAACAGATAGATTCTGGACATTGTTTGTATGAAATGAAATTAATGAGACACAAAAAGGACAGAGCAGCTATTTAACAGTGCATATCGCAGCCATCTTGGAAATTCCAGCTTGGGTTACACTAGGGTTGACCGAGCTGACCACGTCAGAATCCTACATGATGGGGGGTGTTCTATTTGCAACTTTCTGCTTCAGAACTTGGGGAAAACGACCTGAGAGTACGAGTGGAGTGCACCCACAGGAGGTGTGTGAACTTGTTTGTCGTGTTGCTGGTTGCAAGATTTTTCTAGCATATCTCTCATAGTTTTCATAACAGATAAAAAATGTCTCTTGAGTCTTACAGATAAGTGCATAGTAAGGTCAGGTTACAGCTGGCTCTTGCTTAAAGACACTGTGGCTACTAAAAATAGCTCTGCAAAGATGTCATTCGTCGTGTAGGCTACACTGAACTTGATCCTCATCAGATGAATGCTTTCCCTTGTGTGTGTGATGGTTGATCGCACCTGATGGCGATATCAATCTTCACATGGCAACCCTCTGTATTCTATCGTCTTCTCCTGTTATTCTGATATGAGGGCTGTTGACAGCCACACAGTATCTATATACGGCGTGTGTAAAAGGAAAGTTTGAAGATGACACAGAGCGTAACACTTTGTCATGGTCATCCCCTTTTACTCTTTCCACTCCTCATTGTTATCTGCCTCTTTGCCTCTGTTACCAGCTCAGGCAATCTGAGACATGCGAAAGTGTGAATCAGTCATCTGCACCTTTAAATGGGGGAAATTCTAGTGATGTCCCTACTTTGTGAGTGTTTGTGTGTGTGTGTGTGTGTTTGTGTGTGTGTGTGTGAGCGTGTGTGTGTGTGTGAAAATGTGGGGACAGAGAGTGAGTAATAGAGGGGAAGTATATTGTGTATATCGTATAAGTGGGTTGACTAGTATAGAGTGGTGTGATATTCTAGTGTTTGTGTGTGTGTGTGTGTGTGTGTGTGTGTTGGGGGAAGGGGGGGTATCCAGTGGTGCAGAGCAAATTCTAAATCTGAATATGACGTCTTTAGAGTACCACAAAAAGCGGAGCCTGTGTGTGAATGAGTGGGCGAGTGAGTGACGTGTCCTGCAAAGCTACTGTTCCCATCAGGATGTGTGTCAGCAGTCTACCTTTTTCTCCTCCCTAGAGTGAGCTTTTTCCCCACAGACCTAGCCTGGCCAATTCACAGCAACGCACCAGTTAATGTGTACTTCAAAGATGTGTGAATTCCGCTGTATAGCCCTAACTCTATGTAAATACTGTATACACACAGCCTGCATTTTACAGAAGTCGTACGGTAAACAGCCCATCTCAGGAAACTGCTCCATAGGCAAATAGGCTCTGGTGAGGCAGGGCGGAAAGTACCCTCCATCACCCACCCTCCCCCAGACAAAATCTATAAAAAAAAAACAACCCCTCCACCTTCCTGCACCCTCCTGCAATGAGCAGACAAATCCAAGCTTGTCTAGGCCTGTGGTGAACCCTGACTGAACCTGGGTTGGAGGCAGAGCAGCGGTCGTCGGAGCATCTGGCTGCGGACCGTCCCCCGCGGTGGGAAAGTGATCAAAGGTGCAGCGGACCCCATCTGCCCATTTCCCATCCCTTGTCCACCCACTCACCCAGCACATCCCCTCAGCTACCTGAGCGCTCCTGCCCCCTCCCTCCATCACCCCCCCCCCCCCCCCCCCCCATTTTATTTCCAACCTCCCCAGCCAGGATCATTCTGAGACCCTATCTCTCCCCAGACAAGCTAATCCCATCTAATTCTGGAAAATTCCACCCAGGCTAGTGGGTTTGGTCTGGTCCGTTTGCGCAGGTGGAGGTCTCTCTCACTCCGCGTTGTCCCTCGCCAAGTGCGCCACAGCGACTCATACGGCGAGTTAAAGCAAAAGCAGCCGTAGCCGTGGTGACGGAAGAGCAATGACCTGCCTTTATGCTCTGGAATTAGCCGACTGCTGCTAATTGGCTCGATTAGAGGCTCTTGAAATGGTGATTCCTCATTTGCATGATTGCGTCCGCTTGGTGGCGGCATGGCAGGTAGCCGGGTGAGATGCCACGACACACACACACATACACTCTCTCTCAAACACATACACACATACATACACACACACACACACACACACACACACGTACACGCACGGCTCTTGAGTGGAGGAGAGGCAAAAAAAAAGGCAGAGGAAAACTGCTGACAGATAAACAGCGCTCACAGACACAGACACAGACACAGACGCACCGCACAATCACACAATCACACTCACACCACACAACCACACTCAAGCATGCAAACATGCACACACACACACACATACACACACACACTCTCAAATACATACACACATACAGACGCACACACACACACTCTCGCTCTCAAACACATACACACACACACGCGCACAGACGGCTCTCATAGAGGTGATTTAAGTGGTTTACATACTAATGCGCATATTAAGCAAGCAAATTTAAAATGGAGGGGAAAAAAAAAATAAATAAACAAAGCAGTGTCTTTTTCCAGAAAGACAGCACAGCCCATGTGGGTGTGTGCGACTTTTACATTTGACTTAGACAAATACGTAATAAAACTAACACGCAAGTCACGGATTATACGCGTACAGCACTGCCCTCTGAAAAACACAAAGGTATCTTCAAAGAGCGCATGTCTTTTTGACTTGCGTGTTAAAATGCTTCACTTCAGAACTGAAACAAAAAGAAATTAGTGGAGGCAGTAGCTTTTATCTAAGCCTCAAAATAGTTTATTTATCACAACGTCGTGTAGGGAGACAAAAGGAAGTGTTAGTGGTGTGTAGTGTGCACATTTAGTTGACGCAAAACCATTTTGCTCTGCAAAATTCTTGGTTGCCTTAAGAGGGCTGTGGTTTCTCTGCTATTCCCTTTGAAGTCTGTTGTGCTGAGCGTCTTGTCGCCATTGATGTGTCTCTATCTCTTGTTCTGTGGTCTTGTTCTCCCGACCCATCATATTCAAATTGTTTGAGCTGTACTCTGTAGCACACACAAACACACACATACACACACACCCTTTTTTTGGTTCTGTGCTGGCTGAAGGGAGAGTAAGCCTGAGAGAGAACCAAAGTATTTAGCATTGTTAACAGAGGTCTGCTACACTGTATCTCTCTCTCTCACACACACACACACACACACACACACACACACACACACACAGACACACAAACACGCACACACACAAATACACTTGATTTTTCCATCAGTGTGTTAATATGCAGCATTGGCTCAAGGCACAGATGGGTTGCAAAACTTTTCAATACAGAGTGAGTGACACTGAGGTAGCGGGAGAAAGCGAGAAAGTAAAGAAAGATATCCTTTAATAGTTAGCATTAGCGCCAACTTTGCTAACCCCACCCAACCGGTGGCAGTGCCCCTCCCTCCGGCACGTGTTTCTCCCTCTGCTCACGCTCTGGCACGAACCAGAGGCCTGGGCTGTCCGAGTGACATCACCCCAGGCTGAAGGAAGTAGGAGCCAGCCATTGATGTTATGGAAATATGGCAACAAACAGCTCTGAGCGCACATTCTTTCTCTCTCTCTCTCTCTCTCTTTTTTTTCTTTCTTTTCCTGCGTGGTGGAAACTCTTCTGATAACATCTGGAGAGGAAGTGCCTGTGCAGAATGCAGGTTGGAGCCCAGATAGCTGCCCGTCATGAAGCAGATCTGCTCCTCTTCCCAGCTGGCAAGGCTGCAACAATACATTTTAGGGGTAGTATTATCAGTGTTACTGGGGTAGTAATCCAAACTGAACAAAAATCTTTACATGCAGCCACAGTACTTGCACATGGGCTGTGTCCAGCCACCTATCTCTGAATCTCCCCACAGCTCATAGTTTGAGCTCAAACAATCTTTTTGCAACTTACATTTTCCAAACCCAGATTCAGCCTCCTCTACCCCATGGTCAAAATTGATAAAAATTACACATACCACTTTTTAGGCATTTTTTAGAGTCCATGCTTAGTGCTGAGCGCTGAGTGCCTGCTGAATCTTCCCACCTTTGTAGCAAAGCCCCCTGGAAAAGCTCAACCTTCACCGGTGAAAGTCTGAAGAATCTTCTGTGCTACCTGCCGTGTTTCAGAGCCCACATCGAGCACAGGGCTCCTCAAATCCTTCAGACCTCCCCACCACACCTCTCACTCCCCCCAAAATACCAAAACAATCCCTCAACCTTCTACAGCACCCCTGGGGTCTGGACTCATTCCAGAGCCAGGCTCTTCCCTGGGAGAGATTCACTGCTGAGCTACTGGGGTAGAGGGTGCAGAGCTTGGCTAGGTTCTCCTCTGCTGGAGCCAAAAACAGAAAGAAAGGGAGAAAAGCTAGAATCACTCACACTGCTCTAATAAGATGATTAATCAGCTTCTTAATTAATTACAGAGATGGCCAGGGCACGGACCCCGGCGGAGTCTGGTGTGTTTCATTAAGCCCCCAGTCGTATTAATAATTCTGCTCGCAAGAGGCTGCATCTGGCTTCGGTGTCAGAAGCAGTCACCACCACTGCTTCCATTGTCATGTATCTTTTTGTGTGTGTGTGTGTGTATGTTTGTGTGTTTGTGTGTGTGTGTGTTGTGTGTGTGTGTGTGTGTTTGTGTGTGTGTGTGATCTCCACACGTCCTCCTGCGCCACAGAGAGGCTTTCAGTCTGGGCTCTAATGCGTTCTTGCGGAGTCATTGATCTTGGGCTCCTGCCTCCTCGTGGCGGCGTCTCTGCCTTCTCTCTCTTTGTAATGAGGGTCCCACGGGATGTCTCTCCCGCTCTCTCCCCACTCGCCACTCTCCTCTCTCCCGCAAGGCTCCGGCTAGCTCCGCTCCGCCGTGGGCGTCATGGTTACGGCTCTGTAGTGGAGTCACGTCAGGCTCCCTGCGATCTGTTTGCTTATGCCATATTGAGTGTGTGTGTGGGGGGGGATGTCCTGGTGTAGATGTGGTATCAAAGGCTAATGTTTTCACACTGGTGACAGTAATGTTAAGAGTGTTAGTGTGCACAGCCAACTTTTCTTCCTCTTCATACAACTGGATCCAATAACGTCTGTAAGCTCCTGACTGATGGATTTGATCTGCCTGAGTCATCTTCTCTTGCCCCTCCAAAGAAAACAAAGCAACAAACAAACAAAAAGAAGCAGATGAATGCAGTAGATGTAGAGAAGAACAAACAAACAACAACAAAGCAACCAGCTGTCACTGATATGGCGACAAATAGCCGCTAATGCGAAAAGGCTAGCGTGAATGTGAATGTACAACATTGCAGCAGTGATCTACATAGCAGGGGGGGATCTCCTCATGTGTTGTGATAGAGGGAGTTTTGGACTTTTGCTACAGGCTGGAGCTGCTGGCTTAAAGCAATGCATTTTGGACTTGACACAGTGCATCAGGGACTTTCATTTTGCCCGCTGAGAAAATTCCAGTGAGTAATGCCCAGCATGCATTGCCTTTAGTCAGTCAGCCAGCCAATCAGCTATTCAGCCATCTCAAATGCGGCCAGCGTGTCAAGTGGCATGGCCTGACACGGTGTTTGACATGAAGCTGCGTTTAGTCGTGCCGCTGACATGGGTTGTGTGTTTTTGTCCCTGTCTCTGTGCTCTGGCAGAAGATGAGGAAGCACTCCACTCCATCATGAAGGACCTGGCGGCGCTGAGCTCACGCAGCTACCCCAACAGCAACGTGGGCCACAAGCCCAGGAGTCGTGGCAGCCCCAGCTACAGACAGGTGAGAGGGGCATCATAGTGTCTAATCTTGTCTTATGTTATCTCATTGTGAGGCATGCGTCACGCATAAGTGGACCCACACATGTACACACACACACACACAGACACACACACACACCAAAACACAAACACATGTGCATACATGTGTGTGGAAACTTCTAAATGCGTATGCATATAGACTTTATGTAACACACACACATACACATACACACACACATGTGCACACTACAAGCAAAAAGCACACCTAAGAGACACTTGATATTGTCTATCTGTGTACACACACATACACGCACACACACATATGCACACGTCATGGAGACACAAACACACACACACACACACACACATACCGTATACACACGTTGTGATTGCTCCAGGTTATTTTTTATTTTGCTGTAACGATGGAATTCCTCTGTGATGCCAGACAACTAATGATAATTAACATGCACGTTCCCCCGAACTAATTTATCTACACCCTCGGCCGTGTTCACCCTCAGTGGTTTCTCTCCTTACCTCTCCACCCTCTCTGCCTTATCCAATCAACTAAATCCACTGCCATTACATCAAGCACATACCATAAATATATCATTGCATGTTACACGGCACAGGCAGTTCTTCACTGCGTGATAGATTTTATGACCTAGAGTGAGGGCCTTTGTCTGCGACCAAACCTGTGAAAATCCGGTATGCTGAACTCAGAGCTGAACCGCTGTAATATGCTGTCTGGAACAGGAAACAGCTGAAAGAGGCCACACTGCACTCATCGAGCCCAAAGTTGTCCTATGCGTTCAGCAAAAGAGAGAGTGTGTGTGTGTGTGTGTGTGTTTATGTTTTAATGCACCTTGTCATCACGTCTGTTATTATGGCATACATATGGCATTACTATCACTCTTCACTAGACAGAAGTCAGAGTACAAGTAAAAACTGTTCTGTACACACACACACACACACACACACACACACACACACACACACAAAAAAACTCCCTCAGAGTGTCAGTCCACAATACTGTTAGTGTGGTCACAGCTTCTGCACATCCTAGTCCCTGTGAGACACGCACTGTATTACTAAACCAACAGCATTCCACCTCAGCTGTACTGTGCCACCTTCTCTCAACATAAACAACTCCATCTTCACATCTCCACATCTCAACGAGTGTTTACAAATCGTCTGCATCAAGTGAACTGCGCCCTCCAAAGAACAATAAAATATTTGCATCACAGCGGTCCGTTCTCACCACTTTTTGCTTTCCTCCTCATTCTCTCTCTCCAAACATTTCCTCATCTCTGGCAGAGGCCCGATTGGGCAACGCTCGCCTCGGGGCACATTTTAGTTACGTAAACAGGCCCGGGGAGAGAGAGCGTTGCCGTCTTACATTCTGGCAGGCCAATGTAAATGCACCAAATCACTGTTAAAGACGCACCTCCTGGACATGAGTCAAGTTTCTCCCGATGCTCAAGATCAGTGTCATGAGACTGTCAAACTCTGAAATAGTGTTGAGTGGTATAGTATCGTATAGTATCGCATAGTGTAGTCAGTAGAGATAGCATTAGCATAGCATAAGCATGGTGATATTGCAGAAGCATAATATTATAAAGCATAGTGTAATATACTGTAGAGTGGAGTATGGTGTCGCTTGCTGTGTTAGTATTTATCCTTGAATATCCTTGGATTCCTGAAGGGACTTTGTTCCAGTTTGGTTAAAATCCCTGCCTGCATTTCCTGGCAGTATAACTGATCACAGCCAGTAACAGCCCCCACCAACCCCCCCCCACCCTTACTGCATCGCTTCCCAACCAGAGACTAATGAAGGCACATCGGCCAAACTAAAGCTCCACTGCCATTACTGGATTTCGCCTATCCATCTGTCATTACTTTCTTTTGTAGAGAGTAAAAACAACAGCAAAAAAATAAAACACAATGCTTTCTATTTATTGATGTTTTTTTTTTTATTTATCTTTTGACAGGATCTCCGGGTGAAGTTGGAGCACGAGAGGGAGAAGCGGTAAGTTTAGGGAAACTGCTCCTCTTCTGTCTTCCTGTGAGCACTGAAATGCCCTGTGTGTGGTGTGTGTGTGTGTGTGTGTGTGTGTGTGTGTGTGTGTGTTGGGAGGTTGTGTTTGGCTACGCGTGAGGATTTTGCCAGGCGGAAAACAAGGGATGGGGGAATTTGAGCCACCCCGAAAGTATCGGAAAATTCTTGCTCTGGCATTTAAGATGTGGCACAACTCTGACTGAGTGTGTGTGTGTGTGTGTGTGTGTGTGTGTGTGTGTGTGTAAGAGAGAGA